>CM035132.1:123109676-123709676 GCA_020205605.1 Panax ginseng | reverse complement strand
GATATAAAATTTGTATGGAGCGAGGAATGCGAGAAGATTTTCCAAGAGCTCAAGAGGAGACTCATTTCGGCACCTGTTCTAACAATACCATTTGGTTAAGATTTATTTTTTATCTACAGCGATGCTTCAGGCAAAGGGTTAGGATGTGTTCTCATGCAACATGGGAAAGTCATAGCCTATGCGTCGCGATAACTCAAAGAATATGAGAGGAATTATCTTATTCATAATTTGGAGTTGGCAGCAGTCGTTTTTGCGTTGAAAATCTGGAGACACTACCTATATGGGAAGAAATTGGAGATTTATACTGATCGTAAAAGCCTCAAATATTTCTTCACCTAAAAGGAACTCAACATGCGACAATGACGTTGGCTCGAGCTGTTGAAAGATTATGACCATACCATTCAATATCATCCTGGAAAAGCAAACGTGGTAGTTGATGCATTGAGTAGAAGATCGTATGTGGGTACGTACGATGTTGTTAACACAAAGACCCATTTTGTATGACTTACAAAGGATGAAGATAGAGTTAAAGGCTCCAAATACCCACATGATGATATGAAACATACGAATATAACTGAATTTAATCGATAAAGTTAAAGTTACTCAAGCCACAGACCCAGAGCTGATGCGTATGAAGAAGAAAGTACAAGAAGGTGTTATTCCAGAAGCAAGAATCAATGAAGAAGGAATACTTCGAGTCAACTCCAGACTTTGCCTTTCTAACAATTCTGACTTAAAGCATAGAATCATGATGGAGGCACACACCACACCATTTGCAATCCATCCTGGGAGTACCAAAATATATCATAATATTCGACATACATTTTGGTGGAACAATATGAAGAGAGAGATTGCGGAGTTTATCTCAAGATTTTTAACTTGTCAACGTGTAAAGGCGGAGCATCAAGTGCCAAAGGATCCATTGGAACCACTTGAGATTCTAAAATGGAAGTGGGAACACATTACAATGGATTTTATTACGGGTCTTCCCAAGGTTTCTCAAGGCATAGATACAATTTGTGTTATTGTTGATAGATTAACCAAGTCTACTCATTTCTTACCGATACGAGAGACTTATTCCCTTGAATGTCTTGCTCGTATGTACGTGAATGAGATTATGAGATTACATAGCGTGCTAGTATCCATATTTTTGGATTGTGACCCAAGATTCACATCACAATTTTGGGTTAGTTTGTAGAAAGCTATGGGCACATATTTATGATCCAGTTTGGCATACCATCGTTAAACTGATGGGCAATCAGAAAGGACTATTCAAACTCTTGAAGATCCATTAAGACTATGTGTCCTAGATTTTAAAGGAAGTTGGGATAAGTACTTGCCATTGGTGGAATTCTCCTACAAGAACAGTTATCAAGCAAGTATAGGCATGGCTCTATTCGAGGCGTTATATGGACGAAAGTGTCATTCTCCAGTATGTTGGGACGAGGTGGGTGCAACAAAGTTGTTGGGACCAGAATTGGTACGTATGACTACGGAAAAGATTCAAATGATCCGGCAACGTATACAAACCTCACAAGATCGACAAAAGAGTTATGCGGATCTTCATCGAAAGGACGTGGAATTTAGTATTGGGGATCATGTATTATTACGTATTGCTCCATGGAAGTGAGTTACAAGATTCAGGAAAAGAGGAAAGCTCAATCCTTGATTTGTTGGTCCATTTGAGATTCTTGACCGAGTAGGAAATGTGGCCTATAGACTCGCATTACCTCCAAGCATGTCTCGTGTTCATGATGTTTTTCACATATCTATGCTTCGTAAATATGTAAAAGACCCACACAATATTATTGAGTTAGAACCAGACGAGATAGTCGGAGATTTAACGTACGAGGAGGTACCTGTCAAGATCTTGGATAGGAAAGAGCATGTACTACGCACAAAGGTTATACCACAAGTCAAAGTTTTTTAGAGGAACCATGTTATTGAGGAAATGACCTGGGAGTTGGAATCGAAAATGAAAGCGAGGTTGTAATTATATGTATGTGCACACCTAGAGGGGGGTGAATAGGTGTTTAAGCTAAAAATGATAAATGAAGAAAACTTTTTGAAATTTTCTGCAATAGAGTTAATTCAGACAGCTACGCCTATCTGCTTTAGTGTCTGCTTTAGCTTATGTTCTTTGTTTCTTATTATCAGACAGCTAGACCTGTTTGCTTTAGTGTTTGGATAGTGGCGTGAATAACAAAAAATGCAAAACGTGAATGACAGCTTAAAAGAGATAAATGTATAAAAATCACACCTGATTTTTATGTGGTTCAAATTTCTATCCTCTAATCTAGTGGCCTAATCCACGTCCAATCCCAACTAGGATTGGAGACTCTTTTTATTACTATTTAAACCTCAATACAAAAATTACTCCCTGTTACAAAGAAGCCTCAAATCTGATGTTGGACACCTATGCCACATTTTTGCACCTTTGCAACTTGTACACCACTGCACCGCTTCTCACCTTTGAGACCCTTGAAGCCTTCTATGAATAGACTAAATAAAATAGGAAACCTCAAGCCAAAGCTATGCTTGAATACTTTGATTTACAATTAATATAATTTCCAGCACAAAAGGATATAATAGATAAGAATAAAAGACTGGAATAAAAACAGTTGTTAAGCTCTAATATAATCTCTCAACTTGATTGCCGGTTCTAAGTTCTTTAATCAGCCGAAGAGAAGAGGTATATATAACGAAACAAGCAACGACTATTAAATCTATTAGCTAAGAAATCTCAGTCCCGTTAGCAACCATCCATAATTTCAGCAACTTTGTATCACTAGAAAGATATTAAGCAATTATGAGCCATCTATTTGATTTTGAAGAGCTGAAATAAAGGAGAGAAACTCTACCCACAATAAACTATGTTAAACAGGAATAAAGGAGATAAATAAGGATAAATCCCAATAGCTTCAGTAAGACTCCTTTTCAAAATAGAATACTAACTAATGTGGGCTCCACTAAGCAAGATAGACTCCTTAACTAAATTAGCACCCACGAAATACTCTGATGACATAGAAGAGCCAATTTGGGCTAGTTGGAATTAAGGACCATAATATTTGTTATTATAAATACCAATATACCTTAATAAACTCCAATTCAAATCTTCCTTAATAACCTCCAAATCAAATCTTCCATAATAGACTTCAATTCAAATCTGAACTGATTTTAAACACCTTCCAACTACCAACGGAAAGAAATCAGCAACAATAGTTCATGTAATACCCATAACTCATGCATATCAATTATAATATTATAACCCATAATCCATGCATATTTAATAATATAATAACACACCATGAACCATGCACACTTAAATTAGTCATCAATCAAAACATCATATAATCAAAAACTAACATTCTCCCCCTTTTTGATGATGATAATTTATGCACTACTTTAACCAATCATATGCTTCCCCTAAATTTAAGCTCCCCATAAATTTATGCATATAAGATTTTCGTAACAAATAGGGAAATAAATAACAAATAAAGGATACATATATAATATCTAAATAAGTAAGCCCATGTGACACATAGATATCATATCCCAAATTAAAAATAATTAGAAACCAATAACATCATCAGTAGCATAAATGGTAGTCTAATATATCCAAAAAAAATCAGTGTCCTCTCCTTATCCCCTTATCCCTTAAACTTCTCCCCCTTTGGCATTATCAAAAAGATGGGAGTCAGGCAACTTCATCAGTAGCAGTCTCATAGAGAACATCATCATGCTTTTTGTCAAATTCTTAGATTTTAACCACATAGTCATTGTGATGAGAGACCAACACTTCCATCCGTCTGGAGACATAATCAACTTTGTCGTTCACCTCTTGAATTTGTTTTGAGACTGATTAAAGGGTAGAGTCGAACCGAGAGCCCATATCTTGGATAAGTTAAAAAAGAGTAGAAATTTGAACATTGGAAGGAAGATTAAGATCAGATAATTCTGGTACAGTAGAATTATGAATTGGAGAGGAATTTGGAGATGGTGGAGTTGGAGAGCATTGAGTAGGAGCCTTCTCAACATCCCAACATAAGAGTCCAGCGGAATTCACGTTCAATTTAGATTGCGACATGATATATTTATCAATGATATCAGAAACTTGCATAACATCTTCATTGACAAAATAAATTCCAAAGTGGGTAAGAATTTTGGTTATAAAACCTCCATAAGGAAAGCAGTTTGTTTTATTTGTCAAACAACTCTCCATGTGCTTAATTATAAGCAAGGCAAAATTAAACGTTGTACCAGAGATGATTAAAGCAGAAAGGATTAAATCTTGATACGTCATATTGGACCTACCACCATTTCTAAGTACTAAATTAGCACAAATGAGTTTATGAAGAACAATATTCAAAGGGGTAGTTTTAATAACAGTTGTTAAGCCAATAAATTCAGCAGTAGAACACTCTTTCACAATTCAGAATCGCTTCAAAATGCTTAAATTTTCAAACTCTAAGGGGCCCTTAAGTGTGAAAGGACAGAATCCAAAACATGGAATATTGAGAATAGAACCCAATACAGTAGAATCAATGACCAATGTTTTGTTTTTAACAAAAGTTTTTATGACATCATCCTTAATAGACATATTCCCAAAAAATTGTTTAATGAAAGTTGGATATGCAGATTTGGGGGGACTCAACATAGCAGAAAGGTGAACTTTTTCAAATAAGGACGTTACCTTAATTTGTTGAAATAGGGCTCGATCAACTAATTTCCCAAAAATAATAGTTTTATTGATCATAAGATCCTGAAAATGCATAGCATAACTAGAAGAGGTAAAAATTAGAGGAGTACCATGTGTTTGGGGAAAAGAAGAAATCAGTTGGTCCGAGGAAGAGGAATTGGGAATGAGGATGGGTTTGGTTGACTTCCCCTTCAAACGATTCTTTATAGACTGCTTTGACAGAACACCCAAATCAGTTGATCTTCGTGTGATAATCCGATTCGAGCGCCTTTATGAGGAGTGAGGTGGGATATCCGTCTTGCGCTGAATAGCTTCTCTGCTGGTATTTACCACATGTCCGCCACGAGTTTTAGCCATGGAAGAACTCTGTGAAAACCCTAGGTTTTGAAAGGAAGGAAAGAAGACGAGGATAGAGAATAGCAGTAAAGGAAATTTGAAATAGAACAAAACCCTTGTCTCAGGTAATACACAGAAAGAAAGATGTGGAAGAGGAAAAGATATAAGAGTGAATATTACATAGAGTTGTATTCCCACTCAATTACTAAATGACATGAAAACCCACTAATACCCTTCCTGTTACTTTATTGGATAGGAAATAGTCACACATATTTTCACATATGGCAGTTAAACATATAATGAAACGTGATACTTAAAAAAATATTCCACATATGGCAATATATATATATATATATAATTTTTTTATTTGTAATTTTAATTAATTTCTGAAGGCACAAAAAAAATTAAGCACAGACAGACATTCCAAGTTCTCTTCTCAAGGCACAAAAACCTTCCTCACTTAAAGGTTTTGTAAAAATGTCAGCCAATTGATGTTCAGTAGGGACAAATACTAACTTTATTAATCCTTTAGCAACATTATCTATTAAAAATGATGTCTCACTTCAATATGCTTAGTACGAGAATGAAGCACATGATTTTTAGAAATATCAATAGCACTAGTATTGTCACACATAATAGGCACATTTTCACAAATAACATTTAAATCATGTAATGTTTGTATCATCCACAGAATTTGTGAACAACAACTACTTGCCGCCAAATATTCACCTTCCATAGTAGACAAGGCAACAGATGTTTGTTTCTTGTTATGCCAAGCTACAAGGCTTTGACCTAAAAATTCACAAGCACCGCTTGTGCTTTTTCTATCAACTTGGCACCCTGCATAATCTGCATCTGAGTATCCAATTAGTTCAAAACATGGAGATATAGGATAATATAAACCTAAATTAATTGTGCCAGCTAAATATTTAAATATTCTTTTTACCGTTTTAAGATGAGATTCTTTCGGTTGAGCTTGAAATCTAGCACAAAGGCATACATTATACATAATATCTGGTCTTGATACAGTTAAGTAAAGTAGACAACCAATCATACCTCGATACATTGTCACTTCAACATCATTACCTGTAACATCTGCAGTAAGCTTGATGGTAGTACTCATTGGTGTTGACTTTGGTTTGGTATTTTTGATTCCAAATCTCTTCAATTGGTCTTTCACATACTTTGATTAGTGAATATGAATCCCTTCATTGGATTGTTTGATTTGAAGCCCCAAGAAATAATTTAATTCGCCCATAAGGCTCATATCAAATTCATTATGCATACATTGGGAAAACCACTCACACAAAGAGTTAGTAGTAGCTCCAAAAATTATATCATCCACATAAATTTGAACAATTAATAAGTCCTTATTTTTGGTTTTAATAAAAAGAGTAGAATCAATTTTACCACGATTAAAACCATTGTCTAATAAAAACTTGCTTAATCTTTCATACCAGGCTCTTGGAGCCTGTTTTAATCCATACAAAGCCTTTTTCAATTTAAACACATGATATGGATATTTTTCATGTTCAAATCCCGGTGGTTGCTTGACATACACTTCCTCATTTAAATAGCCATTTAAAAATGAACTTTTCACATCCATTTGATATAATTTAAATTGTCTAAAATATGCATAGGCTAACAAAATTCTTATGGCTTCAAACCTTGCAATAGGGGCAAAGGTTTCTTCATAATCTATACCTTCTTGTTGATTATAGCCTTGAGCTACCAATCTAGCCTTATTTCTATTAATTATGCCATTTTCATCAAGTTTATTTTTGAAAATCCATTTTGTACCGATTATAGAAGCATCTTTAGGAGGTTTAACAAGATCTCATATTTGACACCTTTCGAATTGGTTTAATTCTTCCTGCATGGCAATAGACCAATTTTCATCTTGAACTGCTTCCTTGGAATTCTTTGGTTCTATTTGTGAAAGAAATGCGGAGAATGCACAGTAATTCCTTGCTTTCCTTCTTGTGTTCATCCAGGTGTCAGTATCACCTATGATAAGATTTGGTGGATGATTTCTCACTGTTCTAGATGGTCTAGGAAGCCTTGTTGCAGTTATTTGTTCTTCAAGTTCAGGTTCTAAGATGTCATGCTCTACATCAAACTGATCATCAAATTTTTCTTCTAATACAGACGGGTTGAGCTGTCTGACTTTAGGCGTCTGCATGTCTAAGTTTTCAACTAAGGCAGATGACTCAGGTTGTATAATTTCATTTTTTTGCTTTTCACGTTCATCTGACTTTCCTTCTGATGCAAATGGCTCAGGCTGTCCGAATTAAGCTGTCTATTTTCCACTAATCAGAATGTCTTTTCCTGCAGAAACTTCATTTTCTTCTTTTGATAGGACACTGTTAAATTCATCAAATACAACATGCACAGATTCTTCAACTTTAAATTTATCATGATTATAAACCATGTAAGCTTTACTATGCATTGAATAACCAAGAAAAATAGCTTCGGTTGATTTTGCATCAAATTTTCCAAGATTACTATTAGTATTTAGAATGAAACATTTAGCCCCAAACACTTTAAAATAATTAATATTTGGAATCCTTTTATTTAGCAACTCATATGGTGTTTTCAATAGGATGGGTCTAATTAGAACTCTATTTAAAATGTAACATGCAGTACTTACAGCCTCTGCCCAAAAACTTTTAGGCAGTTTACTTTCATGTAGTAAAGTTATTGGAGTTTCTTAAAGAGTACGATTTTTACGTTCCACCACACCATTTTGTTGAGTCGTTCTTGGTGCAGAAAACTCATGCGTAACACCTTTCTCACTGCAGTATGGTTTAAAATCTTTTCCAAATTCTCCACCGTGGTCACTCCGTATACCATTAGCTTGAGGTTGTGTTTTGTTTCAACATTCTTTATAAGCTTTTCAAATTTTGCAAAAGCTTGATCTTTAGTTTTCAAAAATAAAACCCATGTATATCTTGAAAAATCATCAACAATAACAAAAGCATAATGATTATTTCCTAGGCTAGCATATCTCTCGGGTCCAAATAAATCAAGATGCAATAATTGAAGAGGTAAAGAAGTTGATACCTGATTTTTGCTTGTAAAGGAATTTCTTGCTTGTTTACCTAACTGACATGCATCACAAATACCTGTCTTCTCATATTTTAGCTTTGGTAAACCTTTAACAAGGTTCTTTGTAACTAACTTGTTAATCAATTCCATATGCACATGCCCTAACCTTCTATGCCATAGAATAGTTTGATCTTGAACAGCAACTAGACAAATATCCTCATTTTAATTTTTAAAATTTATAGTATATATATTACCTTCTCTGTTAGCTACTAAAGGAACATTATGAGAGGCATGAATAATAACACATTTATCTTTTTCAAAAATAACTTTATGACCACTATCCATTAGTTGACTTACACTAATTAAGTTATATTTTAACCCTTCAACATGATGGACATTATCAATGTAAACCTTACCATTACCAATTTTACCTTTACCAATGATTTGGCATGTGGTGTCATC
Organism: Panax ginseng; assembly: GCA_020205605.1. Taxonomy (NCBI): domain Eukaryota; kingdom Viridiplantae; phylum Streptophyta; class Magnoliopsida; order Apiales; family Araliaceae; genus Panax; species Panax ginseng. Next base: position 123,701,131 of record CM035132.1, on the reverse strand, counting down.
TCCAAAAGTAACAGTGCCTCCTTTCTTTGCAACAAGTGAGGTAAATTTAGTTCTATCACCCGTCATGTGTCTAGAACATCCAATGTCAAGTACCCATTTAGGTGATGGTATTTTAGCTTTTAAGTATACCTACAAAACAAAGAAGTAACTCATCGTTTTGGTACCCAAATCTGTTTGGATCTGATATTGTTAGTAGCAATTAATTCTCCTTTCTTTACCCAAACTTGTTTTATTTTAATTTTACTACAGTTTGTATCAAAATGTCCTTTTAAACCACATTTTCCGCAAGTGACATAAGGTGAGAAATAAAGAGGCTTGTTCCTTGGTTTATTATTTATTACTCTAATTTTATTAGTCGTGCTTTTTATGTTTTTAACAGGATTATATCCAATTCCTTGTTTATCTAAGCTTGACCTTTGAGCACCCAACATTATATTTAAATTTTCTTCTCTTTGAACAAATTTGCAAGATCCTTTTTCAAAGATATTATTTCTTCCTCATTGTTATTTTGCATGTTCATTATTTTTCCATCATTAAAAGCATCTATACAAGTATCTCTCATTTTTAAGCTTTCTTTTAGATCATCATTTTCCTTTTTAAGGCTATTATTTTCTTCATTTAATTTGTTTGCACGATTATATAGAATTTTATTATAATTATCTAAATATTCAATTTTAGCATTCAACTGAGATACTTCACATGATGAGCAGTCTTTAACTATTTCTTGTTTCTCCTCAATTAAAGTTTCTACTTCCTTTATTAAGTCATTTATCCAACTTTTCAAGTGAGCATTTTTCTCTTTTATACGAAGGTTTTCATTTTTTTAAAACAAGATAGTCAGAAATAGTAATTTCTCCAAGTTTAGGACTTACCTTTGATGTTTCCTCATTGTGTATTCCAGTGAAGCACAGTTGAGCAGTTTCTTCTTCTTGATCTTCATGATCAGATTCATCATCACTCCATGTCATTAGAGCCTTCCCTTTTGAAACATTTGCTTTTTTCTTTCTTTTTAGTTGGAAGCAATCTCTTTTGAAGTGTCTAGGCCTTCCACATTCGAAACAGGTTTCCTCCTGAGGCTTTTGCTTTAAATCTTTCTTGGTTTTGAAAGCTTTTGTTGGTAATTTTGATCTATTCTTCTTTCGGATCAGCTCCCTCAATTTTCTGGTCATTAAAGCTATTTCTTCATTCGAATCTTCATCATTGCCTTCTATGTAGCTTTCAGCTTGTAGAGCCAAGGTCTTCTTCTTAGGTGCCTCATCTTCTTCATCATACAATTTTAGTTGGTTTTCAAACTCTTCAAGTTCTCCAAATAAGGCAAGAGTTTTCATTGTGCTGGTTATGACCGAGTCTTGAAGTGTAGTAACCTTTGGTGCGAATCGCTTTGGCATGACTCAAAGATCCTGGCTCAGAAACTCCATTTTGAAATTAGGAAATCCTCATTACATTATTTTTATGATTATTATAACTTGTTGATAATTTCCCACTTTTCGTTTCGTTACGAAACCATTTTTCATTACGGCTTACATTCACTTAAATATGAAATTTCATATTTATAATATATTTTTATTGCATTATTTATGCCCAAAAGAAAGTTTCATGGCATAAAATATCATATATAGTCAAAACTTATCTCTTAAGACTTTTTTAGTCTCTCAAACACCTACGTAATATAAATAGAATTATCACATAGTTGACACGACGCGTTTTACGAATTTTATTCAAAACTTGTACATTCCAGATTAATATTTTAAATATTTAATTTTAATCAAGTTGGATTTCTTATTCTAAATATAGGTTAATATATATTTTAAATTAAGTTTTATGTAATCAATTTAAGCTCTACAAAACATCACGTATGGATTAAAAATCAATATATCCAATACAATTCATAAAACTAATAAATATAATTTAGCAACTCTTTGACTTATCTGCTTATATATTATATCTTTTGTATTATGCCTTCTTCATTCTTTAATTCTGATACCACTTTGTGACTCTCATGGTATTTTAACCATAACACTTCATAATTGTACCTCCCAATTTTCCATTAACCAACCCGACGTCCCTTACTGAGAATCTGGCTTTGGTGCCCCCCTTATTAATTCCCACTGAATTCTTTCTTTATATTTTAGTACCTTATCTCTATCTATTATTTCCTTCGTCAGTTATCTCAGTTTTATTCTTCACTCTTCTTCTGGCTTTTTCCTATAACTAGTAGCTTTTGGATAGAGTTAGCTAAAACTCTTACCTCAATCTCAAGTTTATTAAACTCTTTTATCAGTACATCGTTGTTTCATTTGACTTTTATTGATTTCTCATACATGCACTATCTTCCTCAATAATGGAAGTATCTTAAGTGTAGACACTCAAAATTTTTGCATTTCTGTTACTAACCTTGCAGGAGGGCAGAATAGTCTTCCAGAGATAACCCTAGAGGTCAACTCAGTGCCATCTCGGAGACAACCCCGAGATATCAGTTCCAGTCCCAGAGACAACCCCGGGAGTTTTAGTTTCAACCTCGAAGACAACCTCGAGGAATGCAATTCCAGTTCCAGAGATAACACCAGAGAAGTCAGTCCCATCTCGGTGACAACCCCGGGAATTTCAGTTCCAACATCGGAGATAACCCTAAGGAATGCAATTGTAGTTCCAGAGATAACCCCGAAAAAGCTCATTTCAACCCCAAAAGTCAGTTTTAACCTCAGAGATAAACCCGAGGCACTAAGTCCCAACCCCGGAGATAACCCCGGGAGGTCAGGCACACCTCAGAGACAACCCTGAGGACATTCAGTACCTATAACAGCCCAATCTCAGAGATAACCCTTAGCAACGACTACTAAATCAGCCCAGAACCGGAGATAACCCCGGTGAGGGGAAAAAACGTCATTTTTCCACCTCGATCCAACATTCACGCCATCTTAACAACATTTCAACCTATATTCTACACAAAAGTGTCTTACAAGAACCATAACTCAAATCCCAAGTGACTACTACGCAAGACAACACACCGGATATAATTTGAAGACCTGAAGATTTGAGCATAGACCCATCTTCCCGACTTCATACAACCTCTTATCCCATGTCATTGTGTAGCTCTTTACAACAACAATCTGGAAAGGTATTATACACCTCAATCGGATGCCCGAATTGATAGTTATGAAGGTTCGAATGGATAACGCATTGTATGTGTGCACGTACTTCGAGACGACGGGGCCTATAGAGCTAGGGGCACCCCGGGTAGCCGTAAGTTGACCTGTGGCTGCCACAGGTACACCTGTGGCTCCCACCTCTATAAATAGAGGGCTTGGGTGGCCATTTTTAAGAGAAAAAAGGCGAGGAAGCCCTATAATATCCCGAGTGTTTATGATAACGATCCTTTGAAAAGGAAATGAATTGGTTAAAGAGTATATAATACTCAAAATATAATTGAGTTCAAGTAAAAGTTATGAAATAAAACCTAGAATTTGTTGAAATAATGAATGTAGTAGGAAATATAAAACCTATATTAAAGTCATGTGTTGAGGTTATTCAGAGAAGAGATTTGATGAAAACCTGAGTAAAGTAATGTTTCGGAGATTCCGAGGACGGAATCCTTATAAGGAGGGAAGAATGTGACGAATGAATTATTTGACTTGTGATTCTGGGGACAAAATCCTTGTAAGGAGGGAAGGATGTAACAATCCAGGATTTTATTTGTAATTTAAAATATTTATTAAGTTAAACAAATATTTTATTTATGTGGTTGTTGTTAGTATATATTTGTGAATTAAAATTATTAGATAATACTCTAATTTAATTTAACAGTTAGAGAGTTGTTAAAGATTACATGAGTTGCTATATTGTTGTCGTAATTTAATAATTAAAGTGATATATTAATTATTAAATAAAATTATAATGAGATTATAATTTTGTGATATTTGGTTAAGTGGGAAATTTATTTAGTATGCGGTAATTAGTTCATTTAGTTAAGATTGGATATGGAAATCAAAGTAAGCAATGTGGGACAATACACTATATTATAAATGACTTATGAAAATAAATTAAAAGAGTTTAAATTTGGTTTTACCAAACAAAGCCTTAGATCTTTTGAAATTCTTATTTTAATCTTGTTTTGCCAAACAAGGCTTAAGGAATGATTAAGTCATTATTTTAAAATGTTTTAGACAAACAAGCCTTATGGCTTTTGATTTTCAAAAAAAAATAACTTATATCAGTTACATATATATTTATATTATATAATTTATATCTATTATATTATACGTTATATGTTTTTATGTACATAAGTTAGAGAAGAGAGAATACAGAGAAGAAGAAGAAGAAGAAGAAGAAGGGAAACCTTGAGAAAACAAAAGAAAAACTTTCCTTATCTCCGTCTTTTCTCCTAATTCAACCTAGAAAGGTATCAAACTAACCCTTATACTAAATTAAGATGTTTTGTATTTAGTCTTTGTAAAATTAGGTTTTCATGATTGTGAAATTATATGCATATATGGTGTTCATATGTATTCATGTATACGCTTACATGAGATTTTTATTGTTGTTCAAAGGTTTTGGGAACGAGGATAGTTTGTAATACAAAATTTTAATTATTCCGCAAATTTAAATGGTTGTATTATCGTTTAATGATGTAAAATTAGAGGTTGAATGTATTATTAACGACCGAAGTCGAGAATTAAATTGTATAAATTTTGGGGTTAATTCTGAGTTGGTATATCGTCAGAGGTTATAAACCTTAGGTAAGAGTACTAAGGCTATAACCTTAGAGAATAAAGGAGAAGATGATAAAGAAGTTAAGAATCAAACAATTATATTTAAGTATGGTACAATTGTACTTTAATGGTTGATGTATGGTATCTGGGCTAAACGATTCCTTCATAGAGCGAAGGTATATACGAACTAGCAACTCGGAACCTAGTTTGTTGGTTGTTTGTGGAAAACCACTTAGCGTACCATATTGAAACTATTAGAGACTCGATGTGTATCAAGTATAGAAAATGGATACGTATGATGAAAAAGGGAAAGAAAGAGGATCGTAAAAGAAAACAATCACGAGTGAAGAAAAGAATTTTAAGGGAGATGATTATAGAATAAGATCACGACGTGATCTGTTTAAGTTATAAGAGAAAGATGGTTTGTAATGTTTGAATAATTATAGCTTGATGCTATGAAGGTAATGTACTATGATATAGTACGAGGTAAACTCACGAGGAGTTATAGATAATGGGATACGAGGAATTCGTATTGAGCAAGTTAAGGGTAAGTTGTTGAGCGTAAGATAGAGTTAGGTGGGATTTCAATTGAGGACTCATGTGATGGTTGAGTTATACAAATCTTTGTATGGGCGAGGGTTTTGTGCTTGCACTTAGTTTATCAGTTTGTATGCTCGGAACGTTGGTCCGTGGCTTTTATTGCTTTTCTATATATATATATATATTTATATTTCTGTTAGGCCTGGAGATTACTTCGTGGCCATTTATTGCTTTTATATATATATATATTTACATTTTCGTCCCACCTGGAGTTTACTTCGTGGCAGTTGATCATTTATATATATATTTACATTTTCCATCCCGTATGGAGTTTACTTCGTGGCAGTTGATCACACATATATATATTTACATTTTTTGTTCCACTTTGAGTTTACTTTGTGGCGATTGATCATTCATATATATATATATATATATATTTACCCTTATATATATATATATATATATATATATATATATATATATATATATATATATATATATATATATATATATATATAAAAGCTGCTTACAACTTTCATATATACTTCATCATCATGTGAGCCTAGGAATCATGTGATCACATATTTAGTTCCTGAATCTAGATTCAGTTCCTGTGAAGGACATTTTCAACTGTAACTAGCTTGTAAATTATTCACGATGTTTGAATTTTCTTAGATGGCTTACACGCCCGCAAGGAGTTTGGCACTGCTATATATCTTATTTTCTCGTAGATGCTTCACATCTCGAAAATAAAATCAATCAAGCCAAATATTTAATAAAATGGAAGTATCGAAGGCCTCAATTACTATTGAGAAAAAGGTTTTGAAAAACCTCTTTTACAAAAAATCATTGCTATAACTTGTTGAAATTGAACTTTTATATAAAATTCAAACCCTTTGTATATAGGTGAAAACGAGGCATAACACTACTTCTAGATAATTGCACATTGACCCCCCACACACACATTCAGATAAAAGTTTAAATTGAAAAGTTGCGATCACCGTGTCACCACGGATGTCGGGGGGTGCCTAACACCTTCCCTCCGCATAATCAATCTTCTGGACCCTAACGAATCTCGATTTCACAGACCAGTTAAGCAGTGTTACATCAGTAGGTCAATGTGCAAACCTTTTCTCGGTTGAGTTGGTGCAACCATTTAAAAATACCAACTGGCGATTCTTACAGTCCAATCGTTGACATATACATGTCAGACCTTTTCAAACTAGTTTTTTCAAACAAATATCACCTAACATGAGAACACCAAAAGATAAGAACAGAAATGGACAAATAAAAATCCTGACGTCGACATGTGGCGACTCTACTAGGGACTTCCAATAAGAGGGCTTAAGCCGCTATTTAAAGCTTTTCAAAATTTTTATCTGCTTGTGTGTGGATGTTGCATTTACATTTGAATGAATGTATACTAATGCATTTACTTATTGCAGTTAGTGTTCGCACTATACCTTCCTGTGATATTAGTGATTCGCACATGTCATCATTTCCATACGGTGAGATACGATGTGAATGTATGTTTTGTAGTCACTCAACCAAGAGGCTGTCCTATCGGTGTTTGATTACTGGACTCGTAAAGAGACTAATTCCAATGAGGCTCAAGAAAGGCACCACCCAAACTTGATCCATTTGAAAGACTAGATTAACTTCCCGTTGAGTAAATTGCGATGATCCGGGAACCTTCATGCCAAAAAGCCGCGATAGTAGCCTAAGATATGTCAGCCTCCAATAAACCAAACGCGGAGGGAAGTCTCTTCATGCTTTCCCATTTCAAATACTTGTAATTTTATTTTCATCTGAATGTAATGGAAAGTATTAAGGAATATGTGTACATGCATTCCCTTTTATATCAAAACTTGACATGCTATCTTGTCATATAAACAGCTAACATCTGTTTTGCAGGATAATACTACTAAAACGGACATATCACATAGCATTAACGTTTCTACATTCCCTAAGACTAAACTACATAAGTCTTTTCGTAGGGAAACAATTGGTCATGTTACCCGTTTAAAGTCCAAAAAGGAAATAAGCCTATAATCAAGCATGGCTACATCTGACCAGTCTAATCCTACTCCTGTCTCTTGTGAGGAGTTCGAAGGATTAAGCAACCAAATTATAGAGTTGGTTGTTCTGCTCAAAGAACTACACAAATCCACTAAGGGTGCACAAATAATAATACAATAGAATTTGGATTTTGAGAATTAAATTTTTATTTTCTAATCATTATCCGTGGATTAAATGAATTTAATTAAGAGACCATTTATCAAAGGGATTAGGACACGAGAGTGCTAATGAAGGTTTGCGTCTTCCCTGGGTTCATTATCCGATAAGTTCAAGATATTTTGAAAAGTATGATGGATTGAGAGATCCTTACACCCATTTGAAAGTATTTTATAAAGCTCGGCTCTTATGACGAAAGATGAAAAGTAGAATTTCAGAAGTGTTTGAATTTCCAAGACAAAAGATAAAGGAGCTAGCTTTTCCTCGAATAATCTGAAAACACAGATTTTTACCAAAGTCGAAAAAAGCGACTTTCATTCCCAAAGATGGAGGCATTTACTCAAGTTATCCCCTATGATGGAAATTATTTTTTCAACTTAGAAATCTTAGGTGGCATAAATAATGATAAATTTTTAGAATATTTTAGTGAGATTTAGAATTATCCAATAATATTTGAAGGTTATGACCTAGACATAGTAGAATGTCATAGTATTTTGGCTACATGGTAGAATTAAAGTGTTTGAATTTCCAAGACGAAAATAAAAGCTTAAAAAATTTTTGAAAAACCTAACGATTAGGAAAAGTTTTTGAATTTCGAGAGAAGAAATGATAGAATATAAAGATAGAATATCCAATAATATTTCAATTAAAAACGCGGCTTGATTGTATTTAAAAAACCTAACGATTAGGGAAAGTGAGTTATGAAGAGGTAATGAATCTGATCGTATAATAGGTATTGTACGAGGTAATGAATATTATATAATCATGTTATGAGAATGAATGAATGATGGTATATCGTATTTGAATAAGTATCTGAAGTTAGAATCTGAGATTAATATATAAATTATACGTTATAAGGCTTTAAGTTAAATGAATTTAATTTATAGGATTGTGTAAAACATTGTAAAGTCCAATGAGATAATAATAAAGCCCAAATGTAAAAATGGATAAGTCCAATAAGAATTAAGGTGTAAGCCTAATTGATTGATTAATGAGAAGCCCAAAGTAACTTAAAATGCAAGCCCAAAATGAATAAGTTAAGTTAATTAGACTTAAGCCAAATGTAATAATCCATGGATTAGGAGGATCCATGGGGTAACCCATGATCACATGTATAACCAAAGTAGTGGCCAAGTAAAAGTACTTGGTGGCTAAGTTAAGTGTAAAAAGTAAAGTTAAAGAAGCAAAAGGCTAAACTTAATGATTAAGCAATGGATAAGTTATGTGATGACCAAGTAACTTAAAAGCTATATAAAGGATAAGTTTTGTGGTGAGCAAGCAAGAGATAAAAGTTGTGGAGGCCAAGTAAACTTGGTGAGCAAATAAGGAATAGTAAGGAGGTGGAATGGCTTATTGACCATTAATCCCTCATTTAGGATTTCCTATAAATAGCAAGCTTAGGATTTCATTTGATTGCTTGATTAAAATTTCTCCCAACTCCTCTCAAGTTAAGCAACTTATTGGTTAGAGAGACTAAGCACTTATAAGTAAAACTTCCATTAGGAGATTTTCAAGAAGCATGAAGGAGATTAAAGCTTAGTCAAGTGATATTCAAGGGTAAGAACTTAAACCATGAATCTCTTTCTCTTCCATTGGTAGGGAGATGGGTAGTGGTAGAACATGTATGCTAAGGAATGATAGGAATGAGTAATCAAAGAGCTTAAGTCTTAATAAGCCGTATAAATCATGAATAAGTAATTCAAACTTAATTAAGTTATGAACTCATGAGGAACTTAGATGAACTTCTCATATGTTTACTTTAATAAGATTGTATGATAATAAGAAACAAGGATGATTGTTAAAAGATTTAAGCTATGGTAAGTCATGCAAAGTGAATTCATAATTAGTTCATACATTTACAAGTTATAGACTAATGAATAACAAGTAATAACTTATCATGTCAATAAGTTAATGAAGTATGTATATCAATATGTTAGTGTGTTGGATATGATATGAGAACGTTGAGTAAAGGACTTAAATCAATAATAAGTCATAAGCAAATGAAATCATGAAAGTTATAAGTTGATAAGCCATGAACTTGTGAAGAATAAGTCAAAACATAATTTGAAAATAAGTTAATGTAATAAGTAGTTTGAAATGTTTATATGATGGTTAGAATCTATTTCGAACAATGATCAAATCGTTAGTAAAGAAGTTTTGCTGGAATTCACACGATTGGACGTTAAGCGTCGAATTCGTGAAATTCTCGGAATGGAAGTTGTATTTTGTGTTTGAGCTTGAAAACATTGGTTTTCAATCAAGAGAAGTCATATTTGGCATTATAGAGTTGCGGACTCAAAAATGACCAGATTCCGACTTAGAACGAAGAAACGAGCGTTGAACGTTCACGAACGTTTATCGTTTTCGTTAAAATGAACTAATAGGTGAAATTTTAGTAAACGGAGTCAAATAGATAAAATTCTTGCATGAACGCATAGAGTATGTAATTTGTGAACCATAGGCTTTTGAACGAGCCAATTCGGACTTATAACGAAGAAGTTATGCGTTCGGGAAGTTCACAAAATTTAAAATCTGCAAAAATTATCTCGAGGCACGAGTCATGTCCCACATGCCATGACTCATGACCTTTTAAAGCCTGCATAAGTGCGATGAGGCTCGAACCAAGTATCTAACTCTTTAACTTACTTGGCGATGTGAGATGCAAGTTAAGTGTGTGTGCCATGGCGCCATGATCCTAGGGTTTCAACAGACAAGAATGTTTACAAGTATAGAAGGAAAGATAACTCATTAGTAATTAAATAAGGTGTTAGTATAACATTGTTCAGGCATTATTAGACACTTAATGTATGATGATTAAAGGTTAATAATCAATTGAAGATGATCGTAATGAGAACAACGTAATGTGTTAAGCCCAAAATTTATAGAAATTTGTTGACGAAGTTGATTATGAATCCAATGGTTTACATACAAGAAGTATGGGTTATGTAATTACTTAATGAATAATGATAAGACCTTTCTTAAATCACTGTTACAGTGATGACTTTAGGAATTTAATGTTGTTTAATGAGTAGTTAAATGACGAACGTAAAGTAAAAAGAATGTGAACCGTATTCAATAATGATAAGGCCTATAATATTAAGAGTTACAACTAAAAGTTGTTAAGTAATACGTGAACGTAAACGGTATGCAATAATGTGTACTTAAAAATGACGATCGAGTTTTCGATTAATAATGTTAGTAAGTAAGCGTGAGGAAGGATGATTAACTCAAAACGAGTTCTATTAATGAAGTAAATCCACGTAAGACATAGAAGAAGAAAAAGTTGGTAAGAATGATATAAAATATAATGATAAGCCCGAACCAATAAATAACAAATCTAATATATGATTAGATTGAGAAGAAGGTAAGATTCATTAGGAACCATGTATGTTCATTCATGACCTAATGTGGTATGTTATATGGTTATGTGTTGTAGAGAGATTAAAAAGACTGAAAGGAAAAGTTATTATCTTTGTAGTAGAATGCTTTGAAGGCAAGTTTTTCTTAAACGCTTGTCTAACCTTCGTGTTAGCCAAGTTTTTCTGTGATTCATGTTATGAGATCAATGAAGTGTTTTACTAAAGGGTCGATGCCAATTTTATCTCGCTAGACTAATCTTGAAGAGTTGATTGATTTATTTTAAGTCTTTCAATATAGAATTGCTAATGCTATATCCTACGCCATTGTTTGATACGGATTCAAGGTAAGCTTGAGTATGAATAAACAAATGTATTTTTCTTGATCGATTATTCGATGGGCACACGAGTTGCCAAAACTTAAGCGTACATACGTTTAATGGATGTAGTGTTGATCAACATAGAGTACTATGGGCTGATCACCCAGAAGTGCTCATAAGCTATGCCGGACTTACGGACTTAGTGTCGGGTTATCCTTTTCAAAGAAATTATAAAATGCTCATGGTCTTGAGCCAGAATTGATGTTTTACTGAATATTGTTATTGTAAAACATTTTGAAGGAAAAGAAATGCTATTTTGAATTATTGGTAGTACTTCATAACTATTATTCAGTTATTGAAGATATACAATTCCTATGTTTTAAGCATGTTGTTTAAAAAAATATTGTTGTACTTACTTGAGCTTGTTATGCTCACTCTTGCTTGAACCATATGAATGCGAGCTAGGGCCAAAAACGAGCCAGGGATCCTGATAAGGATAGAGGCAAGACGAAGCTAAACGATTAGTTTACCTTGTAATAATCTAGTAAGTTGTATATATTATAAAATGATGAACAAAGAATGTAATGGTTTTAGAACCTGGGAACGGGATGTAATATTATTAATGTAATAAGAATGTCGTTGATACACACATTTTGATGTCGTTTCAATAGAATGAATATTAAGATATGAGTACCGTGTAGCACCATCTGTCGGGTTGGAAGATACCCGGATTTGGGGGCGTCACAGGTTGGTATCAAAGCATTAGGTTATAAAACTTAAGGGGGAAGAACCTTGGGCTAATAACCTCGTTAAGGAAGAAAAAGTCAGAAGGAAGTAAACTCAAGCTTTACTTGATTGAATGAGTTAATAAGGTATTGAGAAACTTCGATGCAAAAAGATTTAAAAGATGGAAAGTAACCCTAAATAAATTAAATGTGATTTGTGCTTATACTATGGTGTGTTATGTATTAATCAACATGTTATGTGTTATTGAAGGATGTTGATCCATAGCTTGATGTATAGAGATATACACGTGGTGAGCGAAGAAGTTGTGAATAGAGTAGAGCTTGTACCTATGCCGGTGGCGGAGGTACCATTAGTGATTCTAGAGGAGTCAAAGACAGTGGAGTACTTTTCTGAGGAGAACTACTCCGAGGGAGATATGGATATAGTGTCATATCTTAATATGATGGACTATGAGGAGGAGGAAATTGAGGTAACATCGGTTAATACGGTGGTACCTACATTGGAGTCAATACCTCCAGATGCAATGAGAGCATTGTATCTGGCAGTGCTTAACAAGAATGTGCAACTTAGTATAGTTCTGCAGAATCAGAGTGAAGAGATTAATTATCTCCATGAAGCTAAGGTGTCTGCAGAAGTAGATTTTGAGTTAGAACACGATACACATGTGCTTATGACAGAGCAGGCTAGAGACAATAAGAAGGAGGCCGATAAGCTTCGTAAGAAGCTAATTAAGAGAGACCAGAAGATAGCGTGGATGTCTTACATCCATGAGAGTGCTCATAGAGATTTCAAGTTTAAAGTTGCTTGTTATCCCATGGAGTCAGGACAAACTCGACATACTATTAGTCAGGATACTGTAGTGAAGATTGCGAATGAGAAACACGAGGATGCTGTTATGTATTATTAGAAAGCTGGAGTTATAAATATGTGTGTAGTGATGTAAAGCAATCTTTTGTATAATAGGGTAGTTTTTTGTAAATCCCAACTTTTGAGAAGTTCAATTGCGGGATAGAAATGTAATAGCTTCTGGCTATAGGAGCAGAGTGTAAATAGTTACAAACTATGAAGAATCATATGAATATAATGAAGTTTTCATTTAATATGCTTTGTTATGGTATGAGTTGTTATGTGGCGAATAATAACCACGCAAGTAAATAGATAATAATGAAATTCTATTTAATCAGAAAATGCCACCAAGTAGAAGACAACGTAATCGAATAAGAGGAATCACGTAATGAAAATTAAGGGGTTAAAACAACCCTATCTGCAAGAGTTCGTTAATTTATTAATTATTTTGCATTTAACTAAACCGGGTAGAGTACTACGGAACCTAGGTTAGCGAATGACTACCTTTAAAGAATTTAAAGCATAGGTCATGGGAGTTCAAAGGAACAACGGACCCATTAGAAGCCCGGATATGGGTAATAGAAATAGAGAAGGAGTTTGTTATTTCAAACGTAGGTGAGGCACAAAAAGACTTCTTTTGCGACTTACATGATAAAAGGGGAAGCCAACTTTTGGTGGGAGGCTCACCAGGGTGGGGGTGGAATAGATGCGGTAATGTGGGAACAATTCAAGAAGGTATTCTTCGAGAATTATTTCCCTACAAGCATATAAGGGAGGATGGAGATTTAGTTCTTAGAACTTAAACTAGGGGACATGACAATTCCCCAGTACGCAACCAAATTCAATGAATTGGCAAGGTTTGCTCCACACCAAGTGGACATTGAGGAGAGGAAGGCTCTTAGGTTTGAGCAGGGCCTGAAACCCTGGCTCTATAGTAGGATTTTTGTGTTCCAGAGTGTTTCCTGTGGTACCATTTTGGAAAAGATGATTATATTCGAGGGTGGTAGTGAGGCATTGACTCAAATATCATAAAGAGAGGGAGAATAAGAGCAAGGGAAAGGGAGGAACCAAGGTAGAGAATGCCAGTGGCAATATGCCAAAAAGAAAGAATTTTAACTCCGGGAATACTAGAGTGGGACAAGGGGATCCTAAGCATAAGATTAAAGCATGTAAGGCATTTGGAAAGACTCATCTAGGAGTCTGTCTGAAAGGGATTATAAGTATCTTTAAACATTACGGTAGAGAATGAGGAAATAACTTTCGTTAATTATATTCGTGGAAATGGCTTCATGAATAAGGAATGTAAGCAAGTATCGGTAGATAAGTACAGATAAAGTTGAGAGAATTTGAAGTAATTCTCGGTACGAATGAGTTGAGTAACTATAGAACTTTAATAAATTGTTAGAATAAAAGTATGGATCTTCGATTTTCTAAGTAACCCAAGGTAGTATTTTATGGTAATAAAATACCGCGACGCTCTTGTTGTCTATCGGTGACGCAAGTTAGGAGGATTTTAAGGAAGAGGATGAGTTGTTACAGTTGCGTATCAACTATCGTATTAGGAGTAAGTTAGCGGTTAAGAATGAATACCCATGGCCCAAGATCGATGATCTATTTGATCAGTGAAGAGGGCAAAATTTTTTTCTAAAATAGATTTTCATTCGGGGTATAGTCGGTTGAAAGTAATGAAGAAGGAGGAGGTACCTAAGATGACATTCAGAACTCGTTATAGTCATGACAAGTTTCTGGTTATGTCAATTGGGTGGACTAATGTACGGAAGTTAGATTTTTCGTAAGAGGCGTTGAGCAAGTCCGGGGTAAATTGATAGATACCCTTATGAGGTGCTATGATTAAAAGTACCATTAGTGTCACAAGTTTGTATTGTCAAAATGGGAAGTGAGAAAAAAGTTTTCGAAGAACTAAAAATGAAGTTAAGTGAGGTAATTACTGTATTGTCTCTGTCGAGATGATATAGGGAATTTTGTAGTGTATCTCGATGTTTCACATAGATGGCGAGATTATTGTGCTTATGTAGCATGGCAAAGTCATTAGGTATGCATCACGCCCGAGTTAATGGATTATGAGAAGGTCTATCCTACTTATGATCTATAATTGGCGGTATAGTTTTGAATTAAAAATTTGAAGATAGTATTTATACGGGGAGAAGTGTGAGGTATACACAGACTCTAAGAGTCTGAAATATATCTCCACACGAAAGGAGTTGAATATGAAGTAAAGAAGGTGATTGGAATGGATAAGAGATTACGATTGTGATATGTTATATCATACATAGAAGGTAAAAGTAGTAAACGACGCGTTAAGTAGGAAGGGTAGAGAAAAAGCTATTGATGTTAACAACTCATAATGAGTTAATAACGGAAATGGCGAAAACGAAGTTAGAGGTTAAATTGTGGAATGAAGTGGTAGAAATGTTATTCACAGCGTAGACTCAATCCACAATACTTGAACGAGTTAAGTAACTACAACTAGGTAATGAGGAATGTACGCGAATGAAGAAGAGGATGCATGATGAATAGAAGATCAAGTATAATCTTGTTTTGAAGAAGGAATTTGAGTTCCAAATAATTCTAAGTTAAAAGCTAATGAAAGGGTAATAACGTAATGTGTCAATAAGTATTTAACTTCCAACTCAAATTATTGATAGGAAGTGGCCAGTTATGTGAAATAAGATAATACCTTCGTTGAAAGTGAAATGAAAGAACCACAATGTCGAAGAAGCATTGTGAGAACTTGAGATTAAAATAAAGGAAAATGTTTCCTCAATGGTGTATGTATTATTAGCGTGATTCTGGGGACAGAATCCTTATAAGGGGGGAAGAGTGTAACGCCCTAGAAATTTTAGATTTTTGAGAATTAAATTTTTATTTTTATTATGTGGATTAAATGAATTTAATTAATTATTTATGGGAGTAATCTAATTGAAGGTAGTTCTATGACCTAGACATAGAGGAATGTCGTAGTATTTTGACTACATGGTAGAATTAAAGTGTTTGAATTTCCAAGACGAAAATAAAAGCTTTAGTGAATTTTTTGAAAAACACTATTCACGCATTTACGCTTTCAAGGAATTATTTTTGAACTTCCAAGAAATACGTAATGATAGAATATCGAGGTGAGATAGAATATCCAATAATATTTCAGTTATGGCAAACACAGTTTTTCACCTGCGGACTTAAAACCTAACGATTAAGGAAAGTGAGTTCCGAGAAGAAAATGTAATATGTATAATGAATTAAAGTGTTGATCGTATAATACGTAGGTATTATACGAGGTAATGAATACGAGTATAATACGAGGTGTTGTACGAGAATGAATGAATGATGGTATGTCATATTTGAATAAGTATAAAAAGTTGGAATACAATATTAATACGTAAATTATACATTATAAGGCTTTAAGTTAAATGAATTTAATTTATAGGATTGTGTAAAAAACATTGTAAAGTCCAATGAGATATTGGTAAGTCCCAAATGTAAAAATGGATAAGTCCAATAAGAATTAATGTGTAAGCCCAAGTGATTGATTAATGAGAAAGCCAAAAGTAACTTAATGCCCAAGCCCAAATGAATAAGCTAAGTTAATTGAAGGTTAAGCCCAATGTAATAATCCAATGGATTAGGAGGATCCATGGGGCAACCCATGATCACATATGAAATCTTGGTGGCCAAGTTAGTGGCCAAGTAAACTTACTGTGCAAAGGCTAAGTTAAGTAATTAAGCAAGTAAACTTAATGATTAAGCAATGGATAAGTTATGTGATGACCAAGTAACTTAAAAGCTAAGTAAGGATAAGTTTTGTGGTGAGCAAGCAAGAGATAAAAACTTGTGGGTGAGCAAGTAAACTTGGTGAGAAATAAGGAATAGTATGGAGGTGGAGTTAAGGAGGTGGAATGGCTTATTGACCATTAAGCACTCATTTAAGATTTCCTATAAATAGCAAGCTTAGGATTTCATTTGATTGCTTGAATAAAATTTCTCCCAACTCCTCTCAAGTTCAGCAAATTATTGGTAAGAGAGAATAAGCACTTATAAGTAAAACTTCCATTAGGAGATTTTCAAGAAGCAAGAAGGAGATTAAAGCTTAGTCAAGTGATTTTCAAGGGTAAGAACTTAAGCCATGAATCTCTTTCTCTTCCATTGGTAGGGAGATTGGTAGTGGTAGAACATGTATGCTAAGGAATGATAGGAATGAGTAATCAAAGAGCTTAAGTCTTAATAAGCCGTATAAGTCATGAATAAGTAATTCCAACTTAATTAAGTTGTGAACTCATGAGGAACTTAGATGAACATCTCATATGTTTACTTTAATAAGATTGTATGATAATAAGAAACAAGGATGATGGTTAAAAGATTTAAGCTATGATAAGTCATGCAAAGTGAATTCATAATTAGTTTATACTTTTACAAGTTATAGACTAATGAATAACAAGTAATAAATTATCATGTCAATAAGTTAATGAAGTATGTATGTCAAGATGTTAGTATGTTGGATATGATATGAGAACGTTGAGTAAAGGACTTAAATCAATAATAAGTCATAAGTAAATGAAATCATGAAAGTTATAAGTTGATAAGCCATGAACTTATAAAGAATAAGTCAAAAACCTAATTTGAAAATAAGTTAATGTAATAAGTAGTTTGAAATGTTTATATGATGGTTAGAATCCATTTAGAACAATGATCAAATCATTAGTAAAGAAGTTATGCCAGAATTCACACGATTGGACGTTTAGCGTCGGATTCGTGAAATTCTCGGAATGGAAGTCGTATTTTGTGTTTGAGCTTGGAAACATTGGTTTTCAATGGAGACAAGTAATATTTGGAATTATAGAGTTGCGAACTCGAAAATGACCGGATTCCGACTTAGAACGAAGAAACGAGCGTTGAACGTTCACGAACGTTTATCGTTTTCGTTAAAATAAACTAATAGGTGAAATTTTAGTAAACGGAGTCAAATAGATAAAATTCTTGCATGAACGCATAGAGTACGTAATTTGTGAACCATAGGCTTTAGAACGAGCCAATTCAGACTTATAACAAAGAAGGTATACGTCTGGGAAGTTCACAAAATTTAAAATCTGCAAAAATTTTCTCGTGGCCAGAGTCCGTGCATGCGTGGCATGAACTCACATCCTTAAAGCCCGCATCATTGTGCAAAAGGTTGAACCAAACACGCTAACTCAATAGCAACGCCGAGATGCAGAGTTAAGTATGGCACCGCGGCTCCAGTCCTAGGGTTTCGACAGACAAGAATGTTTACAAGTATAGAAGGAAAGATAACTCATTAGTAATGAAATACGGTGTTAATATAACATTTTTAAGGCATTGTTAGACACTTAATGTATGATGATTAAAGGTTAATAATCAATTAAAGATGATCGTAATAAGAACAAGGTAATGTGTTAAGTCGGCTATAGAAATTTGTTGACCAAGTTGATTATGAATCCAATGGTTTTCAATACAAGTATGGGTTATGTAATTACTTAATGAATAATGATAAGACCTTTCCTAAATCACTGTTACAGTGATGACTTTAGGAATTTAATGTTGTTTAATGAGTAGTTAAATGACCAACGTAAAGTAAAAAGAACGTGAACCGTATTCAATAATGATAAGGCCTATAACATTAAGAGTTACAACTAAAAGTTGTTAAGTAATACGTGAACGTAAACGGTATGCAATAATGTGTACTTAACAAATGATGATCGAGTTTCGATTAATAATGTTAGTAAGCCGTTAGGAAGGATGATTAACTCGAAACGAGTTCTATTAATGAAGTAAATCCAATGTAAGTCATAGAAGAGAAAAAGTTGGTAAGAATGATATAAAAAGATAACGATAAGTTTTAACCAATAAATAAAAATCTAATACATGATTAGATTGAGAAGAAGGGTAAGATTCATTAGGAACCATGTATGTTCATTCATGACCTAATGTGGTATGTTATGTGGTTATGTATTGTAGAGAATAGTAAAGACCCGAAAGGAAAAGTTATTATCTGTATAGCAGAATATTTGAAGGAAAGTTTTTCTTAAAATGCTTGTCTAACCTTCGTGTTAGCCAAGTTTTTTATGATTCATGTTATGAGATGCATGAAGTGTTTTACTAAATGGTCGATGCCAATTTTATCTCAAATTAGACTAATCTTGAAGAGTTGATTTATTTATTTTTAAGTCCTTCAATATAGAATTGCTAACGTTATCCTACGCCAATTGTTTGGTGCGGATTCAAGGTAAGCCTGAGTATGAATAAACAAATGTATTTTTCATCGATTATTCGATGGGCACGCGAGGTTGTCAAAACTTAAATGTACATATGTTTAACAGGATGTAGTGTTGATCAACATAGAGTACTATGGGATGATTACCCAGAAGTGCTCGTAGGCTATGCCGGACTTACGGACTTAGTGTCGGGTTGTCCTTTTCAAAGAAATTATAAAATGCTCACGGTCTTGGGCCAGAATTGATGTTTTACTGAATATTGTTATTGTAAAACATTTTGAAGGAAAAGAAATGCTATTTTGAATTATTGGTAGTACTTAACTTTATCCAGCTTATTATGCTACTGATTCTATGATTGAACCATAAAAAGAATTGTTGTACTTACTAGCTTGTTATGCTCACTCTTGCTTGAACGAGGGATCACGAGGATAGACAAGCAAGACGAGATTGAACGATTAGTTTACCTTGTAATAATCTAGTAAGTTATATATATTATAGAATGATGAACAAAGAATGTAATGGTTTTAGAACACAGGAGCGGGATGTAATATTATTAATGTAATAAGAATATCATTGATACACACATTTTGATGTTGTTTCAATAGAATGAATGTACATATATGATTACCGTGTAACACCATCTGTTGGGTTGGAAGATACCCGGATTTGGGGGCGTCACATAGGCAAGCCATTCTCTAAAATGATTAAACACAGAGAAATTACTGAGATGGGATTAAAGTCAGGAAAGATTCAAGACCTTACCGCTCTAAAAGCTGTAGCTGAGCACATCCAGTCTGGAAGTTATGGAAATGACCCCCGTAGGGTCCATAAGAAGAAAAAGGAGGATGTTTCCTTGATACTACAAGGACAAAAAGGCAGTCAGAACATGCCTATTCAGAGGAGAAACTATTCCCTTTTTCAAGCACAATCTTCAAACCCTCCATTGCCAAAAAGTGGAGAAGTCAGGCGTACTCGAGTGTTCACACCATTAGGGGACTCACTTGAGAACATTCTCAATCTTCTAATAGATCAGAAGAAAATTATAGATCTTCTTCCACCAGCCAACCCAAGTTTTAAAGGCTTTCAATGCTAATAGGAAGTGTCCTTATCATGCTGGAGCTCCAGGCCATGACACTCAGGATTACTGGGCCCTAAAGCATAAGATCCAAGATTTAATTGACAATGGTGAGATCGTGGTGACTAAACCCGACAAACCCCATGTGCAGGACAACCCTCTCCTTTAACACAAGGAAGAGAAGGTCAACATGATTAATTGGAGTAGTGGATAGACTTCCCATTACGGTGGTGGATCCTCCCAAACTGGCAAGGATAGTGCTGACAAATGGGATTATGCACAATTCCAATTTATGATGGAACAGAAAATGAAGGCTCTTCGCGAGTAGGTCAACCAATTGGTTAAACTGGTGGTCCATCAACACCAAGTCACACGTTAATTATTCAGCCAAGAGCATGCTAGCCTCCTTCCTCTTGTTACAAGTACTCCACCACTTACTCCAGAAGGTGAAACATTGGAGGATAAAATTGCAAAAAGAGCAAAATCCAAAGCCCGTCGGGATTTAGCCAACAAAAGGGAATTCACCTATTTAGGCCAACTGATGGAAGAGATATTACAGATGCTGATCAATGAGGGAAGAGTCATAACTCTGCTACCTCTAATCAGTCCACGCTCAAGACAGTTCAATTTTAATGGAGTATATCAATACTACTCCCAATCTCGTGGTCACAACACTGAAGAATGCTGGGCACTCCACCATCTTATTCAAAACCCGATTGACAGCGATGTCCTATAGATGGCAGACAATGACGCTATATTACTGGAGAAGGGGGACCCATTTCCTACAAAATGGAAGGAAGTCATAGCTGTTATATCTTTTGAGGATGATTTCGCGGACATACCACTTACAATACAACCAATTCAGCTCAAAGGTGTTAAAAATCCTTTGAAAGTGGCTGCGCCAAAGCAAATTATATTGCCATTTAGGCGACAATATCCTATTATCAGCCTTCAAAAAGTGTAATGGAATTATGGAGAGGCTAAAGGATCTACATCCAATATAACTGCTGCAGTGTTGAAGGAAAATCTGATGTATCTTCCCCAACGGGTGTTGAAGCCTACCATCAGATCAAAGGGGAAAGTTCCCATGGAGAAGATTGAATAATTCCTCTATACTATAGGACATAATGAAGCCAATGTGGTTTTAAGATCGAAGGAAGCTCCACAAAAAATTTCCATACTGGACTTCGTTTTCTCGTTAGAAGATCACAAGAAGGTCTTACTAAGGGTTTTAGAAGAAGCCTACTTGCCAAAATCATTGGATGTTGAAAAGTTCCATCATCTGGTTGATCACATCTTTAATAGCAATGTGATATCCTTCACTAATGATGACATACCTCCCAAAGGGATGAGTCATTACAAACCGTTACACATAGCGGTTATGTCCTTCGAATACATGGTGGGAGGAGTTCTGATAGATGGAGGATCATCCTTGAACATATGCCCTTATGCCACCTTGGAGAAAATAAACATCAATCTCAACAAGATCCGAAGCAGCTATACAATTATCAAAGATTTTGATGGATCCCGATGAAATGCTGTCGGAGAGATTTAACTACCTGTGGAGATTAGTCCACACACATTCCGTGTATCCTTTCATGTGCTCAAAATAGCTACAGGATACAATCTGCTCTTGGGAATACCGTGGATTTATATGGCTGGAGCCGTCCCTTCCACCCTTCATCGGTAGCTCAAATACATTATTAATAGTAGTCTGGTTACTGTTAATGTTGAGCCATAATGTCCTAAACAAGGTGACATCCCACTCATCAGTTTCAATGCAGAAGTTGAGCCTATCAGCTTCCAGGCCCTTGAGGTGAGCAACACTCACTATCAACCCATTGGGGCGCCACCTCTGATACCCAGAATTTCTGCCGAGGTAATGTCGGCAAGTCAAGAAATGATATCCTTGGGTTATCAACCAGGACAAGGGTTGGGCAAAGATCATCAGGGCATTAAGCGGCCAATTCAAGTTCCTAGTTAAATAGGGACAGCCAAACTAGGCTACTCTTCTGGCTCCACTCACAAGAATCATCACAAACACAAATAGGTTCCTTCATCTTCAGCCATACGACGATTGCCTAAACCTTTAGGGACTGGGCCTGTACGACCTCTATTAAAGGTTCTTGCCCATGTGGGGGCTATGTTGTTTCCTAAGATAATACCGATCAAAGGAAAGGAAGTCTTGATGCCAGTTCCCGAGGCAGAGGAAAAGGATCGGAGACGTAAACAAGACATTGCAAGGCGGTTATCAAACATGCGAGTCATAGTCCATACTAAGGGTATGAATACAGACATCCCAGACGATGATTATCCAGACATTATGGTCATCATTCGGGTAAAGGAGGATGATAACAGCCCCTTCATCACTGTTGTCCACCAGGACTTCACCCTTGACAATTGGAGCAACACTCCTTGTATTTGTTGACAAGGGTAAAAAGGGCAGAAACTCCTTCTGCCCTATAGATAGCAATAACTGCTTACTTTTTCTGTACAATATTAGCAGTTGTTTTGTCATTACATACTAACACTTTGTATGATTAAACAGTTTCATATATTAAGTGAAAGCATTTTGTTTCAGGAATTTAAAGTTAGAAGTGCCTTATCTTGCTGATGAGGTGCATATTCTCCACAAGGACTGTAACTTTGATGTAAAGTTGGACTAAACCTTGATGGGAATACAAGAGGACTATGAGATACCTCAGGAGATCAAAGAATGGGTTAAAGACAAACCTAAGCCAAATCTTGATCAAACAACCACTTTTACCCTCAGAACCTCAGAAAACCCCAAACAAATCCAGATTGGTATGGACCTCACTCCAGACCAAAGAATAACATGGTTACTCTATTGTCCCAATTCCAGGATGTGTTTGCATGGTCTCATAAAAACATGGTCGGTTTGTCCACTAACATTGTCATTCATCGCCTTCCCATCAAAGAGGGATTCAAGCCATTTAGACAATAGCTTAGGCAATTGAAACCTGAGTGGAGTTTGAAAGTTAAAGAAGAAATTGTGAAATAATTTCAAGCCGGCATCATCATGGTGTCAACATACCTTGATTGGCTATCCAACATAGTCCCCGTGCCTAAACCTAGAGGAAAGGTGCGAGTTTACATGGATTATAGGGATCTGAATAAAGCTTGTCTTGAAGATAGCTTTCCCGTGCCATTCATCCATATACTCATTGACAATATAGCTCAATATGACATATACTCCATTGCAGATTGTTTTGCGGGGTACCACCAAATCATGGTTGCTAAAGAGGATCGTAAAAAAAACGCATTCATAACTCCTTGAGGAACCTTTTGCTACAGACAGTTGTCATTCAACCTCATCAATGCCGGAGCTACCTATCAGCGAGCTATGATGACTCTTTTCAATGACTTAATGCACAAAGAGATAGAGATCTATGTGGATGACATCATTGTCAAGTCCCAAAGGGAAGAAGACCACCTAGATCATCTTAGAAAACTCTTCAACAGGTTACATAAGTATAACTTGAAGTTAACTCTAGCCAAGTGTGACTTTGGCGTTAAATCTGGCAAGTTGCTAGGATTCTTAGTCAGGCACAAAGGGATTGAGTTGGATCCCACAAAAATCCAGGCCATCATGGAAATGCCCATTCCTCGGACAGAGAAGGAAATATGGGGATTTTGCGGAAGAATCAACTTCATCAGCCGATTCATCTCCCAACTCACATTAACTTGTGAGCCTATCTTCAAGTTGTTAAGGAATAACTCCTCCATGAAATGGAGTGATATGTGTCAGAGAGCCTTCCTTTCAATCAAAGAGTAGCTAGTCAAAGCTCCTATTTTGGTACCTTCCAGGTATGGTGTTCCCCTGTTCATGTACCTATCAATCAATGACAATGCCATAGGCTACATGCTGGGACAGAAAGATGATAGAGGCCAAGAACGAGCCATCTATTACCTCAGCAAGAGATTCAGCAGCAGTGAACACAAGTACACTCTAATTGAGAAAACTTGTTATGCTTTACCATGGGCTTCCATGAGGTTATAACATTACCTCCATGGTCACACAACCTATCTCATATCCTGCGTAGATCCTCTCAAGTACGTGTTCAATAAACCCATATTTAATTATCGACTGTCCAGATGGCAGTTGATCCTGCAACAATTTGACATCGTCTACGTGACACAAAAGTCTATCAGAAGTCATAGAATTGCGGATCAATTGGCTGCCGCACCTCAGGGGATTTTAAAACCTTGGAAACATACTTCCCCGATGAAGGGGTAATGGCAGTTCAATAACACCATCAGGACGATACATACCAACCATGGAAGATGTATTTTGATGAAGCTGTAAATATGGAAGGTTTTAGGGCTGGAGCAGATCTACTATCCGTTACAGGGGAGTAGTATCCCATCACTGTCAAATTATAGTTTGTCAGCACCAACAACACAGCTAAGTATGAAGGTTGTATTATGGGGATAAAACTTACCCACTTAATGGGCATCAGGCGGTTAGCTATTTTTGGAGATTCTAAATTGGTAATCAGACAAACCACTGGAATATATCACACCAAAGAGCTACATTTGCTACCTTACCATCGGCAGGTTATACAGATGGCTTCAGAGTTTGAAGAAATATCCTTCCTCCACATTCCTCAGAATAGGAATAACTTTGCGGATGCGCTAGCAACTTTGGCCTCCTTCACTACAACAAAAAGGCTTATCATCGACCGCCTATCACCGGCCGTATATGGTCGCAGATGCGTATTAATGACCGACTTCGGTCACTGATATTAGTCATAGGTAATCTGGTCGCTAGATGGATATCAGCGACCAATAATAGCGACCGACTTATTAGCTACCGCCACCAGTTACCGCAACCATCGCTAATATGACTCATGCTGAGTTATTTGTTAGGTGTGATGTGGCACACGTGTCAGCGACCGGTAATAGAGACCGCATCAATCGCTATGTTCCAAGAAGGTAATGTGGTCATTATTCTTATTAGCGACGCGTCACGATCGACGATCTGCCGCTTTTTTAAAAGAGTTTTTTCCTGTTTTATTGATTTCCCAAAAATAACCTACTTTGTACCTACTTTATATCCGAACACACAGCAGTATATATGAATAACATCCATATTAACATCCATCCATGATAATTAACTACTATATGATAAACATTCATCCATGAATAAATAAGTCTAGCTCTTCATCCAACACAATATAATCGTAAACATCCATATAAACCAATACAATTGTCAAATAATGAATCTAAAAGAGTACAAGGCTTTAAAAATCTAAAAAACAAGTCTACGCGCTCTTCATGGATCATCCAAATTAGGACCCTATAATCAATAAAAGAATAAAATATATATGTTACATGTGTTGATACTGCTATATGACTTAGGGAAAGCTAAACAATAGACAATATGTAGTGAAATATATATGGAAGACAGTGACTTGGAGACTATAAACATATAAGACAATGTAGTTAAATAATAAACGATATATACTTGGTCGCCATCCTGATGCTGTGTTGCTGCTGCTGCCGCCACTGCATCTACCAACTCATCAGGACTCAGAGACTACAGATGTCCGCCCAGTATACGAAGAAGATCACAATATTGACAGATCGCTCTCACACAGTCAGCAGGAGTGTGATAGGCTGGATGACCTGATGACTATGTAGACTGGGTGGCAGAGCTGCCGGTGCCACTGATGGTCAGGCGTCGTTTTTGTCCTTGGCCTTTAACATAGTTTTTCTTCACGATGAATGACCTCTCCCATAATTCTTGATCAATCGACGGACGCGGGGTGCCTTCAGTACAACGCTCGTTCATTAAGCCCTTATAGGTGTCCTGTCAGAAGGTCAACAATTAAATAGTTAAAAATAAATAAAAAATTACTAAAAAAGGTCGTCACAATTTATAAACAACGTATTAGTATAAAGTTAACTTATTACCGCTATCTGAATAGCCTCAAGCAGACCATCGCGGGTGGCCACATACACATCCAACCAATTGATAGGTTGACCTTGAGATTGAGACTCCTACAGTTCATTTTCTCATATTAATATGTAAACATATGATATTTTAGTTACAAAAGATGACTGTAAACATAACATACGTACTCTGGCAGCAATATGCTGCAGCTGTGATATATTGTCGCCCCGATACGTTCCCTTTGCTTTTTCGCCATCTAATACACCTGAGGATCTGTTCGAGGCAACAGTTTTGCACCTCTTGACCCATCTCTCAGCTCTCTACTGGTCACACATCTGCACCCATATAGGCTATGCGCACCACCAAGGGCTATGCTTATGCATATACTACTCACCTTGTCCTGGATGGTAAATCTCAGCATTATGCAGGGCTTTTTATCATTCCTTGTTCAGATCGTCTTTAGTTCGGACGGCGCACTTTTGCTAGAACAGAGTCTGAATAACTGATGCCTACGAGTCATCCCATCTATACCGCTTCTACAAATAAAATAACAATAATAATATTAAAACAATTATATTACCATAATCCAACATTACTAAACAATATTATTTGATTAACTATGTATTATGTATCAGAGTGATAAAAAAAATACCTGAAATTCAGCCCAAACTGCATCCTCATGGGTGAGAGGTGTGCTCGGCCATGTAATCACTGGCGTAAGCCAGTTCTGTAAGCATAATTGTGAAATCCACTTCACAATTTTACTATCTTGAAAATCACTACAATATACAATAATTTACATTAAAATATATTTATAACAATGGAAATATTAAACCCATATATATACACGATGTTTTAACTTACGTGCTTTCTGGAGGAGGATGGATCTGTATGAGAATGCGATCATCTAGATTAGTCGAGGCCTTCGGCACATGATTAGGGCCCCGACCCAACCCGCGCTTTCGTGCTGCTGGTTCATAAGACATCTATAAATAAAAAATTTAGGATGTTAGTAGAGAACATGTACATATGTAATTGTCTGTAATACAATTGAAACTAAACATACATTTTATAGAAAAGGACAATAATGACAATTAATTGTATGAAATAGTTAACTACGATTACTATAAATGAAAAGTACATAAACATAACTGCAAAATAGTTAACTACGACAACTATAAATGAAAGGTACATAAACATGTTAAGGATATAGAGAACATTCCTATATGTAATTCAATTTAATACAATTAAAACTAAACATACATTTTAATGAAAATCGTTATCTGAGTCAGAATCATTTTGTACAAGTATCGAAGATTCATAACCATCTTCTTCTTCAGATTCTGTGTCAGTGTCAGTCAATAACTCTTCCTCAGTATCACTGTCATCTGGCACAATAACTGTCTCAGGATCCAATTCATTAGGTTCATCTCCACTCTCTAACTGGATTACATCATTGTTGTCCTCTATATTTATTATAAGAGGTCAATGAAGCATCTCCTCTTGGTAGAAATCCCCATCTATTTCTTGGACACGACTGCGTGCGAGAGTATAAATTATAACTTGCCAATCTGTAGGTGGTCTATCCTTTTTCCTAATAGGACTAGAAGTGTAGTATACTTGTACTGTTTGAGTTGCTAAAACAAATGGTTCGTTGGAGTACGCCGACCTAAGGAGGTCAATATCGACGATTCCATGTCTGTCAACACGTATCCCTTTTTCTAAATCAAACCAACGACACTTGAACAAGTTAATATGACCCCCGTACGTGCCCTTATACGATAACTCTACGATTTCCTCCAACTCCCCATAAAAGGCATGACTAAGCTCATTGTAACAATCTCGTTGAACACACACTCCAGTATTAGTTGTTCTTTTACCGCGAGCATATGTCTTTGTATGAAATTCACATCCATTTATTTTGTAACCATTGCGAATGACTTGGTCCCTGTCTGGACCCATAGCTAGGATTTGTATATTTGGAGGAATTGTTCCCTCATTAAGAGCCTACAAAAATTCTATTGAATTCAATACATTCATAAATTAATACGATAAATGTCATTCTTAATTAACTTAACTTACTTTGTCCTTTAGCCAAAGGGAAATTTTTTTATCACGACTAACTTGAATATCTTTATCAATGATGCCGGGCTGATTTTCTTTTAACTCGTCATCGTATGTTCTATACAATTTTATAAACATTAACATATATTAATATGAGAATGCAGGTTAAGATATAGGTCTAAACATATGAATTTTACATGTATACCTCACAAATTCATCAATCTCCTCGCAATTGAGAAGAATGTAAGTATGCGCAGCATGTAATTCTTGCTTAGAAAGGAATATGCGTTTTCCTTTTCCATAAGCGCGACCCGATAAACCAAATACAGAAGCCGACCATTTAGTTCAACATTGCCCCCATCATCATGTCTTGGGACTCGATTGGCCTTTGTCAAGACTTCGTCGGGAAAATAGTCTGAGATAAACGTAGATATCTCATCGAAATTGTATGCCTCACATATCGACCCCTCGACATAAACTCTATTCTTCACCTTCCTCTTAAGGTTTCCCATGACCCTCTCGAAAGGGTACATCCATCTATATTGAACTGGGCCACCAACACGAGCTTCATAGGGTAGATGGATTTGCAAATGCTCCATAGAGTCGAAAAAACTAGGAGGGAATATTTTTTCAAGCTCACACGTGATCTCAATGATGTTCTTCTCAAGTATAGACATGTACTTTTCATTTAACATTTTTAAACATATGTCTTTGAAGAAACGACTAAGATCAGTCAAAGCATTCCATATTGGTTTATCAAGTAAGTCTCGAAATGCTATAGGCATGAGTCTCTCCATGAACACATGACAGTCATGACTCTTCCTCCCTTGTAATTTCCCACTGTAACACACCTTGCAATGTTTGACGCATATCCATCTGGTAGTTTCAGAGACTTTATCCACGTGCACACATCTTCAACCTACTTTTTGGACAATGTGTACCTTGAATGCGGTTTGTGTGACGCCCCCGAATTCGGGTCCTCTGACCACGGTTCAGTCATCACGATAAAATATAAACATCCACCTCTAAACAACATACGATAACTAAAATGCGGAATATAATAAACGTACATCGTTCATTTAAAAGGTGTTACTAGTCCCAAGATATGATAACATTAATATCTTCTTAAAAACATACCCTAAAATAATCAATAGGGTTCATATTACATAACAGTAATTTAAACTAAGCGCAAGGTAAAGTTTGCTCCTTGCAACTATTCTACATCTTTCTTTTACCCTTGTCCTTCCCTGAGGTCTCGGGCTTAGCTACAATATATTCATGATATAGCAAGGATGAGCAACAAGTTTGCTCAACAAGTTTAAATACAACAATAAGGATATATCATGATGAATGGAAAAATATATGGCAATGAATTCAACAATATGAATATCTGAAGGATTCAATAATATGAATATCATAAGCAAAGGTAATGATTGCTTTTAGAATAATTGCTAGTCAAATAGACTTTAAACTATAACACTCCAATGGAATCAATAGCTAATTGACCCTTTGGTTACTGGCTACAGAATTAGTACTTGAGGGGATCAGCCTCATGTACACTATGTATATGCATAACATTTAAATCTGCTCTTTGTATCTTATATTAGATACCTGGTACTCCCCTATCATAGAAAGGGGTGTTCTTTCAGTCTAAGAATCCTTACACTCAATAGGTTTGGATAGCTTTTATAAAACTTCATACGCTTGTCTGACCGAACAATGGTTCAGACTCTATCTCACATAGTTCAAGAATTATTGAACTTTAAATGATGTACAAGTCCAAGACTGTACGAACTCAAGTGTACCAAGTGTGAATATCAATAATATCGATGTGGAATAATTGTAAAGTAATTAAACCACTTAATAACATGCTTGGAAATAAGATTCAAGCTTAAATGAATAACTTTCAATTCAACAATAACCAACTCAATGCAATATGAGAAGGATAAGAAACTTTCACAACAAACAAAGTTGTGTAAGTTAGGAAACATTGCAACACAATAAAAAAGTGTTCGGATACTTGCTCAATATAAATTTGAGTACGGTTAAGGAAACTTGCTCATGTAAAAGAGTAAGAATTCAGGAAACTTTCACAATAAAAGTAGGGTTCAAGGAACTTGCACAATCAAGAGCGAAGATCAAAGAAACTTGCTCAATATAAATTTGAGTAAGGTTAAGGAAACTTGCATGTTTGCTCAACTACAATTTAATATTGGCTTTAACTAACTTGCGTTGAAACGACCTAACATTAACAAGTCGGTCTTTTAATTAGTATGTGTAAACTAATATGTGTTAACACTTACAATAATCAAGTCTTCACATAACATGCTTCTCAACACATTACAAAGCATATTGGTCATACATTACTAGGTAAAGTAATCATATAAACATGCCTTAAATTTCATAATCAAAAACAGAATCTATTTGTGATGGTAGCAATTTGCTTTACCGGTCTAAAGCTTAGGAATGGTAGTATGCACAGTCTGCAAAACTTAGGGACAACGCATTCTTCATACTGGCCACACACAACCCCACCATGTTTGAGCCTTGCACTTCCTGACTTCAGTCCAAATTTAACATACGCCTATACATATATATTATCATACATACATGCTAGAGTTTCACATATAACACATGACCATACTTGAATTCATTACTTGAAGTTTAACTTACACGTTTTAACTAACAACTAGCATAACAAGATTATGTAGTTATCATGGTTTTATAACTTGACTATATATCCATATAGAGAATTTCAAAATCTGTTATTACACATGATAGGATTATTATAGTCATAATATGACATCTTACTTCTTTAAAATCTAAACATACATGTGATGCAACTAAATTTTTGAAAACATGATCAAGGTTGCTTTTGAAATCCCTTTATCATGAATGATGCAAGATAGCACATATAAGACAACTTCAAAACTCTTATCATAAGGAGTTAAGTCATGTTAACCTCATTTTAGGATCAGAATCTATATGTCTTTAGCATTCATGTTCATTAGCCTTATTTTACTAAGCTTTTCTTTTCAAACTAAGTTCTAGCACAAAGCTCATTAAGTTGGTCGATCATGGATACAATAGCCATGAATCACACATCATGCTCATTTAGGTTCCAAATCAGTCATGTATATGGTCTCGTAAGTTTAGAACTCGTGAACACAAGTTTTCCATAAAGTTAGTTTTGAAAACTTTAAGTTTTGCTACAACGTTTTTACTAATCCAAGTTGATTACTTCATACCAAATACAAAAGCTTTACATAACATGTTATACTCCTCTATAGGTATGTATCTAAGTCATAACATCAAGTTAGTAACATATATCACCAATAGAAACCAGCAATTGGTTCTGGGGTACGGCGCAGCTGCGTTGTACCCTAGTACAAATAGAAGCGCAATTGTGCCATACCCACACTAGAAGCGAAACAACCCGCTTCGCTTCGCGCAGAGCATCAAACAACTACACTTCTCTTTGATTTAAACATGCTTAATACCATCATTTAAGAGTTCAAACATGTAAGTCTACTTCTTAAACACATCATGGCATACCAATTCACTTTGACTAACAAAGAATTTCAAATAATTTCAAGAATTTGACAAAAACCCAACTAAGAACAAAAGTTAAGATTTATACCTCCTTGGCTTGAATTAGACCCCTCACACACTAAGTATGCTTCCAAAATTTCTCAACAACTTAGGACTCTCAATCTCAAACTTTAACAAACAACAAAAATGAATTTGGAGCTTGTATTTATAGAGGGAACTTTGACTAAATAATCACATTGCACTAAGGTTGAAGCTCATGGTGCAAAGGAAGAACACATTGGTTGCTAAGAAGTGGTTCAACAACTCCCCATAGGCCATTGACCTTGAAATCATTGCCTAAGTTTTAGCCATTTGAAAGTTACGTAAACTAGCTTCTGTCCACTGTTCATGTACTAAAGTTACACTCATTTTAGGACAAGAGAAAAATCTCAGCATTTGTTATTCTGAGGCTTAGTTTGGACACTATAATTTCCATAATGTAATATAAATATTTTACTACTACTACACAAAGGAAATTTGGGGATTATTTATGTATTCACATCATATAATCCATGTACATTATATACACGCAATAAAATAACGCAGTTAAGTATTATTGACCGGGTAGTTCCATAATTATCTCTACTACTCACATAGCCATATTATAACATTATTTAATATTATATATCCAGTGTGCACACATAACTTCTTTCCCAATTTCTGGAATACACAGATATTTAATTATTCCTATATAAAAATCACTTATGATTTTATTGCATTATATGATACTTCATATCAACATAATGTATCTTATTATATGATTCTATGCATGTCACACATTACACTAATGTTCCAATTCATTATCAACAACAGAACTAATTTTTCTAAGTTTGGACACCAAGCACATTGAGGCATTTTGTATTTATAGGAGGCGCGCAATGCTACCGGTCCCCTCGATTGCCAAAATGGGTTAGCTTCAAGACAGTTCAAATATTATCACCACATTAGACCTGTATGAGGTAATTTAACTTCTTTAATGGTGATATATCCATACTTGACATAAATCAATATGTTCAACTCTTGCCACTATATTCAAATAAATTGAATATTTAATCATTAAGAATACTATCAATTTCTTGATATTAAAACCTTAGGGTTAGTCTACTAATTTAAATAACTATTAGTGACTCCCTTTAATCAATTCATAAATCCACATAACCACTTAAGGTTTAAATAGACTCACAAAACTAACTCATTAAAATTAAATCACATATTTAATTAATAAGGAGTTTAAAATTCATGGACGTTACAGTTTGACCATCTTACCATTAGTATATTCATAAAGTTCTAATCCAGTACACTTACAAATATCTTTTATGTCCAATCGTGCCTTATCATTATCTTTTATCTTACCCGCAACACCTATCACGGTGTTAAACACATTGTCAAACATATTCTTCTAAATATGCATCACGTCTAGATTATGATGAATCAAATTTGTAGACCAATATGGCAGTTCCCAAAAGATGCTTCTCCGAACCCAATTATGAGACACGCCAAACCCATCGATGATGTCAGAGGTAACAATCTTACCGAATAGAATGACCAGTAATCTCATCACACGGTCACACAACTCCGTCCCCGAAAGTCGCGGTGCTGGCATATTGTGATCTACTTTCCCTTTCCTAAAGTTTTCTCTATTTCTTCGAAACGGGTGATCTAACGACAAGAAACGATGCTGACAATCAAACCAGCATGGCTTTCAACCATTTGATAGATTGAAAGACTTTGTATGATCCATACAATATGAAAAAACCAACTTCCCGTGTGTACTCCATCCAGATAACATACCATAAGTAGGAAAGTCACTTATAGTCCACATAACCGCTGCCGTAAGGTTGAAATTTGTTTTCGTGGAAACATCCCAAGTCTGTACTCCATCCTCCCAAAATACCTTCAACTCATCTACAAGAGGTCTCAAGTAAACATCTAGGTTCTTTCCAGGAATCACGAGTGAAAGAAACAAGTACGGCTGTTTCATACACTTCCAAGGAGGCAAGTTATACGGAGTAACAATCACAGCCAACAAAGAAGATCGCAATTTGAGTGAGCGGCCGAATCCAAGTTGAAACCATCAATGGACAATCCAAGCCTCACATTTCTAGGTTCTAATGCAAACTCGGGATGTGCTAAGTTGAAATCTTTACAAGCCTGCCCATCTGCAGGAAGGTTCAGTTCTCCATCTTTGGATGGAGATTTTGCATGCCAAGTCATATATTCAGCTTTTCTTCAAGACATGTACAATCTTTTGAGCCGAGGTGTAATTGGAAAATACCTTAAAATCTTAAAAGGTATATTCGTCTTTTTGTAATCACGCCCTTTTTATTAGGCCTAAATAGATCATAACCGCAAAACGTGCACTTTGTCATCTGTTCATTTTCCTTATAAAATAACATATAATCTTTCAGACATGCATCAATCTTTTAATATCCAAGACCTAACTTCTTCACCATTTATTTATAATAGTAGTAGTTATTAGGCAATTTTCACTGACAGGCAACATACTCTTAATGGCCCTCAAGAGTGACTCAAAACACTTATGGCTCATATTGTGATCAGCCTTGATGTTAAGTAGTATCGCCATTACAGACAATGTAGTGTGCTTCGTGCAACCATGCCACAACGGTTTGCTACCCTCGTCTAACAACTTAAAGAATGTTTTGGCATCAGAATTCATAAGTTGCTCTCTGCCTTGTTCCCAATCAAAATCCGACCTTGCAATATCATGAACCATTTCATTCAGATGATGGGTACTGCTGCCTGGATTGTGTACTTGTGCATTGCCACTATCTCTTCTTTGCCCATGTGCCCACCAATATTATTTGTAATTATTCATAAACCCAGAAACAACAAAATGATAGTTTACTATGTCTCTGTCCATATAATTTACATTGTTACACTTCAAACAAGGACATCTTATCTTGTTCTCACCATTAACACATTCTGGGTGACTATACGCATAATCTAGAAGTACTTGGCAACTAGCTCTAAATTCTATTGTAGCACCTATCTGGGCACTTTACTTTTGTCGTGTCATCTAACTACGCTCTGAATAGAGGTCCATGATACCACAGTACCTACTACAGACAACATGAGCTTATTAATGATCGCATATAACTTGAGCATACTTGTAGCTGAATGGGATTGAGCATATATACTAACTAGTAAGCATATGACTTGAGCATACTAGTAATCACATAAAGAGGTAGTTAATATTATAAATGTAAGCAACTACCTGACCAACAAAAAATTTCGCCACAGTCTCCTCTATAATATGGACTAGCCACATGCACGACGACATGCATATATGGTCATTTCTAGGCACCCAAGACACAAACCAATAGAAATATACAAATTCCCAATATAATAAAATCAATGTCCAACTGAATGAATGCAAATTAAAATAGTAAAAAGTTCAGGAGTATACTACAAATTCAGAGTTCCCATATTTCTACTCGTGGATCACTGACCCCATCTTCTGTTGATTTTCTTTACTCATACTATGATTTGTGGGGAGATTACTTTATTTTCCTGCCACGTGTAGAAGTTTGTTGTTCTATATGTAGACGTTTGTTATTATATATGGCAAGGATTAACATATTGTTAGTAGTCACAACCTCGTAGACTACAACATTAATTTAACCTAACTAGGATCGAAGCTAGTGTGACGAACCTTGATGATTAGGTAAGGTAAATAAAGCTTTTGGCCACCAAGATGTATTTTAGTTGACAAAGCTTTTGATCAAAGGATTGCTATATTCAAGGCTCAATAGATTTCATCTTAGGTAATGCCAGGTCATTTTATGAGGTAATTAACTAATATAAGCAACTCATTCTTGCAAATTAAATATATAACCTATATAAGAACATTATTTAAGCAATAATGTTATATATCATCACAAAAACATGCATAAACGACAACATTTTGAAGTAAAGCACCAAGGTACCTTTTATTCTATATGTTGATACTAGCTTCTTCTTCTTTCTTTCCCTTTTCTATATATTAACGTTTGTAAACTTGTCGAAACCATTAAATAATTGTTGAGTCAAACTTGGCTTCTAAATGGCTTTGAGCTTTCAATTGTGTTCTGAATTTGGATCGAAACCATCAGATAATTATTGTTTAGTGTGCTAGTTGTATGTGGGTTTATGGTTGTTACTTGTTAAAATGTCTTGTTGTTTAGTGAGCTAGTTGTGTGTGGTTTTTCTGTAATATTGTTGTTGTATGTGTTCTGTAGTTGGTTGCTTTTGTAAACTTTTGTTCATCATGTAATATAAGTATCTCTTCCTTTCAAACTAAAAAAAACTTCATGTTCCTAAATAATTTATTTCAAAGTGCTTTTGAACTCTCAATAATGGATGGAAGGTTTTTTTAATTTTCATTTTTAGAAAAATTAGTTAGTTACTCATCCATAGAGAACTTATCTATTAATATTTATAAATAACTAGTGCAAGATAAAAGTGTACATGTGTACCACTTTCGGTAATTTGAACTTCAGTCATGGTATAAAATAAATAGGGTGCTAGTCTAATCAGCTCAAGTCAAGGTATGATCAATATGTGGAATGGACCTTCTCCTAATATACATTTCTAACCTATTTAGAGAAACACAAAATACTGAAAACTGAATCCTTATGGTTCCTGCAGTATTGTAGCATCATACTATTATTACATCACCAAATCAAATCAAAACCAATGCAAATAAAAACAAAATCAGCTATTCTCACATCACCAAATCAAAACCAAATCATTAATCACATCACCAAATCATTAATCATTAATCATTTATAGCTAAATAATTATTGTAACAAGAATCCTTATGGTTCATGCAGTATTCTCACATCACTAAATCAAAACCAGTGCAAATAAAAATAAAAAAAGAAACATTATTGAACAAAATGAAATTATTATAGCATCATACTATTCACGATACTATTCAGGTATCATAGGTAACAAATTCATAACAATCACACTAACAATACTTTGCAAAAGTTCTACTTTGAGAGAACACTATTGAAGAAGATGAAAAATTTGTAGTTAATACCTGAGTTTTCGAGATGGCCGACGGCGGTGGTGACGATGGTGGCTTGTAATTTCCCTCTCTCTTCTCTTCTCCCCCTTTTCCCTCTTCACACTCTTTTGTACGCCCTCTGTTTCTTTCTTCTGCTGTTCGTCGAGCGAATGCCTGAATGTGATTATGTTTAAGAGGATCAGCGACCGCTTGTGATCGCTAATTTTTAATGACGTGTATGTATCAGCGACCGCTAGGAGATCGCTGATAGAGATTGGTCGCCCAACACATCCGCGCCAACGTTTCGCAGTAAATTTTGGGAGGGAAATTCAATCTAGCGACCGCATGCGGTCGCTGATATAAAGTAGCGACTAGCAACAATACCAGTCGCAGATGGCGGTCGCTATTACCATTAACAGCGAGCGAATAGGGCAGTCGCTGAAAACTTTGGTCGCAGATAGAGGTTTTTCTTGTAGTGCCTGATCAACATACTTGACAAGGAAAACATGCCAAGCATTACATTTGCCCTTTAAAAGGCTACAACCTATTGGAATTACATTGGAGAAGTATCGGATGAGCTACCTCCTATCCAACACCCTTGGTACCAGCATATCAAGGAGTACCTGCAAGATGGATCTACACCTGCTGAGGTAAGTCCAGTTGAAAGAAAGCGGATTCATCGAATTGCTATGAAATTCTACCTCAGTAGAGACACACTCTACAAAAGAGATGCAGGACTAGGTCTCCTAAGATGTCTAGAGAAGGACCAACCTCAGAGGCTTATGGATGAAATTCATGGTGGAGTATGTTGCCCACACATGAGTGGCCCTCTACTTGTCAAGATGATCCTAAGAACAGGGCATTATTGGCTCTCTCTCAAGGCTGATTGTGATGATCACGTCAAGAGATGTTACCAATGCCAAATTCATGGGAATGCTATCCACGCCACTCCAAGGGAGCTCCAAATATATGAGTTTGCCATGCCCTTCTCAATATGGGGAATGGACGTGATCAGGCCCATCGAGCCCAAAGCCAATAATGGGCATCGGTTTATCTTCACTATGATTGACATTCATCAAGTGGGTGGAAGTAGCCTACTTCCCGGGGTTACCAAAGAAGTTATCATTGGTTTCATCAAAAACAATGTCATTTGTCGATATGGACAACCAGAGGTGATTGTGTTAGATAATTCTAAGAACCTCAACCACAAAATGATGGAGGAGTTATGTAGTAAATTCCACATCAAACATCTCAACTCCATCATCTATCGTCCAAAGTTGAATGGTTCTGTTGAAGTAGCTAATAATTAAGAATATCAAAAAGATCATGCAGAAAATGTCCGCCAATCACAAAGGATGGCCTGACTTATTGCCTCTAACTCTATTAGCCTACAGAACATCAATGCGTACTTCCACTAAGGCAACCCCCTACTCATTAACCTATGGGATGAAAGCAATGCTCCCCATAGAAGTAGAAACTGAATCCCTCAGAGTGTTGATAGACACTCAGCTGGATGAAAACCAATGGTTATAAGATAGGTATCACCAATTGTCTCTAATAGACGAAAGGCGAACCGCTGCCATCTTCCATGGTCAGTTATACCAACAGAGGATCGCCAGATCCTACAATAAAAAAGTCCGACTACGATAATTCAAAGAGCATGACTTGTTTTTGAAGAAGATCATTGACAATCAAGATCAATCCAAAAGAAAATTCACCCCAAACTGGGAAGGCCCATTTGTTGTCAAGGAGGTATTGACAAGAGAATCTCTTAGATTACAGGAAATGGACGATGATGAATTTTCGCAGCTTATTAACTCGAACACCATAAAACGGTACTATGTCTGAAGTTACCATTAAACTAACATCCTAGTTTTGGATCACCAGATCCTCAGTTAGTTCATGTTTTCCTAAACCCTTCACTACATACAACCCTTCTTCATATATGTGTAGACACTCAAAATTTTCTGTATACCTGCTACTAACATTGCAGAAGGGAAGAATCATCTTTCAGAGATAACCCTGTAGGACAGCTCAGATCATTCTCGAAAATAACAACAGAAGTGTCAGTTTCAAACTCGAAGATAACCCCGAGGCATGTAGTTCCAATACTGGAAATCACACCGGAGAAGGTCATTTCATCTCGAAGATAACCTCAAGATACTCAGTCTCAGTTACTGAAATAACACCGGGAAAGATAATGTCAACCTTGGAGATAACCCCAAGGAGTGCAGTTGCAGTTTCGGAAATAGCCCTAGAGATGCTCGTTTCAAACCTATGCAGTCAGTTTCAACCACGGAAACCACACCAAGGCACTCAGCTCCAAAACCCAGAGATAACCCCGGGAGGTCAAGAACACCTCAGAGATAACCCTGAGGAAATCCAATTGTGCAAAGACCCAATCTTTGAGATAACCTCGAGCAACGATCTTTATCATTTCAAATCGGAGATAACCCCAATGAGGGGCAAAATCATCATTTTGCCACCTCGATCCCACATTGCGCCATCTCAACACAACAGTTCAACATACATTCTACAAAGCAATGTCCCACAAGAGCAAAATAGCTGCAATCCTGAGTGACTACTACACAAGACAGCACACCGGATATAATTTGAAGCTTGAAAACTAAGGGCATGGTCTCATCTTTCTGACTTCTGATAACCTCTAATCCCATGTCATTTGTGTAGCTCTCAACAATAGCACTCCGTAAAAGTTCTTATACACCTCAATTGGAGGCTCGGATTGAAGTTCAGGAAGTTCGAGCGGACATCACGTTGCATGCGTGTATCGCATTTGAGAGGATTAGACCCACCCGCAGCCCGGGTCATTCGGCGGCACCGTAGATACATCTGCAGGCACGCCACAGTGTACTCTGCGGCTCCCCCCTCTATAAATAGAGGGCTTAGGGTGGCCATTTTGTAAGAGAAAATGGTGAGGAAGCCTTGTCCAATTTTCTCTGTATACACCCTAAACTAAGTGCTTTCTCGTTTTAAACACTTATGAGTGTTGGTCAGAAAATTAATTACTAAACACGCGCAAGTATACGCGGTCTAACAAGTAATACAGTGATAAGGAAAGTGTCAAACCCACGAGGAACTATAACTAATATTTACCAAATACCAACTTTGTATCGCTAAAGTCTTATTCAAATAGTAATAAATGGAAATGATGATTAATCTAAGTATAACTAATTATCAAAGCAAATAAAGGGATAACGAATGGTAATCGAAGGAATTACAAGCTAAGGTTACAACTTCACCCCACTCAGGCATTTTTTCGAACACCTGGCGTGCTTTGCTTCATCAAACTTCCTACCCTTTCTCTCTTTAGTCTTAATGGTCACGACAATTTGTCGACCAAGAACACATAAGTGCTCATACACCTCTGTCAAGGTATGCACAAACATAATAGTCAGTGTAAATGCTCTGCATGGTGTTCACCAGCTCAGCCTGGTATTGCATAGCAATGTCCTGCCTCTGCGCCACTGTTGCAATGTCCCTCTGCTGCCTCTGAGCCTCGGCATCGTGCTTTTGATGCAGCAGGTTAAGGGATGCCATGATGTCGGCCAGTACTCACTGTCTAGCTGGGTTGGCATCTGGATCGGCGTCTGGAGGCTGTAAGGGTTCGGCCTCTTCTGTAGAAGGTGGAATGGTAGGTGGCCCGTATCCTTCGCCTCTGACATAAGACTCTGCCCCGTCCCACTCATAGTAGCGTTTGATGGTCAGATGGTCTATGACTGGCATAGGTGGCAAGGCTATCTCCTCGGGCCCCCACTTAATACCTTCTTGCTTGCACAAGCGAGTGATCAGTGATGGATGTGGAAGTCTTGCAGCGATGTTGCTCTTGATTGCCTTCAGAATGGAGTCGTGAATAAGCACTCCAATATCCACATGACGACCCGTGACAATGGCGAAAAGCAAAATCGCCCTATCCTTAGGCACGTCGCTTAGATGATGGGTCGGGATCATGTTGGCACATATGAAGCTGAACCACGCCTTCATGTAGAGACTAAGTGCAGAAGCCGGGAAACTGGTCTTTTCACTCGTGTAGTCATTTTTCTTCCACGTAGTCCCAGGCTTGCAGAGCCGCCTAATGATATACTCAAGATCGTAGCTGCGGAGTCCCGGCTCCAGATAGTCCCTGCCCTCATAGTTGGGTGCAACGAACAAGGCATTGATGGCCTGACTACTAAACGCTATTAACTTCCCCCGAACTTGGACAACAGCAGGGCCACAAGGCCTTGTTTGGCTAACCAAAAACATCCCTAAACTAAATTATTTAAATAATCTTATATTATATAGTTTCATGTCACACCTTTAGTTAATTAAATAACTTTAGCTCAATTAATTTAAATAACTTGTAATGGTTATTAAAATAATTTCTATTATAATTATATTTATGAATAATAAATAATTATATATCTAATTTAATTAATAAATTAGACACATCACTTTATTTAATTTATTTATTTCCTTTAAATTAAACAATTCATTTAATTTAATTATTTTCTTAAATATTAAACAATTGATTTAATTTAATTATTTTCTTAAATTAAATCCTTGAGATAAAATTATCATCACTCAATTTAATTAACACTAATCAATTTACTTACTAAATTAATTCACCATAATTCATCAATTATTTATTTATCTCAATAAATAAATTAATTAAAATATTTATTTAATTCAATAAATATTTAAAATTAATTACAAAATTCATTTAATTCCTTTAATAGTTAACTTAACTATTAAACCTCACTTCCCAATATATGAATATATATTTCTCTTCACCCCAGATCACATGTTTCAAAATATATAGCACGTATATATAAATACTCAAACTCAAAATATCTCATAATAAGAATTTTTATTATTAAATTCCTATTTTAATAACCTATAAAAATTCGGGTTGTCACAACCTTCCCTCCTTATAAGGATTCCGTCCTCGAAATCACCGAAACCCTACCTTACTCAGGTTTTCATCAAATCTCTTCGTTGAATAACTTCAACACATTACCTTAATATAGGTTTTATATTTCCTACTCCCACCATTCTTGATAATATATTCTTGTAAGTTTTATTTCATAACCTTTACTTAGACTCAATTTTATTTGAGTATTATATATTCTTTAACCCATTCATTTCCTTCTCTAATGATCGTTATCATAAACACTCGGGATATTGCATTCACTCATTCTTCTAAGAATTTCGTCCTTGAAATTTTATTTATTAATCTTCATTCATTCAATCTATCAAAATAGATTTTATGTTAATTTTGTATTCATTCATTGGGTTCTATAACCATTTCTTTTCACAAAGATCTTTTTACAATTATTAAACTTTTTTATTAAAAGTTTTACATTATTCTTTGATAACTCATCTCCTCCTCATTTCAAAATTTCTTTTCTCAGCTATTCAACATATCCATCATTCAGTGTCGCATTCTACGAATTACTTCTTTCTAAGGAATATCATCCTTACCACATTCGCCTTTTAGAATAGAAAGAATCTTCCATAATTGCTCAATAATTGGGAAGCAGTATGAATAACTCAGGAATTTTAAAAGATTCCAAATCATGCTGACGGGTCATAAGACCTTGAACTACGTCCACGGTTATAAGTACTCTTTCAACTTAAACCTTAACAGTCATTAGACTATAGGTTCTCCCGTACTTAGGGTGTTAAGCCCTTCGTACGATGTATTGTGCACAAACATTTAAACTTTATGCGTATGTCCATAGTTATAAGTAATCTTTCAACTTAAACTTTAAAAGTCATAAGACTATAGGGACTCTTCGTACTTAGGGTGATCAGTCTTTCGTACAACTTATTGTGCACAAACATCTAAATGCTTCTGCGTAATCCCCTATAAAAGGGTTGTTCATCTCTACTTTTCAACATCTGAATCTGTACCAAAATAATTTGGTTTGGCATAACTTCTCAAGAAACGCTTGAATTTCATGAACATCTTTCAATAATCGTCTAGCTGAATCAAATAGCATAGACTTCTACAACAATTCGAACATCAATCGAAATATACATATACTGTGACGCCCCTAAATCCAAGTCCCTTTGAACTTCAAATTCGGTCCGCTAAGATACTACTATCGTCAAACTATTTATATTTTGTATTCATAACTTAATGAATATAACCTTGCTTATTACAATTTAAAATATAAATTCTTTCCATTTCCAGGATCTGTATAATGACCCCAAACTTTTATAAGTTTCAAATATTGGTCATTTACCATTCTTGTCTTACATCACATTCGATGTTATAAAAATATGCGGAATAACTTAAACTTTTCAATCTCCTTTGAAAATAATCTTTTATTAATTTCTTAACTTGAATCAATTACAAATCCCTGAATCAAATTATGTTATGATTCCTACTATTCGAATTACTGTATAAATATTCACATCTCAATTTGAATTTCACTATGTACTGCCTAATATAACTTTACAACTTAACATGTATTACACATTATAAACTACTGTCATGTACATCTACTAGAACCTAAACATGGTTCAAGAGCATCTAGTTAAAAAATAAATCATTCTCCTTCGATGCCATTAAACTTTATCAATCAAATAGCACGTAACCTTTATCGTGTATCCTTAACATGCAAAAGTGGTTATTTGCAAGGGTGAGCTCGACGGCCCAACAATTCTAACAGTATTCATGCAGCACGTAGCATATAATAACATACACAGTTCATGCATTCATAATCAATCAACATTTACTACGCATGTTACTTCTCATATAACAGGCAGATAAGTTTATATCATAAGTATATCATCAAAGATCAACTTTCACATTTTATACATATCTCATATGCATTTCATATATATACATCAACATTTGCATAGCATAATATAGCTCAACTAGCAGTTATAGAATTCATATAACAAATAGGAACTGAAAGACTTGCCTGATTCGTAGTTTATCAACTACGACTTAACTTCTTATAGTTATCCGCACTTCGTGTATTCCTACATTGTTATATAATCATGGATTCACATCCATTAGTCATACATTTCATACAGTCTCAATGTAATAATATTGTTACATTGTTCTTTAACTAGGTTCGTAAAACCTACACTTCACTTTCTCATCATATGCTTAGAACAGCTAGGTATGTATAATATACCTTAATCACCCGTACATGACATCAACATTCATATACATCTATCACACACTTGACTCGCTATGTGTTCGACACATTTAAAACTCATATCATTAAGTTCAACCGTACACACAAATGTCTAACTTAGTTATAACTTTATACAACATTACCTATATAGCACAAATCAGATTGTAAGACCTCACAAATTCAAACAACGTATCATTGCTTTATAACATGTAAACATTCCTTTGAACTTAACGTTCGAAAGTTATGATTAACATTCATTTTTATCACATAGCAAACTTCTTAACACATTGCCTAGCATACTGATCATATATTGAAATTTAAAGTAATCATACTACCATTCTTCAAACATCAGATCAAAAACAGAACCCATTTATAATCTGCGGATGGCGCAATTTCAGCTACTGTTTAGGCTTAGGGAGGCTGGCGTAGCTTACTGTTGTCCCCCTGGTCGCACTCAAGACTGAGCTTTGCACTTCCTATTTTCAGTCCATACTTTAGTACACTTAGACCCTTACACTTAACATGCATACACGCTAGAGGTCTTTACATACTTGTATGACCACTTCAAGTTCAACCTTATATGTCAGAGACTTTAGTTTAGGATTTCCACGAATCGAAACCAAATAGTGTTATGAAATTACTAGGTGT
This sequence comes from Panax ginseng, assembly GCA_020205605.1. Lineage (NCBI taxonomy): Eukaryota > Viridiplantae > Streptophyta > Magnoliopsida > Apiales > Araliaceae > Panax > Panax ginseng. The sequence continues at coordinate 123,656,676 of CM035132.1, read as the reverse complement.
ACTAATTAGCCTTATGTTCTCATAAAGAGGTCACATAATCTTTACTACACATGCTCGTACATATTCACATACTTTACTCATAGCTATCATCGTTTTAACACTTTAAAACATGCTTTAACCTCATGTTTGGTTTACTTCCATTATGTTTAGCATATAAGACCTATGTTTATAGACATAAGGAAACATAGCATGACATCTCAAGCCCTTAAAATCTAAATACTCATATGTAATACAACTTAGTTCAAAAACATGCTCGAGGTTGCCTTTGAAATCATTTTATCATAAATGATGCAATATAGCGCATATAAATCACATCTAGGGATATTATAAACATAAAATGTCATATTAATCCTTTAGAATCTAGATATCCATGTTATGTAACTAGATTTTGAAAATATGTTCAAGTTTGCTTTTGAAACCATTTTATACTTGAACTATACAATCTAACACATACAAGACAACTTCAAAGCTCTAAACATATGTAGTCAAGTCACGTTAACATGTTCGCAAGATCAGAATGTATAACATGTAACATTCATGCATATTTACCTTAACCATATCAAGCTTTTTCCTTTACAACATTTTTTAACACAAAGCTAACAAGTTTGATCATGAACGAAGACACTATAAACCTCATATCATGCTCCTTTACATCTGAAATCCATAATGTATATAAACTACTATGATCAGAACTCGTAGAACATAAGCCTCATCAAATTCGTATTTTCATTAGTAAAGCTTACTAATAATTTCAACATGTTCATGCTTTCTTACAAATCATATAAACACAAGTTAACGGGTTATTCATGCATTTCTAAACCATACCAACGTACTTACCAAGTCAGTATATAGATATGGTATATATACCTATCAAGTTCATTTCTAAAGTTCTAAATCCATTTTAAACTTTACACTTTCATTAATCACGTATGTTAATCTAGTAAAACATGCTCACATTAGGGCAACATACTTGTGTATACACATTACACATGCTCACATGTTAGTTTATGTCGTAGTAATTGACTAACACTTGGCATAATGTAAAACAGAACTCAAAACTGAATTCAAGTAAGCAGAATGCTTGCTCTTTAGTTCAATTCAATGGCGCAGCCTACTACAGGTGTCTAGTTCAAGAGCGTAAATTGCATCGCCTCGATAAAAAACTAACTCAACCATAGAAATTACTCACGAATTTGATTATAAACATTCCTATTACAGTTAAAACATGTTTATATGGTCATATAACAACCATATAACCCATACCCAACCTCATTAACATCTAATTCCATGAAATTAAGAAATTGATATTTCAATACTCACGAACTCTGTTTTGACGGAGAATGAAATGGAAGCAAGGAAAAAGAATTATACCTTTCTATTGCTTAAATGACTAATCATTCTCCCTTAGACTTCTGATTACAGCTCAAATCCAGCAACCTTACTCAATTGCAACATTACTCTCTCTATATGTAACTTATCAGATAAATGAGCAACTTGAATTTGGGAAGATGAGGTTGCCATTTATAGAGGATTCATTATCCAAATTTGGACTTTGCACATTGAATTAAACTACCAGGAGGAAGAAGAAGATGATGGACAATGAATAGTTGGTAAACTACTCCCTCCTCCTCCATTCCTCATATCATAATAGCAACTACAATAATGATAAAGAATAGGATAGGCCAATGGCCTATTCATACGACAATTATATAAAAGTGACACTGATTTTGGGACAACTTCTAAATCCTCAACATTTGATCATCTAAGGCTTAATTTGGTTCTTTAATTCCCGTAATATAATATTAAGGTACAATTGTTACCATATTAGGAAATTAAAGATAAATTTTATACTCACATCATATAATCCATGTACATTAAATACATGCAATAAAATAACACAGTTAGGTATAAATGTCCGGGTTGTCCCATAATTATCTCTATCACTCACATAACCACATTATAACATTATTTAATATTAATGTTTATTCAAACATTTAATCTCCTACTCAGTTTCTAGAATACACATATATTTAATTATTTCTGTATTACCACTACATATGATTTCACTGTACCACTTGGTACCTTATATCATTAGTCTCAATTAAATGTCACACTTCATGTATTCTTAAGCCGTAGGTATTATATGTTACTACTGCTCACATTTTTCATATTACCCCTAGTAATATTATTTAATGATTATACCCACATTAATATTTTAATTGGGCTAAATATCATTTAGTTGGGTACTTTCAACCCACACAATAATTAATATTAATCATTTATCTTTCCAATATCAACCCTTTTTATATATTACAAAACAATGTAATATATTAAAATATCAAAAGTTAATTAACATATTTCTTTCATCCTCTTATGCTAAACACATATGTTAACTCATCATCTTATACAAGTGAACTAATCCTTTCAATCAATTTAATATCATGCCACTACCACACAAGGCTTTAATACTCAAATTCTATTATTCAATAATATAATTTTAATTAACCAATATTTGTTATTGTTTAGTTAATTTCCATAACCAACTCTCATTAAATTTATGTTTTGCCATCTTACTCCATTCATGGACAACTTAGTCACTATATATGACCCTTATAGGAGTTATTAGTATACATGGCTTGCCAATCACATTTCACAAATCCCGACTCGAGTTTTCTCTGACAGACCTAAAGCAATTGCTACTGGTCATAGTTTCAGTAATGACGCAAAATTGCATACATACCAAATTTCGAGTGCATAAGTTCTGCATTAGCAGAACTGAAGCCTTACACTTCTAAACACTTTACATATCCTCCTTAAGCGTTAATTCTACTAACATCAATCTTCTATTTGGTTTCAGATCATCGATTACTATTTTTCTTGACAATTCAAGGATTACGCTTCGAGTTTTAAAACTCAACCTCCCTTATTAGTTTAACCAACTATACGTCTCCTTTATGGTTTCATACCACCAATAACAGAATGCTCGAATATAACACATACATGCATAATTTTAATCTTCACTTCTCGTCGTGTATCAATTTACTCAATAATTCTCTAACCACATTAAAGGTATATCGATTCTCTTCTCTCGTCAACAACGTACATATATACAAGTCCAAACCTAACACACATCGTGTCTTTAATAGTTTTCAATATTGTACACTGAGTGGTTTCCCACAAACAACCAACAAATTAGTTTTTGTCTCGTCTACATTATTTTCACAGTGAGTTATATCGGTTACCAATTCCTATATACCTCTGCTCTCTGAAGGATTCATTTAGCCCAGCTACTATACATCAACCATTAAAGATAATGATTGCACTAGCTTAGACTTGATATTCACTCGTACAAATACTCAAGAAATTGGTGATTATCAAAGATATTTTAATGTCACCAACTTACTATAATAAAATAATTTCACATAAATTATTTAAGATCAATAGATAAATCTTATCCATCTTCTTACTAATTCATCTCTACAATTCATAATAAATATATAATAATGATATATATTCATTAAATACAACATCACTTATTACATAGCTCATATTACCCTATGTAACACAATACCACATACTTCGTAACACATTATATATTTTTATTTGAACCCTTCACATGCCTTAAGTATTTTATTCATTAAATTCTTATTTTCATATTTTTTGAAAGTTCGGGTTCTTACATATACATATATGTATATATATATATATATATATATATATATATATATATATATATATATATATTCTCATATCTTAAAGAAATCTCAAAATCTTTTTTTGACGTCATGATACCGCACTGCATTTACAGTCCGTTTAAGGATTCCATCATTTGGTGATTTTATCATACTATATCATACCATAGTGGGCTGATGATCCTTAGATCACATCCAACACTAAGTAATACTGCATTGATGACTCCATCATTTTTATCATCTCTGCACCAGGTTCCATGATGCATTGATGATATAAAAAAAATACATTTTGATATATTTCAAATCATTTTTGTCTAGCCGAAGCAATTAGCATAGACATACGAATAATGGTATTTTTTTAAAAACTTATTGGTTTCATCATTTGATCCAATATTTTTCAAGAAAATAGAAGTGCAAACATCAGCACGAAGTCAATAAATTTTAAAAGTCTAGCATAGCTAGTAGATTTAGAATATCCAGATATCCATCAACTTCAAACTTTACGTCATTACTTAAACATTCTATCAATCTTTAACTTCATCAATGCTCTCTATACTATAACCATTTTCTACCCAAAATAGTTCATCAAACTTACTACACATTGGAAATCCAGGAACTTGCCATAATAATATGAGTTTAAGAACTTGTCCTAGTCAGACCATAGGCATTTTTTCGCTGAGGGGTTCAAAACATACCATATTATTGTGAGTCACGAACTTACCATATGCATTAGTTTTAAGAACCGCACCTAATCCTAATAATATTTAACTAATCTTAATAGTTTCTAACTATCAAAAATACACATGAAAAAAGCATCACCTTTTCGCCACATATACATTGATAGCGCGATACCGACATTCCAATGATTATCAATGTGATAAACTGAGTGCAAGCACAAAACCCTCGCCCATACAAAGATTTGTACAACTTAGCCATCACATGAGTCCTCAATGGAAATCCCACTTAACTCTATCTTACTCTTAACTTGCTCTTTGCTCGATACGAATTCCTCGTATCACATTATCTATAACTCCTCATGAGTTTATCTTGTACTATTTCATAGTACATCATCTTCATAGCATCAAGCTATAATTATTCAAACATTACAGACCATCTTTCTTTTATAACTTAAACAAATCACGTCGTGATCATATTCTATAATCACCTCCCTTAAAATTCTTTTCTTAACTCATGATCGTTTTGTTTTAGGATCCTCTTTCTTTCCCTTTTTCATCATTTACGACATTATTCATTATCTTGGCTATTGCCATTTCTTATCTTTATATCTCTTCAAGATTCTTCTTTGAATTTTCTTGTTTATATAACAATTCTTACTTTAAGAATTTCTAGCTTCATTTACATTGCTCAACATTTCATTTGAGTTCCACATTTTCATCATACGTATCCATTTTCTATACTTGGTACACATCGAGTCTCTAATAGTTTCAATATGGTACGTTGAGTGGTTTCCCACAAACAACCAACAAACTAGGTTCCGAGTTGCTAGTTCGTATACACCTCCGCTCTATGAAGGAATCGTTTAGCCCAAATACCATACATCAACCATTAAAGAGTACAATTGTACCATACTTAAATATAACTTTTTGATTCTTAACTTCTTTATCATTCTCTTCTTATAGACATTGTCTATTTATTATCACCTTACATCCTTATTATTTGAGTTGGGTAACCCCACATTCATACTCCTTATAACTCAACGAGATTCTTCTTTGAATCCTCTCACGCGTGTTTTAATCATTTCTTTATAAATTTCTTAAATTACTTCTTATTATTCAAACTCTACTTAAGCTTATTCTTTCATTATCTTCACCTTCATTCTCTAAGGTTATAGTCTATGGTACTCCTACCTAAGGTTTATAACCTACAGCTCTGATACCAACTGTAACGACCCCAAAATTCATACTAAACTTCGGTCGTTAATAACATATATACCTATAAAATGCGGAATAATTTAAACTTTTATGTCTTTTTACTTTAATTCCCTGAATCAAAACCTTTATCATCTACATGTCTTTGAATCAATCTTATTTTATGATTCACTTTATCACTGTTATTATATAAAATTTTACATTTTAACCTGATAACCTTTATATATCAGATAACTCTAACTTTAGCTTTACAACTCAACATAAAACTATACATCATAAAACATATAGTACATCTCATGAATCTTAATTATGGTATTAAGAAATAACAACTTTAGCTAAAATATTAATCTTTATGTATTATTTCTGATCCACGTCATTCAAGTAGCACATAGTGTTACCTTCAATCCTTAACCTGCAAAAATGGTAATTTGCAAGGTTGAGCTCAAAAGCCCAACAAAATCTAACAGTTTTCATGCATCACGTAGCACATAATAGCATGCTCAACATATATCTCATAAACATTGGACTAACATAACATACATGTTACAGTTCATATAACAAGTATAAAGATGTATAAAGATTGAGTTCCTTACTCAATCAGCATGCGTTACTCAATCAACGTAGTCATAAGTTGACTTTAACATTTTATACATTCAACATATATATAACACATCATGCTCTTTGCAATAAATATTTAAAACAATCAAATTCACATAGCAAATAGGAACTGAAAGACTTGCCTTGATCGTTGTTTACCAATAACAGTTTAACAACTTACAGTTATCTGCACTTTACGTTCCCTACACAATTATATAATCATACACATCAACTATTAGTCACATAGCAATGCATAGTGGTTGTAATGTAAACTTTACTTTACATCTCTTAACCCTTCCTATTATATATACACAATATTCAATTTTATTGTGTTAACTTTCAACTTATATCTCACTATATTTCATATTCGAAGTTCATTCAAGTGTTTAAGTCTTGCTAGGACTACTTATTGGTTTTATATTAACACTATTCAATATCTTATTATATTTATTCCATTTGATTTAAAACACTTTTTATGTTCATTATCACTTATCACTTGTGTTCGACGCTTTATTCGTCACACTTCAATTTTGTCTACCTTGTGTGTGCTTAGTATGCGTATTCAACTTATCTAATATATCATTTATTAATTTTAAGCATCATTATACTTCATAATATTCATGTTCTATAACTTTGAACAACATCTATTATCGTCGACATCACTATACTTGTGTATGTGCATGTCTGACGCCCTCCGATTGCCTCCGAATACGCATCAGTCACAAAGATGACCATTTTGACTACTGTGTACAACCTCAAATTGAAAAACTTAAAGACTAAAAGTTGTAGGTCTATTTGACCTCATTTCAGATCATCTTGAATCACCTCAATCGGAGTTCGTATGAAATGGTTATGTCTATTTTACTAAAATAGGTCAAAGCAGTCACACCTGACATACTCTAGGCGTAGCTGCGCCCAATTAAGCCTTGGGCACAATGCAGCTACACCTTAAAGTGCTAACATCGCCTAAAAATGACTTAGAGACACAGTTGTCTTGTTCAAGTAGCGTAAAAAAGGACCTCAAGCTACTTGTTCTCATGATTTTGACCCTTTTTCTCCTATTAATCTTCATAACTTGAGTTATACACATCCAAATTAGTCCGTTTTTGATTCTATGGATCCGTAATTAATATACCTACAACATAATAGAATTCTAACAATTTATAAAAACATTAACCAAGCTAAAATTTGACCCAAAACACATGTTCATACTTTATTTTCATGTTTTTACATCTCTAGCGAATTCGATCGCCACGACTTCGTTTCTTAATCAATTGACATGATTTAAACTATGTTGTTTTCGTTTCTTCACATACAAACATATTCTAACTTTAATTTGCAGATTACAACACATATAGGGCACAAAATTTGGTACTTTCTAAGCCATATCCAAGAACATAAACACTGTTATATGAACTCTTTCTACTACAACCCAATTTCATGTTTTTAATCATCAAATAACACTAACATATGATAGATAACAGATAATAAATCATAGATACATATATGTGTATCAATCTAACACCACTATCAATAGAAATTTTAAGAAAACAAGAGTTAAAAATTAGAATTGATTATACCTTATTCTTTGATTGTTGGCCAAAGAAAATTGAGAGCAATCCTTTTCCCCAAAACCCTTCTTCTCAAAATCAACGTAATTCTTCTCACCAAGCTCTCTCTCTAATCTTTGTGTTTCTCTCTTGTAGTTCTATAATCTAACCTTAGGAGAAAATAAGAAGCGTAGAAAAAATAACTGACCTCCCTCACCCCACGTACTCATCAGTTTTAAAAAAAATAAAAGACGTCAGTTAAAAAAAACCAAAGGCCACAAGGCCTTGTTTGGCTAACCAAAAATTTCCCCAAACTAAATTATTTAAATAATCTTATATTATATAGTTTCATGTCACATCTTTAGTTAATTAAATAACTTTAGCTCAATTAATTTAAATAACTTGTAATGGTAATTAAAATAATTTCTATTATAATTATATTTATGAATAATAAATAATTATATATCTAATTTAATTAATAAATTAGACACATCACTCTATTTAATTTATTTATTTCCTTTAAATTAAACAATTCATTTAATTTAATTATTTTCTTAAATATTAAGCAATTTATTTAATTATTTGTCTCAGTCTCGGAAGCCATGTATTGAGGACCATTGGTTGAGGTAGTGACGAGTTGTTCCATCCGATTATTAAAATTTTGGGTTGACAGCTCTTGGCTAATCCTCATCTCCTCTAGGTTTGATATGCCATTCAATAATTAGCATATGTATAATCGTTGAGGTATTCACCACTATGTTGTCCCGGCCCAAAACTAACGGTGCATTGATGACTCGGATGATTACCAGCACAATAATTGCAATTAACTGCTATCCTTCGATTACTTTGGGCTGTAATAACATCCAACCTCCTCAAAAATGTCTCAAGCTACGCTGATAATGCAGAAAATGCATTGAGACCATCAATCCCCGCTCCCCTTGGTTGAGTCATATTCAAATATGGCCTTTGATAATTGCATCCATCCATGGTACCTGAAAAGAAAGAAAAATAGGAAGAGAATTAAATAAAAAGAAAAAAAAAGTTTAAATATTATGAGTTATGATATTAATGATGAATAAGTTCGTGTTGATTAAAGATGAATTTGATAGTTCCATTATATTGGAATTATTAGTGTTAGTGGAAATCGACATTTATTTCAATAATAATTTATGTCTGGAAGTTATCGGGTAATTAATTAGATAAATGAGCAATTAATTGCTATTAATTCACATGATTATAACTATTTGTTCACATGTGTGTACTATTGATTCACATTCTTGTACTATTAGGGGAGTTGGTGCAAGATTTATAATACTTACATGACTAAGTTAAAAATGGAGGTATAGATGGAGGTACTATACTGTAATTCATATTTTCACATGACTATAACTACTGATTCACATGATTGAACTATTGATTCACATTATTTACTATTAGGGGAGGTGGTGTAAGTTTGATAATACTTATAGGACTAAATTAAAAATGAAAGAAAAGTTGAAGGTATTGTACTATAAAATATCGAGCCCCAAAACATGCAATTATCGAAACTATATTTTCCTATAAATAGAAGCTCATTCTTCCTTCATTTCTCACTAATTCACTAAAGCTTTAGAGCAATTATTATAGAGAGAAATTATTGAGTGAAAGAAGAAGAGAAGTCTGCTACCTGACTATCCAGTATCTAGTTTTTTCTAAGGTAAGGGGTAATATTTCTTTCGTATTCATGAAGAGAATTATTCTTTCAATACTCATAAGAGTTGTTATTCTACTCTTTATTATTATGTTGAATAACTTTTGTCATGCCAAGCAATCGCATACTTGGTGAAATTCTTCATTATTCCATTCTTTATTATTCTATTGGAACATCCTATCTCGTATGGGATTACGCGTGACCAGTTCCATTCTTTATTATTCATTGGAACATCCTCGTCATGCATGCGGATTATGAATGACCTGGTTCCATTCTTTATTATTCTATTGGAATATCCTGTCTGTGCAGTCTATCGCATGCCTGGTGAATTTTTCTGTTATTCCATTCTTTATTATTCTATTGGAATAACCTGTCTATGTGGATTACGGCATGCATGGTGAATGATCCTTTGTATTCATTCCTTATTAAATTATTGAAATGATCTGTCTACGTGGATTACCGCATGACGGGAAAAAATCCATTTGCAGTTTTATATATTCTATTATACTCAGTTGGTTAAAGTTTTGACTCTATACTCCATGAAATTAGTAGAATATCTTGGATATTTGTGCTTCTTCCAGTATCTTTTCATGAAAATATTCTTCTAAGCATTCTTGAATTTTACTCCACAAAGAAGTATCATGTTGACAATTTGGACATAATTCATTTCAGGATAAATTAACTTATAAATCTTTAAAATTTATTCTTGAACTTGTTTTATTGAATTATTATGTCATTGTCATCATCTTCATGCTTATATTGCGATGAAAGTCATCTTTGGCTTACGTGCATAGATGAACTTGGTATGATTATGACCAGGGATCATTCGGTATAATCATGACCTGTAATGTTACAAATGATATATTAAAAGTCCTCAGTGGCCTGTAGTGCATTGATGAACAGTTTTTGGTATGATTATGACCAGGGATTATTCGATATAGTCATTACCATTGATGATTTAATGAATATCCATGGCCCGTAGTGCAGGGATGACTCGATGATGTGGTTTATTTATTAAGCTGAGTCTCAGCAATAAAAATTGATGAAAACATTTTAAATCATAGAAGATAGTTGATATCATGCTCTACTTGACTCTTCTAATGGATTATTTATTTCGCTGCAGTTAAACTTGATGTTTATTGTATTTTATCAGTTTAACATTGTTGAAGGCTAATGATAATTTATCCTGCATTATCTTAGTCATAATATTTCTTACTGGGCTAGTTGAGCTCACCCTTTTGCTTTCATTGTTCTCTTCAGGAAATAAGAACGTAGCCGGGACTAGTCGTGGAACTGAGTGATGGTCCGAGATGGTGTATTAGTAGTCCTCACTATTTTATAAAATAGTATGACAATAAATGTAATGAGGACTCTATTTTAGAGTGAATATTGTATAGAAGGCAATATTATTGTTTAAACTCTCAATTATGTATTGTCGTATATTACATGATGTTTGTATAATTAAGTTTATATTTGTATTATGTACCTTGTATTTGGCGACTCAAGATGGGTGATGTATACCTATGTTGGGGGCATCACATTAAGGGACTCACTCGAGAACATTTTCAATCTTTTGACAGCTTAGAAGATAATTACACATCTTCTTCTACCAGCCAACCCAAGTGGAAAGGGTTTAAATGCTAACAGGAAGTATGCTTATCATGCTGGAGCTTTAGGCCATGACACTCAGGATTACTGGGCCCTGAAGCATAAGATCTAGGATTTAATTTATAATGGTGAGATCGTGGTGACTAAACCTGACCAACCCCATGTGCAGGACAACCCTCTCCCTTAACACAAGGAAGAGGAGGTCAACATGATTAATTGGAGTAGTGGACAGACTTCCCATTACGGTGGTGGATCCTCCCAAACTGGCAAGGATTTTGATGCCCCCAAATTTGGACCTCCACTTGGTCACTCGAATTTGGTTCATCACGTTCTCATGGTAAAACCATAATAACTAAATAACATGTTCACAACGAAAAATCTAATTTAGAATAATATACAATGATTTATTATAATTATTCTCCCAAGTCTAGCAACCTATAGTACTTAATATATGAATCGGTTAAAGTACGGGTTAGAAGATGTTCTTCACGATTTCTGGGTTTTCCAGATTTCGTCAAAGGCAGTTGGTCAACGGTGGTTTGGCCACGACTAATTTTCATTCTGATCGTGATCTGAGTAATATAAAAGCATGGATGAGTAGTCCTCATGTCCGACTACAAGATTAAAGCACTAACACGGACTAGAACATAAACAGTAGCAATATCAAAGGCTCGAAACATGTTGTCAGACTTTCTGGGCAAAAATTAGGCTGCCCAGAAATAGAATTCGTGTTCAGTCAACGGGTTTTGACTTCTTATAACTTATGATCTACACATAATCTGACCCTGTTTTCAGTTCCAGATCAAATCCTACATGGCATACTACACATACAAAACTTCAAACACCATAAATCATTAACACAGAAGAATCTAGAGGCCCTAACATTAGACTGCCAGGCCTTATTTTTCAACTTTTCCCAATTTCTAAAAATGCTATTTTTGTGCATCTAAGTGTTATGGATCCATGATCCAACAACCCAGATCATTAAAAGACACCCTCTAACACATATCTAACCAATCATTAACAACATCTAACATCAAATACATAGATTTTCAAGTTTAGGGTTTATACCCCCTTTTTAGCATTGATCGTTGAATTTGAGTTTCGATTCTGATCCTTGGCAAGATATGAAGTGTTCTGAGATTTGTTTCTCACTCACTATCACTCTAAAATTTTGGATGGGGGAGAGAGTATAGCTTTGGTGAATATGAAAAGTAAAGTGAACATTCTCTCTCTCTCAATCTATATATAATTTGATTTAATGCCTAAGGCCGATAATGAGAGCAAGTTTTGGCTGATTAAAGTTTCTTACTATAGACCACATGGCTAGCTAGGGTTGGTCACCAACCACAAGTAGGGCTAGATCTACACTCCACCTCATTCAAATATTCAAAAGGGTAGTTTGGACATTTGACTTGTAAAGTTAATGACAACTTGGTAACTTCTCACAACCCTTAGGTTTTGACCCTTAGGGTTTAACCCTAAGGTTATACAAATTTATTTTCTAAGCTTTTCTAATTAGTTTTAAAAATAGAAAATTAAGATTTCTAAATTATAATTAAGGTTTCCTAATTATATTCAAGCATGCTAATTAGGATTAATATTTCCTAATTAAAATTGCTAATTTAGCAATTAGGTTCCATAATTGTACATTAGGGTTTCCAGCTGAATAATAATGGTTTTCTAATAATCAATTAGGGTTATCCCTAATTAAATAAATAACATTAAAACCTTAATACTTATCTCCAATCTTCCCAATTAGGGTTTTAATATTGCGAATTGGGGTTACGGATTCCCGGAACTGAAATTAGGGTTTCCATAGCTAGTAATAGGGTTTCTTATCAATCGTTAGGGTTTTCTAACTGAACGTCGAGGTTCTTAATATATTATTAGGGTTTGTGACTGATATAATTTATCTGGTCAACCTTTGACCCTTAACCACATACTGTACACATGTATGACCATATACACAGATACTCTTAACACTGTAAACCTTTACCAAAAGTTTTTAAATTCACAAAATTCATTCCCAAAAATTTAAAAATACATTCACTTATTTTCTGTCTAGGTGTATTATTTAACCTCTATTCAATCTTTTAAGAATTTATTCAATTATCTAAATTCTCGTGTTATCACAATGGATCCCAACGAAATGCTGTCGGAGATATTGAACTACCTGTGGTGATTGGTCCACACACATTCTGTGTATCCTTTCATGTGCTCAAAATAGCTACAGGATACAATCTTTTCTTGGGAAGACTGTTGATTCATATGGTTGGAGTCGTCCCTTCTACCCTTCATCATTGCTGAAAATACATACATATACACAAATACTACTCGTAAATTCTTATTCACAAAGAATTTCATATACACAAATACTACTCGTAAATACCCCATAACCGAGTTTAATAATTAGGGTTTCACAAAGACGGTAATATGTTATGACCTAATTGACCATTATTGCTCAATATTATCTCGTCCACACATACCCCCAAGACATAATTATGGTAATCGTAAAATAATATAATATTATTATTCTCATCTCTTGATCACAATCCCAATCCGTGGTTTGATCTCATGTCCGACTTATTCTTCGTACACACATCATCAATAATCAAGTTAAAATAATTAACTTAAATATTTTGAACAATTCATATAATAAAATATTTATTATATAAATCTAATTATCACATCATATATTATTTCTAATCATGTTTTCATGGAAAATAATTAATAAAAATATTTTGCTTACGTAAATTTATTACCATATAATTTGTGGTAATTAATAATTCCAAAATTATTTCTAATTTTTCAAGTAATAAATGTATTCGCATTTATCGCTCACTTTACTTGACACTTAGTCTCTCGCCATTAAATAAAAAAAATTTATACGCAAAATTTCTTATTTATTTTATATAGAAAATCTCGAGTTATTACATTCACCTCCTTATAAGGATTCCGTCCCTAATCACCGCTTTAAAAACTCATATGCGTATGGGTACATAACATATAATCATTGACGTAGATCTCGATCGTATTTGATCGAATCGATCTTTAATTATTCATCATAACACTTTTCTATCCGATTAAGCGTAAATATAAGATATATAAGTTATTCAAATAAACCTGGAGTTCTGCTTCCAAATGCCACCGTGAGTATCTCGGACCGTCATGTTGTAAACCCTGAGTTGCTTTCGTTGGGTTCTCGGTTGAGTTTGGTCCCGAAATTGCTAACGCCCCACCGCTTCTCCCCGTGGTTACGCTCCTCCCCTCCATTCCCTCTCATGGGCGGCTTCCTTACCTTATGCTCAATCGATCCACATATAAAACATCTATCGATCATCCTTGAGTTAGGGCGCTTGGGAGAGATATGACCCTCTTGCCTCAAGACTTGAAAATTGCATACAAACTTGCCCTTCGGACACTCGCTAGAGTGATTCTTCCCGAGCTTCTTGCACTACACTACCCGCTTTTTTATACCTTCCTCGCTTTTACTTGCATTTTCTCGTAAAAATTCCTCATTCTTTTCTCACCCCTATTCCCACTACTACTTTCTATCTTTACTGCTTCTTCCCGACTTGCTTTTATTCTTCTTCTCCTTATGGTAGAGGGTCATGGCCTCACTTCCCTGCTCAAAGAATGATAGCCTTCTCCATGAGTCTTTGCAAAAGTATTGATTTGCAGATCTCGACACCTTATCAGAGAGCCGTGGTTTTAAGCCCACTCAAATCTCCTTGCCTTCCTAGCCTCTGTATCCACTTGATGTGGAGCAAACCTAGCTAACTCATTAAATTTTATGGCATACTCATAATGTACCATGTTATCCTACTTTAACTCCGTGAATCTCACCTCCATTCTAGATCGCATACTAACAGAGAGATAGTTTTCAAAAATAAATCCTTAAACCTATCCCAAGTAATTTCTTCTTCTCCCGCCTCGAGTCTTATTTGCCTCCCACCAAAAGTTAGCTTCCCTTTCATCATATAAGTGGCAAAAGCGGTCTTTTTGCCCTCATCTACTTTAGCGATTATGAACGCCTTCTCTATCTCGCTCACCCAAGTCCGGGCTTCTATAGGTCACCGATCCTCCTCAATTCGTGGTCCTACGGCTTTGAAGTCTTTGAATTTTGCTGCGATTGTCCGGTTGGTTTCACATAATCGGTGTTCCTCACGATAGCTTTGAGCTACCATGTTTGCAAAAGTTTGCATCGCCTCGGGCCGCTGCTCCCAAAGATTAGTAGATTCTTCTATCCTTTGGTTTCGAGTTTGACGCCTTGGCGGCGGCATTATCTCGTTAAATAAAACCATAAATTATACCTTACATTTTAAACCTTATTGCATAAGATTAATGTATTAAACTCGTTTCATTTCTCAAACTTAGATTCATATTCATTTATCGAATATTTACACAAAGACATCCTCGCTTTAATCAATAAATTATCCCTTTGTGACTACGAAAGTCTGGATTTAAAATCTTAACCAACATAAAAGTTAAAATAGTTCATTACTTATCACACATATTACATACATAACCCATACTACTTATTTACCAAGCCTTTTCTCGACATTCATTCGCTCGATGTCCTTCCATCCCACAATTAAAACATCCACCTTTCTTATAGTCGGGCAACGAGGAGAGGTGTGTCCTTCACGGATGTGTCGATTGAGGCTCCATCCGTCAATTTGGATTTTGAGCTTATCCCGCTTCTTCCATTGTTTCCATTAACGCCGACGATCAACTTTTCTATCTCCCACAACCTTTCCAATGAAGAAACCTTGTTTTCCAAATCATGCACCTCCGTTGATGCTTGAGCAGCTTCAACTTTAGTGTCTGAATCACTATCTGTCAAATCCAACATTTCTGGATCTGATGCTACGTTTTTCCACGATAGCCACCTCGTCCGATTTGGGTTCCTAGTGAGCTTCTATTTCATCTGTTGGCCTCGATATTAGCTCGGGGTGTGAATACGATCCTTCTTATTCCACATATCTTTCTCACCAGACATCTACATACATAAGTTACCCTGATTAACATATAGTATATATACATAACAATCAAGAGTTCTATATACGTTGTCTCTTATTTTGATTGATTTCTAAATTTATTCAATTCTCATCAACACCTATCTCTGCCGAAAGGCAGCTCCATCCACTCTGCATCGAATCGCATGAAGGTGATGACTAAAGCCTGGTCCAAGGTATATATCTGGTGTCTTTGGCTTCTATTTCAACCTTCAACCGCCTTTATCTCAATATCTCCTCTCGCTCCAACCTCCCTCATAACTCTATTAACGCTATCTCGTGCTTACAACATTCACACATATCATCACATGCTACCCAATACACCTCTCACAAGAGTAAAAGTTTTCAAATTGTGCCGAGGGGTCATATAGACTATGAACACATAGTTTTAATTCAGTATTCATACCAAAAAAACATTACCCGGTATGTTTACAATCACAAAGAAGGTAAACTACCATTAATAGTACTTTTTTAGGTGATTAGCCTATTGTACCCCTACGCCATGCATAATGTATTAATCATGCCTAGCTTAATATTTACGCTATTAGATTGGATTATTTTATCCAAACAACATCGCTCACCTCGGTCTTATCATAGGATTCCGCACTCAAATACAATTTGGTTCGGAAATTTCTTTCAATGAACACTTAGAGTTTTCATAAACATTAGTCTAGCCGATTCAAATAAGATAGACTCATATCAATAATTCAATTCAATCAATTATTTAGATGTAGCCAAACCCCGCTGGCAAATTAAACTTTTTGAAAACATTTTCGAGAATGACGCCATGATGCCGCATCAGATTAATAATCCGCTTGAGGATGCCGCCATTGTATGATTTTGTCATAACACATCATACAATAGTGGAACGACGACTTCAGTCAAATTCACACTAAGTATTCCTCAGTATTTACAACTCCATCACATTTTTATCATCTCTCGCACTCAAAGTTACATGGTACATGAGTGATAATTAAAAACAATTTTGATATTTCAAATCATTTGCATCTAGCCAAAATAAGTAGCATAGACTGCATTTTTTAAACCGCTTTCAAAAATGATTACGAGTCTACATTTTTGTTTTCAAAAGCACATAGTGAGTATTTAGCTTGATGTCAAAAATTTTGAAGTTTAGCATAGCTAGGAGTTTAGGAAAACCTAACACCTTCACTAAAAAATCATTTACTTAACAATCTATCTGCTCCTCGTAATCCATAACACTCCATTCACACAAAAACTATACCCAGCTCATCAAACCACACTTATGAGTTCATAAATTGCCACAATCATATGAGTTTAAGAACTTATCCTAGTCGCACCTTTAAGGCCCATTCACCGAGGGGGGTCATAAACATTTCATATAATTATGAGTCAAGAATGTCTCATAGGTATGAGTTTTAAGAACTCGAACTTAATCTTATATTCTCTATCTATGACCTATCTACCATTATACACCGAGAATGGAGTCATCCTCTTAATGTGCATATAACAAATAGCGCGACACGTACATTTCAATGATTATCGCGCCGTAAACTAAGTGGTTTTTACACCAAGTACAATTCAAATCCCATAATACGAAGAATCATACAACTCAAATTACCGACATGAGTCCTCAATTGAATCCCCATCTAACACTAACCCCATTCTCCATAATGAATTTAATTCAGATTTATAATTCTCTTCTAGATCTGTACTCAATTAATAGTAGATTTACCCCAAATCCAGTACTTGAAACCCCGAACCCTGCTTCTCCACGATACCATTTCTTTAAGTCAATAATACTAAAATAATAATACATTCAACTTAATTTACATACATCAAAGTTTACTTCCCTGTGTGCACGTGACCTTCAAATACATTCCTTATAATACTTGAATAGATACCAATACAACTATAACCATTAACTCATGATACACACTTATTCGATCACCTTTCCTTTTCCTTTGTTCGTGCTCGAGCCTTCAAAGTTGCTCATACATAACTCGAAAACATTTAATTTAAGCAAGGATGAGCATTTGAGTGCCCAAAGAAGTAATAGCAATTATATATATAAGTCGAAAGAATATAAGTATTCTCTTTACATAACACTTCTACAACGAATCGAAAGTTGTGAAGTAATCAGATCGATAAAAAATTCACATAACAAATCTCTTCCAAATTATTTAAATTTGGCTCGCTCTACCCATGAATAGGGTTTAAGAATCATACTATGAACATTCTTTTCATTTTCAAAAGGTTTAGCGTAAATCCATCCAAGCAAACCGCTTCTAGCTTACTTAGCACGGAGGGTGATCACCCCATTGCACCTCAGATTGATCAATACTACATAACTTGAACGAAATTCATCGCTTCACTCTATCCGCCATGGCAAAAAAATCTTCCCATATAGGGATGTTCATACATGCCCGGTTCCAAACCCAAGGTTTTTAATCTTGCTCAACAATAATATGTAATTCAACATATATGTATACGGTAATCGATGTGGTATATCAACATGTGAATAATGCCATGGTTATCCAAGTGGGGACACTTGTATAACCATTTAGAAATCAACTTAATGTAATATATATCCGAGCTAACATGTTGATAATCAAAGAGCATATATAATGCATGACAGAATAGAATAATTCAAAACTTTACTCATGTCCATCGACATAAAGAAAATGCAAAGGTAGGATACTCACCGATTCACCGATTACAAATCTCAACTTAGGTTTTATCTCTTTATCACAACCTATCAATAATCGATCATTCGCTCGATTAGAACAATATATCTTAACACATAGTATCGCCTATTACAACAAGACATAGTCTAATCACATAATCACAAAGATCATACTTTTAGTTCCTATTCTATACTTGAAATATTTTTATACATTTTTCAAATATCTCATCCATGCTCTTACAAGAGTCTTTTTTCTTTCTTTTATAAGGTCTCGATATTTGTTTGCCAGTATCATCGACAAATTTTTATCGGATAAATACCGAGTCTAAGACTCTTATTTTATACCTCAACATCTCAATATCGTACATCTTATTTTTTAATCATTTTCAAAATTTCCGTAAATTGAAAATTTTAAAATAATTCAAATCATTACTAAAGGGCCTATAGTGATATAATCACATTATAGGTGTTCTTCTTCAAATTCGTAACTTCATAATCGGTTCTCAAGTCACTAGTTTGGCCTATATAACTTTCAAATATCGTAATCATAATTAAATGATTTAAACATTAAACAATTCCATTATCATTAATAGTTTAATTAATACTAAACTATTAATGAAACCATCGCTAAAATATAAAAGTTATTTATAATAACTCAAACTATTTTTAAAATATTTATATTACCTAAATAATTACCATTAATATTTAAATATTAATGTACTATTTATCCAAATATTAAAAGTCATTAATTATAACTTAAAATATTTTTAAATCCTTAATATCCTCTTTAAATGGTTTTAAATAAGTAAAACCATTTTTAAACTATTTATTTAATATTAATCATTAAATAAACTAAATATCATTAATATTATCTTAATATCATTAATATTTAATTATTAATGAAATTATCATTTAAATATTAAAAGTTATATTTTATAACTTAAAATATTTTTAAATACCTTATTTTCATTTAAAATGATTTTTATAATATTAAAATCATTTTTAAACTAAATTATTTAATATAATCATTAAATAACTTTAATATCATTAATAATAATTAATTAATGAAATTCATCACAAAATATTAAAAGTCATCACAAATAACTCATTTACATAATCAATTCCAAGCCAAAATAAACATAGTAAACTAACTAGTTTATTAACAACACTAACTAAACTTCAAAAATTCAAACTTTAACTAACAATTAAAAATAATAACATTACAAAAATTAAATAAGAAATATACCCTAAATACTAATTCCACAGATCTAATACGCACTTCCACGCCAAAATTTAACTAAGGAGATCTTTATAAAAAGTTCTCCCACAACAAAGCCTTTTCAAAAAAATTGGAGGCCTTATTGTTGGTGAATGAAACAAAGGCCAAGCCCTTCTATTTATAGGTTTAGAAAATGGTGAAGTTCTCAATTTAGTCGATGGGACTTGGTTTATACTAATTTTTCAATAGCTCACTTTATGCATTTTCTAACGCATTGCTCATAACTCCGATTAATCTGATTTTTGGATATGTTATACATGGTATGTAAGACTATTTTTAAAAAATACGAATTACCCAATTCGGGTTCATTAGGTAGCCCAAAAGCAAGGCCAAAAGTGGACGCTCATAATAGCTTTTCAATCTCGCTTTCAGCTTTACCTCTTTCGCTAAAAAAAGTCATATAACTCTTTCATTTTAAAACATTTTTGAGCGATTCTTGAGCCCACGCCAAGCTAACTTCTGGGGCTACAACTTTTTATTCTTTGACCATTTCCAAATTCCGAACACATCAGCCCAGAAATTCCGTTCAAATGGACTGCACCGCACTTGTTGGGAAGTTTTGACACTACTACTTTGAAATGTCATAACTCTCTCCTCCGATATCGGATTTAGTCCGCTTTGAGTCTATGGAAAGCTTATTCGTGTACTATAACATACCAAAAGCCCAGAAGGTTTTGGAAATATTAACTGATCGAAACAGTGTCCCTAATAGCACATCCCGTCGCTGACTTTCAGCTTTTGAGAAATTTGACACATTTCCTTCCAATCACCGTAATTCCTCATCCGAGGTCGGAATGAGGTCATTCCAAAGCCTATGGCTTCCTAACTCAAAGCACTACAACATATCAAAAGTCCAGACCTTTTAAAGCACAAAAGTGGACGAGAATGCCCCCATTACAGATCGCCGCCCAAAAATAGTTTATCATGATCTCCACAACCATGTTTGACCATCTATAACTTCTAATCTATACATGATATGGACTTGATTCTTTTTGCAGATTAAAGACCACATATCAAAGCTACACACATAACAACTTTTAAAGAACAAAACTCATGATCGAGCAAAGAGAGTTATGGCCTCCGACATTTGGTGAAAAATAATGTAATCTTGCTTTTTCCAACTTGCTTAAATCTTCAAATTGCAGCACTTTGATGTTATGGGTCTTTGATTTATCAACCCATATCATCAATTAACATTCTATTACACAACTTTAAACAATCAATTGCATCAAATAACATCGAATCAAAGGATTTCTAGGTTTAGTGTTCTTATACCCTTTTTGCCAAAAAATTTTGATTCTTGCTTCGATTTGTTATGGGTGATGGTCAGCTTTGTTTAAGAGTGTATGGGCAATCTTGTACAAGGCAATTAAATGTAATATTTAATCACTAGATTTAATTTTATAATTTACCAATTAACTTCTATCCTTTGGTAAATTAAAACACTTATACAATAACATCGAAATTAAACCCTAGAATTAAAATTAGGTTTCTCAACGCCATCAATTAGGGTTTCTAATCGACCATTAGTGGTTCTTTAATTATCTCGTGTATGTTACTAACACAAATATTATTTTTTTCTAATTTCAACCTGCTAGGGTTATAATAATTAGGGTTTGTCCTAATTATCGATGTACAAATAAAGATTAGGGTTTCTTCTAATTACCGATATTCTTATTCACAAGAATTTCATATACACAAATACTACTCGTAAATATCCCCCATAACCGAAGTTTAATAATTAGGGTTTCACAAAGACTTGTAATATGTTATGACCTAATCAACCGCCATTGCTCAATATTATCTGTCTCACATATACCCAAAGATATAATTATGGTAATCAGTAAATAATATAATATATATTATTATTCTCATCTCTTGATCACAATCCCAATCCAGGTTCGATCTCATGTCCGACTTATTCTTCGTATACACAACATCAATAATCAAGTTAAAATAATTAACTTAAATATTCTCAACAATTCATATAATAAAATATTTATTATATAAATCTAATTATCACATCATATATTATTTCCAATCATGTTTTCATGGAAAATAATTAATAAAAAATATTTCTACTTACGTAAATTTATTACCATATAATTTGTGGTAATTAATAATTCCAAAATTATTTCTAATTTTTCAAGTAATAAATGTATTCGTGATTTATCGCTCACTTTACTTGACACTTAGTCTCGCTATTAAATAAAAAAAAATTATACGCAAAATTTCTTATTTATTTTATATAGAAAATCTCGTTTATTACATTCTTATTCATCATAACACTTTTCATCCGATTAAGCGTAAATATAAGATATATAAGTTATTCAAATAAAGACTGGAGTTCTGCTTCCAAATGCCACCGTATCCTCGGACCGTCATGTTGTAAACCCTGAGTTGCTTTCGTTGGGTTATCGGTTGAGTTTGGTCCTCAAATTGCTAACGCCCCACCGCTTCTCCCCGTGGTTACGCTCTCGCCCCATTCCCTCTCGTGGATGCTTCCTCACCTTATGCTCACCGATCCACATATAAAACATCCACCGATCATCCTTGAGTTAGGGCTTGGGGAGAGATATGACCTTCTCTGCTCAAGACTTGTAGCATATAAACTTGCCTTCTTCGACACTCGCCAGAGTGATTCTTCCCGCAGCTTCTTGCACTACACTACACCGCTTTTTTATACCTTTCGCTTTTACTTGCATTTTCTCGTAAAATTCTCATTCTTTTCTCACCCCTATTCCCACTACTACTTTCTATCTTTACCGCTCTTCCCGACTTGCTTTTATTCTTCTTCTCTCCTTATGGTAGAGGCTCATGGCCTCACTTCCCTGCTCAAAGAATGATAGCCTTCTCCATGAGTGCCGTAAAAAGTATTGATTTGCAAGATCGACACCTTATCAGAGAGCCGTGGTTTTAAGCCCAAATTTCAAATCTCCTTGCCTTCCTAGCCTCCTCAGATCCACTTGATGTGGAGCAAACCTAGCTAACTCATTAAATTTTATGATACTTTCCGCAATACTATGTTATCCTACTTTAACTCCAGTGAATCTCACCTCCATTCTAGATCGTGATACTAACAGAGAGATAGTTTTCAAAAATAAATCCTTAAACCTATCCCAAGTAATTTCTTCTTCTCCCGCCTTGAGTCTTATTTGCCTCCCACCAAAAGTTAGCTTCCCTTTCATCATATAAGTGGCAAAAGCGGTCTTTTGCCCTCATCTACTTTAGCGATTACTTAACGCCTTTCTCTATCTCGCTCACCCAAGTCCGGCTTCTATAGGTCACCGATCCTCCTAATTCGTGGTCCTACGGCTTTGAAGTCTTTGAATTTTGCTGTTGATTGTCTCGGTCGGTTTCAAGAATCGGTGTTCCTCACGATGCATAGCCTCGAGCTACCATGTTTGCAAAGTTTTGCATCGCTTCGGGCCGCTGCTCCTCAAAGATTAGTAGATTCTTCTATCCTTTGGTTTCGAAGTTTGACGCTCATGGCATTATCTCGTTAAATAAAACCATAAATTATACCTTACATTTTAAACCTTATTGCATAAGATTAATGTATTAAACTCGCTTTCATTTCTCAAACTTAGATTCATATTCATTTATCGAATATTTACACAAAGACATCCTCGCTTTAATCAACAAATATCCTTTTGTGGACTACGAAAGTCTGGATTTAAAATCTTAACCAACATAAAAGTTAAAAATAGTTCATTACTTATCACACATATTACATACATAACCCATACTACTTATTTACCAAGCCTTTTTCTGACATTCATTCGCCGATGTCCTTCCATCCCACAATTAAAACATCCACCTTTCTTATAGTCGGGGCAACGAGGAGAGGTGTGTCCTTCACTTGATGTGTCGATTGAGGCTCCATCCGTCAATTTGGATTTTGAGCTTATCCCGCTTCTTCCATTGTTTCCATTAACGCCGACGATCAACTTTTCTATCTCCCACAACCTTTCCAATGAAGAAACCTTGTTTTCCAAATCATGCACCTCCGCTGATGCTTGAGCAGCCTTCAACTTTAGTGTCTCGAATCACTATCTCACAAATCCAACATTTCGGATCTCGATGCTACGTTTTTTCCATGATAGCCACCTCGTCCGATTTGGGTTCCTAGTGAGCTTCTATTTCATCTGTTGGCCTCGATATTAGCTCTCTGGGTGTGAATACGATCCTTCTTATTCCACATATCTTTCTCACCGTACATCTACATACATAAGTTACCCCGATTAATATATAGTATATATACACAACAATCAAGAGTTCTATATACGCTTGTCTCTTATTTTGATTGATTTCTAAATTTATTCAATTCTCATCAACACCTATCTCTCGCCGAAAGGCGCTCCATCCACTCATCGAATCGCATGAAGGTGATGACTAAAGCCCGTCCAAGGTATATATCCGTGTCTTTGGCTTCTATTTCAACCTTCAACCTGCCTTATCTCAATATCTCCTCCGCTCCAACCTCCCTCATAACTCTATTTTAACGCTATCTCGTGCTTACAACATTCACACATATCATCACATGCTACCCAATACACCTCTCACAAGAGTAAAAGTTTTCAAATTGTGCCGAGGGGTCATATAGACCATGAACACATAGTTTTAACGGATTCATACCGCAAAAAACATTACCTCGTATGTTTACAATCACAAAGAAGGTAAACTACCATTAATAGTACTTTAGGTGATTAGCCTATTGTACCCCTACGCCATGCATAATGTATTAATCATGCCTAGCTTAATATTTACGCTATTAGATTGGATTATTTTATCCAAACAACATCGTTCACCTCGGCTTTATCATAGGATTCCGCACCAAAACAATTTGGTTCGGAAATTTCTTTCAATGAACACTTAGAGTTTTCATAAACATTAGTCTAGTGATTCAAATAAAGATAGACTCATATCAATAATTCAATTCAATCAATTATTTAGATGTAGCCAAACCCCGCTTGCAAATTAAACTTTTGAAAACATTTTCGAGAATGACGCCATGATGCCGTCATCAGATTAATAATCCGCTGAGGATGCTGCCATTGTATGACTTTGTCATAACACATCATACAATAGTGGAACGACGACTTCAGTCAAATTCACACTAAGTATTCCTCAGATTTACAACTCCATCACATTTTTATCATCTCTCGCACTAAAGTTACATACGGTACATGAGTGATAATTAAAAACAATTTTGATATTTCAAATCATTTGCATCTAGCCAAAATAAGTAGCATGACTGACCGTATTTTAAACCGCTTCAAAAATGATTATGAGTCTACATTTTTGTTTTCAAAAGCATATAGTGAGTATTTAGCTTGATGTCAAAAATTTTGAAGTTTAGCATAGCTAGGAGTTTAGGAAAACCTAACACCTTCACTAAAAATCATTTACTTAACAATCTATCTGCTTCTCGTAATCCATAACACTCCATTCACACAAAACTATACCCAGCCTCATCAAACCACACTTATGAGTTCATAAATTGCCACAATCATATGAGTTTAAGAACTTATCCTAGTCGCACTTTTAAGCGCCCATTCACGAGGGGTTCATAAACATTTCATATAATTATGAGTCAAGAATGTCTCATAGGTATGAGTTTTAAGAACTCCGAACTTAATCTTATATTCTCTATCTACGACCTATCTACCAAGTATACACCGAGAATGGAGTCATCCTCTTAATGTGCATATAACAAATAGCGCGATACGACATTTCAATGATTATCGCGCATGAAACTAAGTGGTTTTTACACCAAGTACAATTCACTCCCATACGAAGAATCATACAACTCAAATTGCCGACATGAGTCCTCAATTGAATCCCCATCTAACACTAACCCCATTCTCCATAATGAATTTAATTCAGATTTATAATTCTCTTCTAGATCCGTACTCAATTAATAGTACAATTCATACACAAAGAATCTTGTCAGAAACTTTCCAATCATCGATTGATTCCTTCCGTCATTATAACCTTATCGGATCACGGGGTGATCTCATCGTATATATTACGATTTAGTTCTATATCTTGATCGCTTTATTTTACGATCTCTCATAATTGCACTTTCAGGTCTTTTAGACTCAATCTATTCCCCACTATCGCTTAACTTTATAATCGAGTTAGGGAACTCGTGTCTTTACACTCACCGAGATTCATCTTTGAATCTTATCGACCAACTAACTCTATATGAGTTAATACTTATCCTAATCATTGCGTAAGTTATTAGTCTCGTATTCCTACCTAAGCTTCATAACCACAACTTTTGATACCAACCTCGTGATTTACCCCAAATCCAGTACTTGAAACCCTAACTCTGCTTCTCCACGATACCATTTCTTTAAGGTCAATAATACTAAAATAATAATACATTCAACTTAATTTACATACATCAAAGTTTACTTCCCAGTGCACGTGACCTTCAAATACATTCCTTATAATACTTGAATAGATACCAATACAACTATAACCATTAACTCATGATGATACACTTATTCGATCAACTTTCCTTTTCCTTTGTTTGTGCTCGAGCCTTCAAAGTTGCTCATACATAACCGAAAATATTTAATTTAAGCAAGGATGAGCATTTGAGTGCCCAAAGTAAGTAATAGCAATTATATATATAAGTTTAAAGAATATAAGTATTCTCTTTACATAACACTTCTACAACGAATCGAAAGTTGTGAAGTAATCAGACCGATAAAAATTCACATAACAAATCTCTTCCAAATTATTTAAATTTGGCTCGCTCTACCCATGAATAGGGTTTAAGAATCATACTATGAACATTCTTTTCATTTTCAAAAGGTTTGGCAGAATCCATCCAAAACCGCTTTAGCTTACTAAGCACGCGAGGGTGATCAACCCGTTGTACCTCTCAGATTGATCAATATTACATAACTTGAACGAAATTCATCGCTTTCACTCCATCCGCCTTGCATGCAAAAAAATCTTCCCATATAGGGATGTTCATACATGCCTGGTTCCAAACCCGAAGGTTTTTAATCTTGCTCAACAATAATATGTAATTCAACATATATGTATACGGGTAATTGACAGAGGTATATCAACATGTGAATAAATGCCATGGTTATCCAAGTGGGGACACTTGTATAACCATTTAGAAATCAACGAACAGAATATATATCTGAGCTAGCATGTTGATAATCAAAGAGTACATAATCTGTACAAGAATAGAATAATTCTGAAACTTCTTACTCATGTCAATTGCATAAAGGAAATGCAAAGGTAGGATACTTGCCTGATTCGCTGATTACAAATTTCAACTTAGGTTTTATCTCTTTATCACAACCTATCAATAATTAGATCATTCGTTCGATTAGAACAATATATCTTAACACATAGTATTGTCTATTATAGTCAGCACATAGTCTAATCACATAATCACAGTGATCATACTTTTAGTTCCTATTCTATACTTGAAATATTTTTATACATTTTTCAAATATCTCATCCATGCTCTTACAAGAGTCTCTTTTTCTTTCTTTTATAAGGTCCGATATTTGTTTGCGTCATCGACACTTTTTTATCGGATAAATACTGAGTCTAAGACTCTTATTTTATACCTCAACATCTCAGAAATATCGGACATCTTAATTTTTAATCATTTTCAAATTTTCGTAAATTGAAAATTTTAAAATAATTCAAATCATCACTAAAGTGCCTATAGTGATATAATCACATTACTATAGGTGTTCTTCTTCAAATTCGTAACTTCATAATCGGTTCTCAAGTCACCTAGTTTGGCCATTATAACTTTCAAATATCGTAATCATAATTAAATGATTTAAACATTAAACAATTTCATTATCATTAATAGTTTAATTAATACTAAACTATTAATGAAACCATTGCTAAAATATAAAAGTTATTTATAATAACTCAAACTATTTTTAAAACGCTTTATATTACCTAAATAATTACCATTAATATTTAAATATTAATGTACTATTTATCCAAATATTAAAAGTCATTAATTATAACTTAAAATATTTTTAAATCCTTAATATCCTCTTTAAATGGTTTTAAATAAGTAAAACCATTTTTAAACTATTTATTTAATATTAATCATTAAATAAACTAAATATCATTAATATTATCTTAATATCATTAATATTT
This sequence comes from Panax ginseng, assembly GCA_020205605.1. NCBI lineage: Eukaryota > Viridiplantae > Streptophyta > Magnoliopsida > Apiales > Araliaceae > Panax > Panax ginseng. The sequence goes on along the minus strand of CM035132.1, from coordinate 123,628,525 downwards.
AATTATTAATGAAATTATCATTTAAATATTAAAAGTTATATTTTATAACTTAAAATATTTTTAAATACCTTATTTTCATTTAAAATGATTTTTATAATATTAAAATCATTTTAAACTAAATTATTTAATATAATCATTAAATAACTTTAATATCATTAATAATAATTAATTAATGAAATTCATTACAAAATATTAAAAGTCATCACAAATAACTCATTTACATAACTAATTCTAAGCCAAAATAAACATAGTAAACTAACTAGTTTATTAACAACACTAACTAAACTTCAAAAATCCAAACTTTAAATAACAATTAAAAATAATAACATTACAAAAATTAAATAAGAAACATACCCTAAATACTTAATTCCACAAACCGAATACGACTTCTACGCCAAAATTTAACTAAGGAGATCTTTATAAAAGTTCTCCCACAACAAAGCCTTTCTCAAAAAATTGGAGGCCTTATTGTTGGTGAATGAAACAAAGGCCAAGCCTTCTATTTATAGGTTTAGAAAATGGTGAAGTTCTCAATTTAGTCGATGTGGGACTTGGTTTATACTAATTTTCAATAGCTCACTTTACATTTTTTAACGCATTGCTCATAACTCCGATTAATCTGATTTTTGGATATGTTATACATGGTATGTAAGACTATTTTTAAAAATACGAATTACCCAATTCGGGTTCATTAGGTAGCCCAAACAAGCAAGGCCAAAAGTGGACATTCATAACAGCTTTTCAATCTCGCTTCAGCTTTACCCTCTTTCGCTAAAACAGTCATAACTCTTTCATTTTAAAACATTTTTGAGCGATTCTTGAGCCCACGCGAAGCTAACTTCTGGGGCTACAACTTTTATTCTTTGACCATTTCCAAATTCCGAACACATCAGCCCAGAAATTCCGTTCAAATGGACTGCACCGTACTTGTTGGGAAGTTTTGACACTACTACTTTGAAATGTCATAACTCTCTCCTCCGATATCGGATTTAGTCCGTTTCGGAGTCTATGGAAAGCTTATTCAGTGTACTATAACATACCAAAAGCCCAAAGGGTTTTGGAAATATTAACTGATCGAAACAGTGTCCCGAATAGCACATCCCGCTGCTGACTTTCAGTTTTGAGAAATTTGACACATTTCCTTCCAATCACCGTAATTCCCTCATCCGAGGTCGGAATGAGGTCATTCCAAAGCCTATGGCTTCCTAACTCAGTGCACTACAACATATCAAATGTCCAGACCTTTTATAGAAGAAAAAGTGGACGAGAATGCCCCCATTACAGACTGCCCAAAAATAGTTTATCATGATCTGTCAACCATGTTTGACCATCTATAACTTCTAATCTATACATGATATGGACTTGATTCTTTTTGTAGATTAAAGACCACATATCAGGCTACACATAACAACTTTTAAAGAACAAAACTCATGATCGAGCAAAGAGTTATGGCCTCTCGACATTTGGTGAAAAATAATGTAATTCAGCTTTTTCCAACTTGCTTAAATCTTCAAATTGCAGCACTTTGATGTTATGGGTCTTTGATTTATCAACCCATATCATTAATTAACATCCTATTACACAACTTTAAACAATCAATTGCATCAAATAACATCGAATCAAAGGATTTCTAGGTTTAGTGTTCTTATACCCTTTTTGCCAAAAATTCTTGATTCTTGCTTCTGATTTGTTATGGGTGATGGTTGGGCTTTGTTTAAGAGTGTATGGGCAATATTGTACAAGGCAATTAAATGTAATATTTAATCACTAGATTTAATTCTTATAATTTACCAATTAACTTCTATCCTTTGGTAAATTAAAACACTTATACAATAACATCGAAATTAAACCCAGAATTAAAATTAGGGTTTCTAATGGACCATTAGTGGTTCTTTAATTATCTCGTGTATGTTACTAACACGATTCGTTACGGTTTCTAATTTCAACCTAGGTTAGGGTTATAATAATTAGGGTTTGTCCTAATTATCGATGTACAACAATAATTAGGGTTTCTTCTAATTACCGATATTCTTATTCACAAGAATTTCATATACACAAATCACTACTCGTAAATACCCCATAACCGAAGTTTAATAATTAGGGTTTCACAAAGACGCGGTAATATGTTATGACCTAATTGACCGTCATTGCTCAATATTATCTGTCTTTTATACCCAAAGATATAATTATGGTAATTGTAAAATAAAATAATATAATATTATTATTCTCATCTCTTGATCACAATCCCAATCCAGGGTTTGGATCTCATGTCTGACTTATTCTTCGTACACATCATCAATAATCAAGTTAAAATAATTAACTTAAATATTTTGAACAATTCATATAATAAAATATTTATTATATAAATCTAATTATCACATCATATATTATTTCTAATCATGTTTTCATGGAAAATAATTAATAAAAATATTTTGGCTTACAGAAATTTATTACCATATAATTTGTGGTAATTAATAATTCCAAAATTATTTCTAATTTTTCAAGTAATAAATGTATTCGCATTTATCGTTCACTTTACTTGACACTTAGTCTCGTCATTAAATAAAAAAAAATTTATACGCAAAATTTCTTATTTATTTTATATAGAAAATCTCGAGTTATTACATTCACCCTCCCTTATAAGGATTCCGTCCCCTGAATCACCGCTTTAAAAACTCATATGCAGTAAGGTACATAACATATAATCATCATTGTAGATCTCGATCGTATTTGATCGAATCCCGATCTTTAATTATTCATCATAACACTTTTCTATCCGATTAAGCGAAAATATAAGATATATAAGTTATTCAAATAGCACTTGAGTTCTGCTTCCACCGCCACCGTATCTCCCGGACCGTCATGTTGTAAACCCTGAGTTGCTTTCGTTGGAGTTCTTGGTTGAGTTTGGTCCTGAAATTGCTAACGTCCCACCGCTTTCTCCCGTGGTTACGTTCCTGCCTCCATTCCCCTCAGTGGGCGCTTCCTTACCTTATGCTCAATGATCCACATATAAAACATCTATCGATCATCCTTGAGTTAGGGCGCTTGGGAGAGATATGACCCTCTTCGCACTTGCAGAGCATACAAACTTGCCCTCTGACACACTTCGCTAGAGTGATTCTTCCATGCAGCTTGCACTACACTACTACGCTTCTTTATACCTTTTCGCTTTACTTGCATTTTCTCGAAAAATTCCTCATTCTTTTCTCACCCCTATTCCCACTACTACTTTCTTTCTTTATTGCTCTTCCCGACTTGCTTTTATTCTTCTTCTCCTTATGGTAGAGGTCATGGCCTCACTTCCTGCTCAAAGAATGATAGCCTTCTCCATGAGTCTTTGCCAAAAGTATTGATTTGCAAGATCGACACCTTATTATTGTAGAGCTGTGGTTTTAAGCCCACTCAAATCTCCTTGCCTTCCTAGCCTCTGTATCCACTTGATGTGGAGCAAACCTAGCTAACTCATTAAATTTTACAAGCATACTCCGCAATAATCATGTTATCCTACTTTAACTCCGTGAATCTCACCTCCATTCTAGATCGTGATACTAACAGAGAGATAGTTTTCAAAAATAAATCCTTAAACCTATCCCAAGTAATTTCTTCTTCTCCCGCCTCGAGTCTTATTTGCCTCCCACCAAAAGTTAGCTTCCCTTTCATCATATAAGTGGCAAAAGCGGTCTTTTGCCCTCATCTACTTTAGCGATTACTGAACGCCTTCTCTATCTCGCTTCACCCAAGTCCGGGCTTCTATAGGTCACCGATCCTCTCTCAATTCGTGGTCCTACGGCTTTGAAGTCTTTGAATTTTGCTGACGATTGTCTCGTTGGTTTCCCGCAATCGGTGTTCCTCACGATAGCTTTGAGCTACCATGTTTGCAAAGTTTTGCATCGATTCGGGTCGTTGCTCCCCAAAGATTAGTAGATTCTTCTATCCTTTGGTTTCGAGTTTGACGTCTTGGCGGCATTATCTGGTTAAATAAAACCATAAATTATACCCTTACATTTTAAACCTTATTGCATAAGATTAATGTATTAAACTCGTTTCATTTCTCAAACTTAGATTCATATTCATTTATCGAATATTTACACAAAGACATCCTCGCTTTAATCAACAAATATCCCTTTGTGACTACGAAAGTCGGGATTTAAAATCTTAACCAACATAAAAGTTAAAAATAGTTCATTACTTATCACACATATTACATACATAACCCATACTACTTATTTACCAAGCCTTTTTTCTCGGACATTCATTCGCCCGATGTCCTTCCATCCCACAATTAAAACATCCACCTTTCTTATAGTCGGGGCAACGAGGAGAGGTGTGTCCTTCACGGATGTGTCGATTGAGGCTCCATCCGGTCAATTTGGATTTTGAGCTTATCCTGCTTCTTCCATTGTTTCCATTAACGCCGACGATCAACTTTTCTATCTCCCACAACCTTTCCAATGAAGAAACCTTGTTTTCCAAATCATGCACCTCCGCTTGATGCTGAGCGGCTTCAACTTTAGTGTCCGAATCACTATCTCATCAAATCCAACATTTCTGGATCTGATGCTACGTTTTTCCACGATAGCCACCTCGTCCGATTTGGGTTCCTAGTGAGCTTCTATTTCATCTGTTGGCCTCGATATTAGCTCGGGGTGTGAATACGATCCTTCTTATTCCACATATCTTTCTCACCAGACATCTACATACATAAGTTACCCTGATTAACATATAGTATATATACACAACAATCAAGAGTTCTATATACGTTGTCTCTTATTTTGATTGATGATAAATTTATTCAATTCTCATCAACACCTATCTCTGCCGAAAGGCAGCTCCATCCACTCTGCATCGAATCGCATGAAGGTGATGACTAAAGCCTGGTCCAAGGTATATATCTGGTGTCTTTGGCTTCTATTTCAACCTTCAACTGCCTTATCTGAATATCTCCTCTCGCTCCAACCTCCTCATAACTTCTATAACGCTATCTGTGTAAGCTTACAACATTCACACATATCATCACATGCTACCCAATACACCTCTCACAAGAGTAAAAGTTTTCAAATTGTCTTTGAGGGGTCATATAGACCATGAACACATAGTTTTAACTTTATTCATACTGCAGAAAAACATTACCTCAGTATGTTTACAATCACAAAGAAGGTAAACTACCATTAATAGTACTTTAGGTGATTAGCCTATTGTACCCCTACGTCATGCATAATGTATTAATCATGCCTAGCGAATATTTACGCTATTAGATTGGATTATTTTATCCAAACAACATCGTTCACCTCAGTCTTATCATAGGATTCCGCACCAAATAATTTGGTTCGGGAAATTTCTTTCAATGAACACTTAGAGTTTTCATAAACATTAGTCTAGCTGATTCAAATAGCATAGACTCATATCAATAATTCAATTCAATCGAATTATTTAGATGTAGCCAAACCCCGTTGGCAAATTAAACTTTTTGAAAACATTTTCGAGAATGACGTCATGATGCCGTACTGTATTAACAATCCGTTGAGGATGCCGTCATTGTATGACTTTGTCATAACACATCATACAATAGTGGAACGACGACTTCAGGTCAAATTCACACTAAGTATTCCTGTATTTACAACTCCATCACATTTTTATCATCTCTGCACCAGGTTACATGGTACATGAGTGATAATTAAAAACAATTTTGATATTTCAAATCATTTGCATCTAGCCGAAATAAGTAGCACAGACCGTACTTTAAACCGTTTCAAAAATGATTATGAGTCTACATTTTTTGTTTTCAAAAGCACATAGTGAGTATTTAGCTTGATGTCAAAAATTTTGAAGTTTAGCATAGCTAGGAGTTTAGGAAAACCTAACACCTTCACTAAAAATCATTTACTTAACAATCTATCTGCTTCTCGTAATCCATAACACTCCATTCACACAAAACTATACCCAGTTCATCAAACCACACTTATGAGTTCATAAATTGCCACAATCATATGAGTTTAAGAACTTATCCTAGTCAGACCTTTGGCGTCCATTCGCTGAGGGGTTCATAAACATTTCATATAATTATGAGTCAAGAATGTCTCATAGGTATGAGTTTTAAGAACTCGAACTTAATCTTATATTCTCTATCTATGACCTATCTACTTTGCTATACACACGAGAATGGAGTCATCCTCTTAATGTGCATATAACAAATAGCGCGACACGTACATTTCAATGATTATCGCGGCGTAAAACTAAGTGGTTTTTACACCAAGTACAATTCACTCCCATACGAAGAAGAATCATAACAACTCACCGCCGGCATGAGTCCTCAATTGAATCCCCATCTAACACTAACCCCATTCTCCATACGAATTTAATTCAGTATTTATAATTCTCTTCTAGATCCGTACTAATTAATAGTATAATTCATACACGCAATCTTGTCAGTAAACTTTCCAATCATCGATTGATTCCTTCCGTCATCATAGCCTTATCGGATCACGGGTGATCTCATCGTATATATTACGATTTAGTTCTATATCTTGATCGTTTTATTTTACGATCTCTCATAATTGCACTTTCGGTCTTTTTAGACTCAATCTATTCCCCACTCTTTGTTTAACTTTATAATCGAGTTAGGGAACTCGTGTCTTTACACTCGTAGAGATTCATCTTTGAATCTTATCGACCAACTAACTCTATATGAGTTAATACTTATCCTAATCATTGCGGTTATTAGTCTCGGTATTCCTACCTAAGCTTCATAACCAACAAACTTTGATACCAACCTCGTGATTTACCCCAAATCCAGTACTTGAAACCCTAACTCGGTTCTCCACGATACCATTTCTTTAAAATTTCAATAATACTAAAATAATAATACATTCGAACTTAATTTACATACATCAAAGTTTACTTCCCAGTGCGTGACCTTCAAATACATTCCTTATAATACTTGAATAGATACCAATACAACTATAACCATTAACTCATGATACACACTTATTCGATCGCCTTTCCTTTTCCTTTGTTTGTGCTCGAGCCTTCAAAGTTGCTCATACATAATCGAAAATATTTAATTTAAGCAAGGATGAGCATTTGAGTGCCCAAAGAAGTAATAGCAATTATATATATAAGTTGAAAGAATATAAGTATTCTCTTTACATAACACTTCTACAACGAATCGAAAGTTGTGAAGTAATCAGACCGATAAAAAATTCACATAACAAATCTCTTCCAAATTATTTAAATTTGGCTCGCTCTACCCATGAATAGGGATTAAGAATCATACTATGAACATTCTTTTCATTTTCGAAAAGGTTTGGCGAAATCCATCCATGAAACCGCTCTAGCTTACGAGACACGGAGGGTGATCAACCCCATTGTACCTGTATTGATCAATACTACATAACTTGCGAAATTCATCGCTCACTCCATCCGCCAAGCAAAAAATCTTCCCATATAGGGATGTTCATACATGCCTGGTTCCAAACCCGAAGGTTTTTAATCTTGCTCAACAATAATATGTAATTCAACATATATGTATACGGGTAATTGACAGAGGTATATCAACATGTGAATAAATGTCATGGTTATCCAAGTGGGGACACTTGTATAACCATTTAGAAATCAACGACAGTATATATATATCGAGCTAGCATGTTGATAATCAAAGAGTACATAATCATGCAAAGAATAGAATAATTAAAACTTCTTACTCATGTCAATTGCATAAAGGAAATGCAAAGGTAGGATACTTGCACGATTCAATGATTACAAATTTCAACTTAGGTTTTATCTCTTTATCACAACCTATCAATAATTAGATCATTCGTTCGATTAGAACAATATATCTTAACACATAGTACTGTCTATTATAGTCAGCACATAGTCTAATCACATAATCACAAAGGATCATACTTTTAGTTCCTATTCTATACTTGAAATATTTTTATACATTTTCAAATATCTCATCCATGCTCTTACAATGAGTCTTTTCTTTCTTTTATAAGGTCTCGACATTTGTTTGCCAGCATCGACAAAGCTTTTTTATCGGATAAATACCGAGTCTAAGACTCTTATTTTATACCTCAACATCTCAGAAATATCGTATATCTTAATTTTTAATCATTTTCAAATTTTCGTAAATTGAAAATTTTAAAATAATTCAAATCATGTCACTAAAGTGCCTATAGTGATATAATCATTACTATAGGTGTTCTTCTTCAAATTCGTAACTTCATAATCGGTTCTCAAGTCACTAGTTTGGCCATTATAACTTTCAAATATCGTAATCATAATTAAATGATTTAAACATTAAACAATTTCATTATCATTAATAGTTTAATTAATACTAAACTATTAATGAAACCATTCGCTAAAATATAAAAGTTATTTATAATAACTCAAACTATTTTTAAAACGTTTATATTACCCAAATAATTACCATTAATATTTAAATATTAATGTACTATTTATCCAAATATTAAAAGTCATTAATTATAACTTAAAATATTTTTAAATCCTTAATATCCTCTTTAAATGGTTTTTAAATAAGTAAAACCATTTTTAAACTATTTATTTAATATTAATCATTAAATAAACTAAATATCATTAATATTATCTTAATATCATTAATATTTAATTATTAATGAAATTATCATTTAAATATTAAAAGTTATATTTTATAACTTAAAATATTTTTAAATACCTTATTTTCATTTAAAATGATTTTTATAATATTAAAATAATTTTTAAACTAAATTATTTAATATAATCATTAAATAACTTTAATATCATTAATAATAATTAATTAATGAAATTCATTACAAAATATTAAAAGTCATCACAAATAACTCATTTACATAACCAATTCTAAGCCAAAATAAACATAGTAAACTAATTAGTTTATTAACAACACTAACTAAACTTCAAAAATTCAAACTTTAAATAACAATTAAAAATAATAACATTACAAAAATTAAATAAGAATATATGCAGAAATACTTAATTCCACAAACCTAATACGCACTTCCACGCCTAAAATTTAACTAAGGAGATCTTTATAAAAGTTCTCCCACAACAAAGCCTTTCTCAAAAAAATTGGAGGCCTTATTGTTGGTGAATGAAACAAAGGCCAAGCCCTTCTATTTATAGGTTTAGAAAATGATGAAGTTCTCAATTTAGTCGATGTGGGACTTGGTTTATACTAATTTTCAATAGCTCACTTTTTGATTTTTAACGCATTGCTCATAACTCCGATTAATCTGATTTTTGGATATGTTATACATGGTATGTAAGACTATTTTTAAAAATACGAATTACCCAATTCGGGTTCATTAGGTAGCCCAAACAAAGGCGTCAAAAGTGGACATTCATAACAGTTTTCAATCTCGTTTCAGCTTTACCTCTTTCGCTAAAACAGTCATAACTCTTTCATTTTAAAACATTTTTGAGCGATTCTTGAGCCCACGCGAAGCTAACTTCTGGGGCTACAACTTTTATTCTTTGACCATTTCCAAATTCCGAACACATCAGCCCAGAAATTCCGTTCAAATGGAGTGCACCGCACTTGTTGGGAAGTTTTGACACTACTACTTTGAAATGTCATAACTCTCTCCTCCGATATCGGATTTAGTCCGTTTCGGAGTCTATGGAAAGCTTATTCGGTGTACTATAACATACCAAAAGCCCAAAAGGTTTTGAAAACATTAACTGGTCGAAACAGTGTCCCGAATAGCACATCCCGCTGCTGACTTTCAGTTTTGAGAAATTTGACACATTTCCTTCCAATCACCGTAATTCCCTCATCCGAGGTCGGAATGAGGTCATTCCAAAGCCTATGGCTTCCTAACTCAGTGCACTACAACATATCAAAAGTCCAGACCTTTTATAGAACAAAAAGTGGACGAGAATGCCCCCATTACAGACTGCCCAAAAATAGTTTATCATGATCGGTCAACCATGTTTGACCATCTATAATTTCTAATCTATACATGATATGGACTTGATTCTTTTTGTAGATTAAAGACCACATATCAGGCTACACATAACAACTTTTAAAGAACAAAACTCATGATCGAGCAAAGAGTTATGGCCTTTGACATTTGGTGAAAAATAACAGAATTCAGTTTTTCCAACTTCCTTAAATCTTCAAATTCGTGCACTTTGATGTTATGGGTCTTTGATTTATCAACCCATATCATTAATTAACATCCTATTACACAACTTTAAACAATCAATTGCATCAAATAACATCGAATCAAAGGATTTCTAGGTTTAGTGTTCTTATACCCTTTTTGCCAAAAATTCTTGATTCTTGTTTCTGATTTGTTATGGGTGATGGTTGGGCTTTGTTTAAGAGTGTATGGGCAATATTGTACAAGGCAATTAAATGTAATATTTAATCACTAGATTTAATTCTTATAATTTACCAATTAACTTCTATCCTTTGGTAAATTAAAACACTTATACAATAACATCGAAATTAAACCCAGTAATTAACATTAGGGTTTCTAATTGACCATTAGTGGTTCTTTAATTATCTGTGTATGTTACTAACACAAATCGTTCACGCTTTCTAATTTCAACCTTAGGGTTATAATAATTAGGGTTTTGTCCTAATTATCGATGTACAACAAATAATTAGGGTTTCTTCTAATTACCGATATTCTTATTTACAAAGAATAACTTCATATACACAAATACTACTCGTAAATACCCCATAACAGAGTTTAATAATTAGGGTTTCACAAACACGGTAATATGTTATGACCTAATTGGTAGTCATTATTGCTCAATATTATCTCACTCAAGACATACCCCAAAGACATAATTATGGTATCAGAAAATAATATAATATTATTATTCTCATCTCTTGATTACAATCCCAATCCGTGGTTTGGATCTCATATCCGACTTATTCTTCGTACACATCATCAATAATCAAGTTAAAATAATTAACTTAAATATTCTGAACAATTCATATAATAAAATATTTATTATATAAATCTAATTATCACATCATATATTATTTCCAATCATGTTTTCATGGAAAATAATTAATAAAAATATTTTGGCTTACAGAAATTTATTACCATATAATTTGTGGTAATTAATAATTCCAAAATTATTTCTAATTTTTCAAGTAATAAATGTATTCGCATTTATCGTTCACTTTACTTGACACTTAGTCTCGTCATTAAATAAAAAAAAAAATTATACGCAAAATTTCTTATTTATTTTATATAGAAAATCTCGAGTTATTACAATTAATGCTTACGTGAGAATTCACTCAGTTATACTCAATTATTGCTACAATAATTGCTGCATCATATCACTCATATTATTGATTCAATTGTTGTCACAATATCATCTGCATAATATGTTATATTATTAAATCAATAATTGAGACGTCAAAGTTATTCATATTATTATTTGCAATATTGACAATGTCTAGAAGTTCATCGAAGGAGAGATTTGGTCACCTAATCATACGCCAATAAGGAGAAAATCCTTATCGGAAAGCCCCTCTTTCCGGAACGACCGTTTGTTAAATATTGTTAATTATAATATTAATGATGAATAAGTTCGTGTTGATTAAAGATGAAATTGATAGTTCCATTGTGTTGGAATTATTAGTGTTAGTGAAAATCGACATTTATTTCGATAATAATTGATGTCTGGAGGTTATATTGACCACTCGGGTAATTAACCGGATAAATGAGAAAATAATTGCTATTGATTCACATGATTATAACTATTTGTTCACATGTGTGTACTATTGATTCACATTCATTTACTATTAGGGGAGATGGTGCAAGTTTTATAATATTTGCAGGACTAAATTAAAAATGAAGGAAAAGAGGAAGGTATTATACTGTAATATTTCGAGCCCCAAAATGTGCAATTATTGAAACTATATTTTCCTATAAATAGAAGCTCATTCCTTCATTATTTTTCACCAATTCACTAAAGCTATAAAGTAATTATTATAGAGAGAAATTATAGAGAGAAAGAAGAAGAGAAGTCTGCTACCTCACTATTCTAGTATCCAGTTTTTTCTAAGGTAAGGGGTATTATTATTTTGTATTCACGAAGAGAATTATTTTCTTTCAATACTCGTAAGAGCTGTTATTCCATTCTTTATTATTACATTTGGAATAACTTTTCTGCATCTTGCCTATCTCATGCCCGTGAATTATGTTGTTATTCCATTCTTTATTATTCTGTTGGAATATCCTGTTTGTGCGGATTACGCATGACCTGGTTCCGTTCTTTATTATTCTGTTGGAATATCCTGTCTGTGCGGATTATACACGACCTGGTTCCATTATTTATTATTCTGTTAGAATAACATGTCTGTGCGGTCTATCGCATGCATGGTTAATTCTTCTGTTATTCCATTCTTTATTATTCTGTTGGAATAACCTATCTATGTGGATTACCGCATGCATGGTGAATGATCCTTCGTATTAATTCTTTATTAAATTGTGGAAATGATCTGTCTACGTGGATTACCGCATGGCAGGTGAAAATCCATTTGCAGTTTCGTATTTTCTATTATACTCGTATGAGATATCATTTCTTTTGTACTCGTCATGGAATATCATTTTCTTTGGTATTTCTTTTACGAGTTACTATTCACCCAGTTACTATTCACTCAAATATTATTCACTCGGGTATTCGGGGCACTTTTCATGTCGGAGTACTATTCACGAGTTACTATTTACGGATTATTATTCACTCTAGTATCATTCACTCGGGTATTCAGAACACTTTTCGTGTCGAGGTACTATTCATGGGGTACTATTCCCGAAGTACTATTCACGGGGTACTATTCACCTGAAAAATATATTTCTTTTTTCTGTCCAAATTATTTTTGGTACATGAATATTATTCTTGAATTTTACTCCACAAAGCAGTATCATGTTGGCAATTTGGATATTTTTAAACTCTTGATAAATATAAAGTCTTTAATATTTATCCTTGATTTCGTTTGATTAATGCTTATATCATTGTCATCATCCCCATGCTTATATTGTGATGAAAGTCATCTTTGGCTTACGTGCAAAGATGGACTGTTGATTATTGGTTTTATAGTAGTATATCTTTGGCTTACGAGCTAAGATGAACTGTTGACTGATATCTTTAGTCGTAGTACAAAGATGAACTGTTAATTGATAGCTTTGGCCCGTAGTGCAAAGATGGACAGGTGTATGACATGATCATGACCACTTGTGATACTAATGAATATCATTGGTCGTAGTGCAGGGATAATTCGATGATGTGATTGGCAGGATCATGACCATTAGTTAACAGTTGAATGCGTTTGGCCGTAGTGCACTGACAAACAATTGATTGGTATGATCATGACCATTGGTTTTATAGTTAAATATCTTTGGCCAGTAATGCAAAGATAAACAACTGATTTGTATGATCATTGTTATTACATTTGAATATCTTTAGCCTTTTGGGGTAAGGATATTGAGTAAATGTTCTATTAAGCCTTTGTGGCGAGGAGAAATTGTTTATTCACATTATTATAAACATGAATTCTGAATTTTGTTAGTTCCCAGAGGCACAATAGATATCTAGAAGGGGGGGTTGAATAGATAATTAAAAACTTTTCTTTTAAACTAGTTGGTATGATGGTGATTAATTCACAACGGAATGAGTATTTGATAAACCTTCTTTTAGATATCTTGAATTAATGAGAGTGAGGCAGTTATGACAGTTATAGCAGTTATAGTGGACACATCAGTTTTAAGTGGTTCAGAGCACTTAAAGCTCCTAATCCACTCTTCTACTCCTCGAGTAGGAAATCCACTAAGGATGTCAGTTACACTTCTTGAATCTCACAGATTCCTTCTAGACCAGGAGTCTAGGCACTTCTTAGTTCTGTGATAACCCGGGATTTCGAATAATCCAAATTTCACGAATAAATTTATTTTATATATATATTGGCATTGACTGTTAATATTGTACTGTGTATCTGTGATACGAGTATCGAGAAGTAGTCAATTTGTGTATTGACTGAGAAATTAGAGTAGAGTTATGCTTAAGGGAGAATAGGAACCCTAACCCTAAGTCCGGATATGGATTTGGTTGAAAATATAATTGAAATAATTATACTAATGAGTACGTGTTTGTACTGTATAAAATGTTAATCAATGATTGGTCAAGTAGGGTACAATATTTTTAAACCCTAATAAGGGATTGGAAACTCTAATCTCAAGATTTAAAACCCTAACACGTAGTTAGAAACCCTAATCGAAAGCCGGAAAACCCTAATTTTTAATTCGGGAATCCTAAACCCTAATTAAGAAACCCTAATCCTAATTAGTAAGCTCTAAAGTGATTAGTATACTTTAATGTGATTAGTAACCTTTAATGTAATTAGGGAAAACTAATTATATTTTTGAACATCTTAATTTCCTATTTTAAAGATCCTAATTTAGAAAATCCTAGAAGCTAAAGTTGTAAAACATTAGGAGTTAGAACCTTAGGGTTAAACCCTAAGTGTCAAACCCTAAGGGTTAACCCCTAAAGGTTCGGTAAATCCTATGTATGCCATTAAAATTTCATGTACAAAGTCCAAAATACCCCTTTACTTAGATATTTAGTTAGAAGATTTGCAAGATCTAGTGAGTCATCACTTAAGATTATCCTATGTGCTAGAAATCAACCCAAATCTTATCCATATCTTGCCAACTTGCACACTTGGATTCATTGCATCTAGGATATAAGAGATCTAGAGAGAGAAAGTTCATAAAACTTGCTCATTTTCAACTTTTCTCTCACCAACTCTTATTCTCTCTCATACCTCTGAAATTCTAAGGTAGACCAATCCCAAATACAACCCCTAGATCAACCAATAACAGATTGGAGAGTATAGATCAAGGATTGGAAAGCTAGAAGGTATAAACCCAAATTGATTTTTGATCTTTGTTGCTAAGAAAATTTTTATGTTTATATGTTTATATTTATGATATAAGTTATTTTTAGTTGATCTATGATGATCCATGATGGATCCATAACATTAAATTGCTTTAAAATGGTGTTTTTCTAAAACTATCCAAGAACAGATTTTGTGCTCAGATAAGCAAATGTCAGACTGCTCAGATCTCTGTCTGTTAATATTTTGTTATGTTTTATGTGTTGAATCTATAGCCTGATATGTGGTCTTTAATTAGAAAGTAGAATCAGTGTCATTGGATAGCTAGATTGCAAGTTATACTCGGGCCAAAGTCTCGCTGAATGACGCGTTGATCGAAAGCAACATTCTCGGGTAACCCGAACGTGATGAACCGTAATGTCGACAACATGTTTTGTAGCCCAGATCTGTCAGTAGTTTTAGTGTTTGATGTTGTTGTTGTATTAAACTTGTTGTCTGTTGTATGAGCTTGAGATCCATGGTTTTAATTTTCATAAACAGATTTTTGATCGAGCGGAATTAATGGTCAAAAGAGGCCACCAGGTCACGGATTGTGTTTCTGGGAAAAACCCAGAAACAAATGAACACTCGTTCTGACTTAGTTTGACCGCTAAATAAATAGTGATTAATTTGTTGTTGGTCAGCTTTGTTGCTTTAATATTGTTCCTTGACGTATGGACAATAATTTTGAACATTTAGATCACATAAAACATGTTTGGAACTTGGATTAAATCGGCCTTGAAAGTGACTGGTCGAACTATCTGGGTTTTTGAAAACCCAGAAATGTTCTGACAACGAGTTCGATTGCACAGATCTCCTCGTATGTTTGTTGTTTGATCAAAGTGTTTATTGTATGTTGTAGTGCTACATGAGTACTACACGACTGAGGTTTAAGTTAACCTAGAATCCTATTAATCAAAGAATTATTCACGGTCAAACAGGGGACCTTGAACACTGACTTTGTCAATGTTCTTGAGCCAAGAACACCTAAGACAACAGTCAAGTGTCGCTAAAGGTCTTTAGCGACGGTTTTATTATTTTCTAATTTTTGATATTTCTGGAAAATGATTAAAAATAGAAATAAATTCTAAAAATTACCAAAAATAGTTTTAAAAATTATTTTAAATTATGAAAAATAATTTACGAGTATTTGGAATATTTTCCTTTAATATTTATAATTATTTAAACATTAAAGGTATTTTATTTATTTAATTAGTGTATTAAATAAATTAGAGAAAATAATTTAATATTATGAAAAATCATTTTAAATAAGAATAATGTATTTAAAAATATTTTGAGTTATAAAATGTAACTTTTAATATTTTTAGAGAATTTTCATTAATAATTTAATATTAATGATATTAGATTTATTTAATTATTATATTAAATAAATTAATTATAAATGATTTTATTGATTTAAAAATCATTTAAAATGAGAAAAATGATTTAAAAATATTTTAATTTATAATTAATGACTTTTAATATTTTAATGATAATTTAATTAATATTTGATTATTAATGGTGATGATTTAAAAATGATTTTAATTACTTTAAAAATCATTTAAGTAGAATATTGATGATTTAAAAATATTGAAAGTTATTAAAATAACTTTAATATTTTGACAAATATGTTATTAATATTTTTATACTATTAAATATTAATAATGATAAAATTATTTGATAAATAAGTCATTTAAAAATGATTCCGATGTTTGAAAAATTATTATAAATTATAATAATTGCTTATAAATTATTAAAAGCTTCCGAAAAATATTATAAATGATATTTGACTTATCTAAAATAATATTGAAGCTTAGAAATCGAGTTTAATTGACAATAGCTGTGTTAATTGTCGGATAGGGTGACCAGATCACCGAGAATGGACCGAAGTTCAACCAGACCGAAATAGTTAGACTTGTTATGTGTTTATATAGGTTATAAACACTGATGTGGCTATGTGGTAATGTGTCTAGGAGAAGTTTGACTGTGAATTATAGTGTTATGTGTTATAAATTATTGTGCTAATTATGAGACCGATATTATTGGTTATAGGTCTTACGAACGCAGTTAAGTTTATTGTGTAGCTGTAATCAGCGAAAGAGGCAAGTTTCCTAACTCAACCTTGAGTTATATTCATTCAATTATTATAGTGGTTAATTATTGCTAATTATACCATGTCCAGGGATTTATTGTTGATTATTCGCAGTTAGTGCATGTTTAATAATTTAAAATGAATTACTGATTCGGAATATATACATTCGTAGAATAACTGTTGTTGGATATACATATCCGTAGAAGCTAGAATTGACAGTACAGATAATTCCTGTTTATTGTCGAATTATGTTGAGAAATGTCTTAGCCAATTATTCTAGTTAGATGAACATTTGTTAGAACTTGATAGGTTCGAGAAGAGAATTAAATTATTATTGACAGGTCGATGCCAATTATTTCGGCTAGATCGAGAAGTAAATAGAATTTGAAATCATAGTATTTCGTTGTAAAATACAAATCTTGATTCTAAGACTGAGAAGAACAACCTTTAATATAAAGGGAATATTTTATCGGTCGAGTATTCGGCCTTTGCGCGCGATTAAGTATTATGCATAATATAGGGTATACTAAAGCTGATCAATTTATATACTTGCAGAGGGGTATGATTTAATCTTTATGGTTATCTGATACACCTGGGTATATCAAAGTTTAACTTTGATAGTTACTCGAGAAGAGAAGTTCAAGATCCAATGGATCGCTCAGCATAAATCTGGAAAACATTCCACTTTGCTATTTCGTAGAATTAATTCTTGATTATTCGTTTGAATATCGTAGAAACCTTGAAAGCGTTGTACTATTTCATTATTGAATTATTGTTGCGTAGAATGTGAGAAGGTTTGATATTGATTTCTATATCTTTATTGTATCTCTTAACTTGCAGAGAAAACTTGTTGCTCACCCTTGCTATAAATAAAACTTTTCAGCTAGGGACGAAGTTGCAGAAGGTGCTGCGAAGAAGAACAAGGGAAAAGGCATAGTAATAAATTAGTTATGATGAACATTATTATAATTATGTTGTATTGTAAACCCTTTTTGTATATCTAAAGGGGTATGTCTGTAATGTTAAGGTTAGTAGACCTGGGACTTATGTATTAATAATCTATGTTAATGAGTTATGTATTCCTATTTATATTAAAATGGGTAGTTAGATGGTATTATATTGTGGATCGTGAACACCAAATCCGGGGGTCAGGTAACCTGGATTTGGGGGTGTCACAGGTTGGTATCAAAGCTGTAGGTTATAAACCTTAAGTGGGGTGGGGAAAAAAAACCTAGGATTATAACCCTAAGCGAGATAGAGAATACTCATTTAGAGTACTAAGTGAGGGATTGCAGAAGCGTATCAATAGTGAGATAAGTGGATACATCGTGTGAGGAGTGTGTACTGGTGAAGTACTAATCAAGTTGTTTAAACTGATTGTATGATGTCGGGAGAAGATAAGATGAGTACGGAGATGCCATGCCCGTCGCACTTGATGTCGATGGCCGAGGTACCAGTAGTGAGAGCGAGTCGATGGAAGAAGTGGAGAAAGATGAACCAATGATCAATCTCGGGAGTGATCATGATGATTATCCCGAGATGTATCTAAGTGGTGATGAGGAGGCAGAGTCTGAAGAAGCTAATGTGGAGTTTAAGAATAAGATCAAAGTTAGAGAACAAGATCAGCTAACTGTAGAAGCCCAGGAACTTTGGAGTAAGGTATTTCTCTTGGAGGAGTTATGGAAGACAGAGCGGGCGTTACGCGAAATGATTGAAGAATGGAACGAGCTATAGGTGCAGGTGGAGAGGATGAAGACTGAAGGTGGTGGATCATCTGAAGGAACCAGCAAGAAAGATAAGAAGAAGAGAAAGAGGGCCAACAACAACGACAACTCTAAAAATTCAAACCCGAAGAAGAGGCAATCTTGCAGCAAGTGTGGAAAGACTCACGCGGGAGAATGCATGATGTGGAAGAACGTCTGCTTCAACTATAAGCGGGAAGGACATATTTCTTTGCATTGTCCTAAGCCGAATATGAGGAAGTGTTTCTCATGTGGAAGAACGGGTCACGGATTTAACAAGTGTCCCAACAAGAAGAAGACTGGTGAAGGGAGTAGTCGGTAGACAACTTAGATATATGTAATAGTATCTTTTGGTAGAAGCTTATGATAGTAAGTGTTATAATATCGAGAATGATGTTTAAGCATATGTAAATATATATGTTTGAATGAATGAAATCTTTATTTTTTATATGAATATAAGATTAAGATTAAGTTGTGTGTTCTTAAAACTCATACTTATGGTAAGATCATTACTCATGATTATATGAAATATTTTGAACCCCTCAGCGAATGGACGCCAAAGGTCTGACTAGGATAAGTTCATACACTCATATAATTGTGGAAAGTTACTGAACTCCTAAGTGTGGTAAGTTTGATGAACGAGGATTAGATATATGAATTTGGTAAATGGCAACTTTTTATGTAAAGTTGGAGAATTGTAGCTTCCTATGTAAAGTTGAGTATGCTAATCCTATAATTATTTTAAAAGGGATAGTAATATGTGTTAAGTACTATATGTACTATGTGTTATTTGAATAAATATGCGATTACATGAGAACTATGTGTTGAATTCTTATTGTATTAAGAATTTGTATGGAGAAAGAAAATTAATATAAGATTTTTATCATATCATGCCTCCTAGACTACAGAATCGAAACCAACGAGAAGAGCAGTCGGTGAATAACGAAGGAGGTCAAGCTGACCCAATGCAAAACTTTGCAAATATGATAGCCGAAGCTATGGAGAGTAGAGCTTCTTCTGCAAGAGGAAGAGCGAGGAATCAGCCAGCTGGCAGATTCGCTAACTTCAAGGACTTTAAGGCAGTAGGACCTCCTGAATTCAAGGGAACCACAGATCCGATTGAAGCCCAAACTTGGGTAAAGGAGATGGAGAAAGCATTCATCATTGCGCGAGTGGCAGAAGAGCAAAGATGGCTTTTGCAACATACTTAATGAAGGGAGAAGCTAACTACTGGTGGGAGACTAATCAGGTAAGAGCTGGTACAGCGGTGGTAGCGTGGACAAGATTTAAGGAGTTATTCTTTGAGAATTACTTCTCACCGAGTATGCAAGCTCGGATGGAAGTTAAGTTCTTGGAACTTAAGCAGGAGAACATGTCGGTATCGAAGTATGCTGCCAAATTCAATGAATTAGCAAGATTTGCACCTCACCGGGTGGACACAGAAGCAAGAAAAACGAGAAGATTTGAGAACGGACTGAAGCCGGGGATATTTAATAAGGTAGCGGTATTGCAGATCAACACGTTCGCGTCTTTGTTGGAGAAAGCGTTAATTGCTGAAGGAGGAAGCGAAGCTGCATCTCAATTTCATCAGGAGAAGAAGAAGAAGACCAATGATGGTGGAAGCAGTGGTGGTAGTAATAATAAGAGGAAGTGGAGTGAGAATACCCAATCGGGTAACAAGATTGAAGAGAATAGGAAAGGAAGGGAACCATGCGCGACCTGCGGAAAGAACCATTCTGGAGTCTGCTTAAAGAAGAAAGGAGTCTGTTACAACTGCGGGAAAGAGGGGCACATGTCACCCAATTGTCCCAGTTCGAAGAAAATTCAAGGTTGTTTTGCCTGTGGGTCAACTGATCATATAGTACGAAACTATCTGAAAAGGAATGCAGAGAAGGAAAGTGTCAACAACGGACCTGGTGGTGGAACCTTGGCTATTTGAGGACCTGCACAACCAGGAAGACCAATGGCCCGTGCTTTCAATATGACGACGCAAGATGTAGTGACTACTCAGGAGGTGGCAGGTAATGATTTTGTTTAGAAATTTAATTACGCGAGTAATCTTGGTTAGTTATTGCTGTGAATTGTTTTCTTTTATAGATTCAAGTCATAGGTTAGAATTTGAAACACAAATTAATATTGTGTTCTTGTTAAGGTTGTATGACAATGTGATTAGGAAGGTGTTGATGTTTGATTACGAGTCAACGATTGTTAAACATGTGTGATAATGTGAATAGGGAATGTGCCGACTGCAATAGGCAGTGATATATGTACGTTATGTTATACTAATCAGTAAAATGATCTGATTAATGTTAGGTGATTTAATAAAAGATAAAACTAAGTTGCAAAGTGTAAGCAGTGCATCAGGCAAGTATCCTAACTTTACATTTTCTTTATGCAATGGACAAGTGTAAGAATGTTTCAAAGTTATATTATTATACAGATTGTTAAACTTATATTATATAACCCCATTGATTATCAACATGCTAGTATATGATAATTCGGATAAATATATTTTGTTCGTTAATTTCTATAAATGATTATACAAGTGTCCCCACTTGGACAATCATTGTTTTTCATCGCATGTTGATACACCTTTGATATACATATATGTTGAATTATATAAGACCTTTGTTATGAAAACCCGACAGAAATGAATATCCCGAATATGGGAAAATTTTATGCGCCCAAGGCGGACAGAGCGAACGATAACATCGTTCATGTACATGTAGTATTGATCAATACAGGGTACAACAGGGCCGATCACCCTCCGTACCCGTAAGCAATGGCCGGTTTACAGATGAATTTCTATTTAAACCCTTTCGAAAATGAAAGCAATGTTCATGGTATGTCACAGAAAACCCCATATACAGTCAATACGTAGTTTCAAAAATTTTAATGAGGGTTGTTATGTTATTATTATTGGTACAGATTACTTCACAACTACTGACTAGTTGTAGAAGATATTATAAAGAAAACATTTAAATTCTTTCAGCCTATATATATATATAATACTTGCTGGGCACTCAAATGCTCATCCTTGCTTAATTTAAATGTTTTCAGCTAAGTGTGAAGGACCAGAAGGATCTGTCAAGAACAAGGGAAAAGGGAAAGTTGGTGAATGACTTTTTATGTTACTGTTTGTAATAGTTTAGATTATGAAGACTATGATATATATATATATATATATATATATTATGACATGTAATGAATGTTTAAAGGTTACGTACTTGGGAGAATGACTCTGATGTATATGTAAAATTTAAGTTTAAGTTTTATATTATTGTGATTATTATTAGTATTATTCCGCTCATAGAAATGGTATCGTGATGTACCGAGTTCGGGTTTCAAGTATCCGAATTCGGGGACCTCACAACTTACGTAGTTTAGTCTTAGGGTAATGTAAATGTTATCATAACATGTCCATTTAGGAATTTTGTCCTGCAAAATCGGTTGTTAATTGATAACATGTCATGCATGTACAAATATTCTTCTTATTTTCCATTACATATGGATGAACATGGAATAAAATTACAAGTAAATGCTTTTACAAGTAATTGAAAATGGAAAGTATGAAGAGACTTTCCTCCACGTTTGGTTATCAGAGGCTTGCCTATCTTATGGTTACTCTCGCGGCTTTTTGGCATGAAGGTTCCCAGATCATCGCAATCTACTTGACGGGAAGTTAATCCGGTCGTTCAACTGGAACGAATCTGAGTGGTGCCTTTCCTGAGCCCCGGGGAATTATTCTTCCCACGAGTCCAGTAATCAAACACTGACAGGATAGCCTCCTAGTGGAGGGACCACACAACATACATTCACATACAACGTGTCTCACCGTTTATGCAAAATGATGACATGTACGAAGCACTAATATCACAGATAGATATTTAGCAGTGCAGTAATTAAGATGCATTCAAACACATTCATCATAAATGTAAATGCAACTTTCACACACACAAGCATATAATAATTTTGAAAAGCTTGTAATAGCGGCTTAAGCCCTCTTACTAGAGTCCCCAGCAGAGTCGCCAACTGTCGACGTCGGGATTTTTGAGTGTCCCTTTTCGTTACTTGTTCCTTGGTGTTTTCATGTTAATGTGAGATTTGTTTGAAAAAACAAGTGAAAAAGGTCTGACATGTATAATGTCGACGATTTGACTTTAAGAGTCGCCAGTTGGTGTATTTAACTGGTTGCACCAACGCAACTGAAAAGGTTTTCACATTGACCAAGTGATTTGACACTGCTAGACGGGTCTGTGAAACCGAGATTCATTTTGGGTCCGGGGGCTTGATTATGCGGAGGGAATGTGTTAGGCACCCCCCGACATCCGTGTTACCATGATAACCGCCACTTTTCAAAGAAATTGTTATATGAATGTGTGTACGTGTGTGTGGATTAATGTGCAATTATTTGAAAGTAGTGGGAGGCCTCGTTCGCACCTATATACACAAGGTTTGAATTTTATAGAAAAATTCAGTTTTAACCAAGATATATCAATGAAGTTTTGTAAAAAAAGGTTTTTCAAACCCTGTGCTCAATAGGAATTGAGACCTTTTCATACTTCCATTTTATTATTAAATGTTCTATTATTTGCTTTTATTTTTTCGAGATGAGAAGCATTCTCGAGAAAATAATATCTGTGATGCACAAAATCCTCATGGGCATGACAACTATCCAAGGAAATTCAAACATCGTAAAATAATGTACAAAACATACAATTTGAAAATATGTCCATCATGGAATCAATCTAGATTCATGAGATCTGAATCAGAATCACATGATTCCTAGGCTCACATGATACTACAATTTGTATGGAAAGCGATGGCGATTATATATATATAAGTCAGAAATATATATATACAGACATGATCAACCACCACGAAGCAACTCCATGGGGATCGAAATGTAAATATATAAAAGCGGTAAATATATATATATGGACATGATCAACCACCACGGCAAACTCTGTGGGGACGAAATGTAAATAAAGTTGTAAAGCTTTATCAACTTCCACAAGTAAACTCCAGGAAGGACGAAATATAAATAAAGCTATAAAAGGCCACGAAGTAAACTCTAGGCCTGATAGAAATGTAAATATATATATGTACAAATATATAAATAAAAGAAGTAAACGCACCGGATGTGAATCCAGGCTCATCGGATATGTTCGATGAAAATTATATATATAAGTGTGTATATATATATATATATATAAATATATATAAAAGTGAGTAAATGCTCCAGATGTAAAATCTAGGCTCATCAGATATATATGCATAACAATTATATATATATATATATATATATATATATATATATATATATATAAAAAGCAATAAACGCTCCGCATCAAGTCTAGGCTCAATTGAGGCATAACTCGATAATGTTAGTCCATATATGAAATTTATACATATATATATATATATAAGTATATATCTGAATGTAAATGAAAACCACAGATCAAGTTCGGGCAAACACACTCACTACGACTCTCAACGTGTACAACAAAGGTGTGCTAATATGAGAAGAAGACTTTATATAATGTGAGAAGGCTTACAATGGGTCACCAAAGTAGACTTCTATGACTTTAAATAGATAAACACTCAGCTCTCGCCGGATAAAAGATAGCTATATGTGAGCTAACAAGTGTTTAAAAGTGAGGAAACACTCAAAAGCTGTGTATGCAGAGTAAAATGGACAGGGCTTCCTCGACTTTTCTCTCTCTCCTCTTCTTCAAATGGCTGACCCTAAGGCTTGTATATATAGACGGATGACCGCAGGTACACCTGCGGCAGCCACGATTGTACCTACGGCTGGTCGTGGTGCATCCGAGCCTCACGGGTCCCGTCGTCTCGTAGTACGTACACTTGTGCATTGTAATGTCCGCTCGAACTTGCAGAACTTCAATCCGAGCATCCGAACGAGGTATATCTGACCTTCTTCGGATCGCTTGTGTCGAGAGTTATGCAATGACATGGATTAGAGGTTATACGAAGTCAGGAAGAGGGGTCTATGCCCATGGTCTTCAAGCTTCAAATTCTATCCAAAGTACTGCCACACGCAATAGTCACTCAGGATTGTTACTCCTCGGTTCTTGTGGGACATTGTTGTATGTATGTATGAAGTATCGAGATGACGCGCAGGTGTTGAAGAGACAAGATGATGTTTGACTCCTCACAGGGGTTATCGTCGGTTTGAGTTGAAAGTAGACGTTGCTCAGGGTTATATCTGAGATTGGACTACTTGTTGGTATGTCGCGATATCATCTTGTTGAGGCGGTAAGATGACGCTTTTAACTCCTTACCGGGGTTATCGCCAGTTTGAGAGGAAAGCAAACATTGCTCAGGGTTACACCTGAGATTGGACTGCTGCAAGTGTTTAAATACCGCAAGGTCATCTGTGAAAGAACCTATCTGCCCGTTGTTAGCTCCGGGTCTGAGGTATGATTGCCTCGGTAGGATGTCTGAGCTTGAAGCTGATCGCATGTGTTTGAAACAAAAAATTCTGGAGTTATCATCGGAACTGCAAAAGTATCCCTTGGGGCTATCACCAAGGATGGAGTTGTTACTCCCAGTGTTGTTTCTGGGACTGGAATTGAACGTTGCGGTGTTATTGCCGAGACAGAAATGTCCACTCTGGTGTTGTTACCGGTCTTTTGATCTTGCAAACCTCGGGGTTATCTCCGAGATTGGAAATGACATTCCCGGTGTGTGTTTCGGGTTTGAGATGAAGTTCCCGGTTTGTGTTCCGGGTTGGAACTGATGTTCCCGATTTGTGTTCCGGGTTGAAACTGCACTTCCGGATGTATCCGGAATGGATGTAAGTTATCTTCCAGGGTTATCTCTGAAAGACGAATCTGCCCTCTTGTAATGTTAGTAACATGCATGTAGAAAATTTCTATTGTCTACATCGAGTATCATAACTTGACTGATCTACGCTCAGGCAAGTTTTCTTAAATCCTAATTACTTATGCAAATTTCTCAAACCCTGTTTATTCGTTAAACAAGATTCTTATATTGATATACTATTGATATGATATACTACACCTACATTTGAATTACCTCTTATTGTAAAGTTATGGCTATAGCTTCAATATAACTAAGAAATGAATTATTTATTCATATGATATTGTTTATTAAGCATAAACTGTTGTGTCAAACCAAATTATTTTTGTAAGACATCCTATACTGAAGTTGGGTATCCCGTAAGAGATCAATATTCGGTCGATAATATATTGGCATTAATTTGGGTGCATTTAAGCACTGGTAGGATTGTAATAACCCGGGATTTCGAATAATCCGAATTTTACGAATAATTTTTTTTATTAATATTGATATTGACTATCAATATTGTGTTGTGTATCTGTGATACGAGCTGTGAGAATTAGTCAATTTGTGTATTGACTGAGAAATAAGAGTAGAGTTGTGCTTAACTGAGAATTTAAAACCCTAACCCTAAGTTCGGATAGGGATTCGACAAAAATCGCAGTTATAATAAAAGTATTTATGAGTACGTGTTTGTACTGCATAGATTTATTGATCAATGATTAATCGGATAGGGTTTTAATTTAGTAAACCCTAATAAGGGATTAGAAACCCTAATCTCAGGTTTAGAAACTCTAACACACAATTAATAACCCTAATTATATGTCGATAAACCCTAATTTAAAATTTGGGAATCCTAAACCCTAATTAGGAAACATTAATCCTAATTAGTAAGCCCTAATGTGTTTGATAACCTTTAATATAATTAGTAAACCCTAATTATATTTTAGTTATCTTAATTTCTTATTTTAATAAAACCCTAATTAGAAATTTTTGGAAATTAAAGTTGGAAAACCTAAGGGTTAGAACCTTGGGGTTAAACCCTAAGGGTTTGGATAAAAGTCTTTTATGCCATTAAAATTTTAACGAGAATGTCCAAAATGCCCTTTTAGTATATTTTTAATAGCTAACTTGTAAATCTTACCATATTTGTAGTTGTTCACCAACTAAAGCTAGCCTTTTTAACTCTTATCTCAGCCAAATCTGATATAGAGGGACACCTTGCATTACATATATTCAATGTATCTAACTTAGAGGATTACGGGAGAGAAAGTCTTAACTTTTGCTCATTTCTATCAAACACTCAACTTACTTTTCTCTCTCCCAAACCTCTGAAAATATAAAGTGATTCAGTCACTAGATAACCTTTTAGAACACTAAAATCAGTAGAAGAGAACAAAGATCAAAGCATATTCAAGAGAAGGTATAACCCTAAACCCATCTTAGATCTTGTATGGTAAGTTTATGTTTATGTTTATGTGTTTATATGTATGTTAGAGGATCTTTTATGGTGATCTATGTTGATATAACATAGATCCATAACATCAAATAGCTTTAAAAGTGATTTTTTCAAAAACTGCTCAAGAACAGTCATAGTGGTCTGACAAGCTAAAGTCAAAGCCCATAGATTCTTCCATGTTCTTGATTTTTGATGTTGTATGTTTTGGATCTATAGTTTTATATGTGTTCTTTATTCTGCAAGTGAATAACAGTCATTTGATGTCTAGATTTCATGTTATAGTTGGTTAAAACCCATTGACCGAGCACGACCAGATGAATTCTAGGTAACTTAGAAAGCATTTTTCAGTGTCTGGCGACGTTTTCAAGCACCTTGATCTGTCAGGTTTTATGTATTTTAATGATGTGTTTGTATCCAGTTTGTAGCCTGTATTATGTACTATAGATCCATAGTTTTAGATCATTTAAAACATCAATAGGATCAGTGTAGTGGATGGTCAAACTAGACCATCCGATCACGATTTGCATTTCTGAAAAACCTAGAAACCATATGATTATGTTTTTTGACAGCCTTTGAGTGAGTTAAATCTGGTGATTGTGTTATTGTTGGACTGAGATCTTGATATGTCGTTGTTCCTTGTTATGTATACTACATGTATAAACCATAAAAGCACTCATATAATGACCAGAACCTAGATTAAAATGAACTAAAAAGTGCCTGGTCGACACTGTCTGGGTTTCTAGGTTACCAAAAAAACCCAGATTTGGTCTGACAGTAACTTTGTGACCTCAGATCTTCGTGATGTGTGGTTAAATAACTGAATTGATGTTTAGAACTTGTAATACTACATATCTACTACACAATTGATACATAAAAAAGCCCAGAAACACATTGGATTGGAAATTTGAAGTGGTCAAACTGAGCACCTTGAACACTGACTTGTCAGTGTTCTTGAGCTCAAGAACACCTAACACGATAGAAAAGTGTCGCTATAGCATATGTGACGCCCCCAAAATAGGTTTACATCACTCATCTTGAGTCGCCAAATACATGGTACAAAATTCAAATACAACTTAATTATACAACAGTCGTGTAAAATACGACAAAACATAATCTAAGAGTTTTAATAAGAATATTGTCATCTAGATAATATCCACACTCAATGGAGTCCTCATTACATTTATTGTCACACTATTTAATGTAATAGTGAGGACTACTAATGCTATCATCTCGACCATTACTCCGTCCCCCCTACTAGTCCCAAATTTACGCTCTCATTTCCTCAAGAGAACAAAGAAAGAAAGGGTGAGCTCAACTAGCCCAAGAAGAAATATTATGACTAAGATAATGCGAATAAATTATCATTAGCCTTCAACAATGTTAAAGCGATAAAATATAACGTACAACAAGTTTAACTCGCAATCTTAACAAGCAATCCATTAAAAGAGTCAAGTAGAGCATAAAATCTACTATCTTCTATGATTTAAAAAGTTTTTCATCAACTTTATCGCTGAGACTCATCTTAATAAATAAAATCAAATCATCCATGCATCACGGCCAAGGATATTCATGTAATCATCAATGGTCATGACTATACCGAATAATCCCTGGTCATAATAACACCAACAACTGTCCATTAATGAACTACAGGCCAATGAGGCGAATAATCCCTTGTCATAATCATACCAAGTCCATCTATGCACGTAAGCCAAAGATGACTTTCATCACAATATAAGCATGAGGATGATGACAATGACATAATAATTCAATAAAACAAGTTCAAGTATAAATTTTAAAGATTTATAATTTTAATTTATCCAGAAATCAATAACGTCCAAATTGTCAACATGATACTTCTTTGTGGAGTAAAATTCAAGAATGCTCATAAGAATATTTCCATGAAAAGATACTGGATGAAACGCAAATATTAAGGATATTCCACTAATTTCATGGAGTATAGAAGCCAAAACTTTAACCAATTGAGTATAATAGAATATATGAAACCACAAATGGATTTTTGCCCGCCATGCAGTAATCCACGTAGGCAGATCATTTCAATAATTTAATAAGGAATGAATACGAAGGATCATTCACCATGCATGCGAGAATCCACATGTATGCAGAGTTATTCCAATGTAATAATAAAAATGGAATAATAGAAGAATTCACCAGCGTGTGTAATCCGCATGCATGTGTTATTCCAATGTAATAATAAAGAATGGAACCAGTCATGCGTAACTCGCATGCATGGATATTCCAAATGTAATAATAAAGAATGGAATAACAACGAATTCACCGAGAATGCGATAAACCGCATGCACAAGATATTCCAACGAATAATAAAGAATGGAACCGGTCATGCGTAATCCGCATGCAGACGGATATTCAAATGTAATAATAAAGAATGGAATAACAAGAGAATTCACCGTGCATGCGATAGATCGCATGCATGTGTTATTCCAATGAATAGTAAAGAATGGAATAACAGAAGAATTTCACCATGTATGCGGTACTTCGCATAGACAGGTTATTCCAACATAATAATAAAGAATGGGATAACAACCCTTACGAGTATTAAAAGAAAATAACTCTCTTCATGAATACGAAAGAATAATACCCCTTACCTTAGAAGAAGACTGGATACTAGAATAGTAAGGTAGTAGACTTCTCTTCTTCTTTCTCTCTATAATAATTGCTCTATAGCTTTAGTAAATTGGTGAGAAATAAAGGAAGAATGAGCTTCTATTTATAGGAAAATATAGTTTTGATAATTACACGTTTTGGGGCTCAAAATATTACAATATAATACCTTTCTCTTTTTCTTCATTTTTAATTTAGTCCTACAAGTATTATCAAACTTGCACCACCTCCCGTAATAGTAAATAATGTGAATCAATAGTTCAATCATATGAATCAATAGTTATAATCATGTGAAAATACTAATTACAGTATAGTACCTTCAACTATACCTCAATTTTTAACTTAGTCATGTAAGTATTATCAATCTTGCATCACCTCCCTTAATAGTACAAGAATGTGAATCAATAGTACACACATGTGAATAAATAGTTATAATCATCTGAGTTAATAGCAATTAATTGCTTATTTGTCCAGTTAATTACCCGATTGGTCAATATAACCTCCAGACATCAATTATTATCCAAATAAATGTCGATTTTCACTAACACTAATAATTCCCACACAATGGAACTATCCAATTCATCTTTAATCAACACGAACTTATTCAACATTAATATTATAATTCACAATATTTAACAACCAGGTCGTTCCCAGGAAAGAGGGGGCTTTCCGATAAGGATTTCTCCTTATTGGCGCGCAATTAGGTGACCAAACCTCTCCTTAACAGAACTTCTAGACAATATCAATATTGCAAATAATAATATGAATAACTTTGCAGTCTCAATTATTGATTTAATAATATATATTATGCAGATGATACTGTGACAATAATTGAATCAATAATATGAAAGATATGATCGCAATTTATCGTAGCAATAATTGAGTATAACCGAGTGACTTCTCACGTAAGCATCAATAATCAATACCATGTGCTACTATGCAACCACCAGACATCGCATTTACTTTTAATACCGGGTAGTTCAACAGCTTTAACGGTAACACTTTCATAGTTATTTTTATAAAAAGATAATTACATCATTTTCTAACTACGACAATACTTCCGTTGGGGGTCCATCAATAATTGTCGCCGTATTTACGAATATTCCTTGTTAAAACGAATATTCCCCGACCAATCGAATATTATATAACCACTTGCTTACTTTGCAAAATTTATAAATATTACCCACAACTATAACATTATATCAAATCCACACCATTATATTCAAAAATATATTTCGAGAAAATTATTCTTTATTCATAAAAGTTGGGGTCTTACAACCTCCCCTTCTTATGAAATTTCATCCTCGAAATTAGGGTACGTACCTAGTATATCGAAGAGGTGAGGATATCCTGAAATCATCTCAGATTCTAACTCCCAGGTCATTTCTTCCACATTGTGGTTTCTCCACAAAACTTTGACTTGAGGTATAACCTTGGAGCGTAGAATATGATCCTTCGTATCCAAGATTTTAACAGGTAACTCTTCATATGTAAAATCTTCCTTTATCGTGTCTGGTTCTAATTCAATAATGTGTTTCGGAACTTTCACATATTTACGTAACATAGATATGTGAAAAATGTTATGAACACGAGACATACTTGGCGGTAAGGCGAGTCTATAGGCCTCAGTTCCTACTCGTTCGAGAATTATAAATGGGCCAATGAATCGAGGATTGAGCTTTCCACTCTTTCCAAATCTCGTAACTCCTTTCCATGGAGAAACACGTAACAACACATGATCTCCAATATTGAATTCCATGTCCTTTTGATGAAGATCAGCATAACTCTTTTGTCAATCTTGTGTGGTTTTTATACGTTATCGGATTGTTAGAATCTTTTCCGTAGTCATACATACCAACTCCGGTCCTAACAACGTTGCTTCACCCACTTCATCCCAGCATACTGGAGAACGACACTTTCTTCCATACAACACCTCAAATGGAGCCATGCCAATACTTGCCTAATAACTATTGTTGTAGGAAAACTCCACCAATGGTAAGAACTTATCCCAACTTCCCTTGAAGTCAAGGACACAGAGTCTTAATAAATCTTCAAGAGTTTGAATAGTCCTTTCCGACTGCCCATCCATTTGAGGATGATATGCTGAACTAAATCGTAAATCCCTGCTCATATCTTTTTGCAAACTAACCCAAAATCTTGAAGTAAATCTTGGGTCTGGATCAGAGACTATGGATACTGGCATACCATGCAATCTTACACAATCTCATTTATGTACATAATAGTAAGACGTTCAAGTGTATAAATTTCTCGTATCGGTAAGAAATGAGCAGACTTGGTCAATCTATCAACAATGACCCAAATCACATCTATTCCTTGAGAAACCCTGGGAAGACCAGTAATGAAATCCATGGTAATGTGCTCCCACTTCCATTCTGGAATTTCAAGTGGTTACAATGGACCATTTGCCACTTGATGCTCCGCCTTGACTCGTTGACAAGTTAGACACCTTGAGATAAACCCCGCTATCTCTCTCTTCATATTGCTCCACCAAAATGTATGTCGAAGATCACGATACATTTTGGTACTCCCAGGATGGATAGCAAATGGTGTGTTGTGCACCTCCATCATGATTTTATACTTCAAGTCAGAATCGTTAGGAACACAAAGTCTGGAGTTGAGTCGAAGTATTCCTTCTTCATCAATTCTTGCTTCTGAAAAAGCACCTTCTTGCACTTTCTTCATCATACGCATCGCCTCCCAGTGCCTGTAGCTTGAGCGACTTTTAACTTTATCGATTAAAGTCGATTCCACTCGTATATTCGCCATCATCACATGGGTCCCTGGAGTCTTTAACTCTATTTCCATCATTTCCAAGTCATACAAAATGGGCCTTTGCGTTGACAATATTACACTCGTGACCGCATATGATCTTCTACTCAATGCGTCAGCTACTATGTTCACTTTCCAGGATGGTATTGGATGGTATGATCATAATCTTTCAACAACTCAAGCCATCGTCGTTGCCACATGTTGAGTTCCTTTTGAGTGAAGAAATATTTGAGGGTTTTATGATCCGTATAGATCTCCACCTTTTCTCCATACAGGTAATGCCTCCAAATCTTAACTGCAAAAACTACTACTGCCAACTCTAGATCATGAGTAAGATAATTCCTCTCATATTCTTTGAGTTATCGTGAGGCATAGGCTATGACTTTCTCATGTTGCATGAGAACACATCCTAACCCTTTGCCTGAAGTATCACTATAGATGACAAATCCCTCCGAGCCAGATGGTATTGTCAGAACAGGTGCTGAAATGAGTCTTCTCTTGAGTTCTTGAAAACTATTCTCACATTCCTTGCTCCAACCGAACTTTGTATCTTTTCGAGTCAGCTGAGTTAATGGAGTAGCAATTCGAGAAAATCCGTCCACGAATCTTTGATAATAACTAGCTAAGCCGAGAAAGCTACGTACTTCGGTCACTGACTTTGGTTTCTCCCAGCTTTGAATTGCTTCAATCTTCGCTGGGTCAATAGATATTCCATGATTTGATATCACGTGCCCAAGGAATGCAACTTCCTCAAGCCAGAACTCACATTTCTTCAACTTGGCATATAGGTTGTTTTTACGAAGCTTTTGGAGTATCAGCCTCAAGTGTTGCTCATGGTCTTCACGGGTTTTGGAGTATATGAGGATGTCATCAATAAAGACGACCACAAAGTGATCCAAATATTCCTTGAATACTCGGTTCATCATGTCCGTGAAGGCAGCAGGAGCATTAGTCAATCCATAACACATGGCTAGGAATTTATAATGCTCGTACCGAGTTCTGAAAGAAGTCTTTGGAATGTCATCAGCTTTAATCTTCAACTGATGATATCCAGAACTAAGATCAATCTTTGAAAAGAATTTGGCTCCTTGCACTTGGTCAAACAGGTTATCAATGCGAGGCAACGGGTACCTATTTTTGATGGTGACATGATTCAACTCCCGATAATCAATAGAAAGTCGCATACTTCCATCCTTCTTCTTCATGAATAGAACTGGAACACCCCAAGGAGACGTAGTAAGATGAATGAAACTGATGTCTAACAATTCTTGTAGTTGGGTTTTTAACTCCTGAAGTTCAATAGGAGCCATTCGATATGCGGCTTTGGAAATGGGTTTTGTACCAGATTCAAGGTCGATACGAAATTCAATTTCACGCTCTAGGGGTAGGCTAGGAAGTTCTTCAGGGAATACATCAGAAAATTTATTAACAATAGAAATATCATTCAAATTTGACGTATTTTTATTTAAGTCCGTGACATGGGCTAAGAAAGCTTGACATCCATTTTTCAATAAACGAATAACTTTATGACTTGATATGACAGTGATTGATTTTAGTGGTTTGGTTGCTTGAATTCACATAATAGGTTGGTCAGGAATATGAAAGCTAACAACCTTACGAAAACAATCAATTTTAGCATGATGAGTAGTTAACAAATCAATCCCTAAAATCACATCAAATGCAAGTAATTTCAAGGAAATAAGATCGATAGGTAACGTGCGGTTACCGATTTGAATCAAACAAGACTTATAAATAGTGGATGTAATGAAGGTTTCTCCCAACGGAGTTTCAACAGATAAGTCAAAGTCTAATTTCTCGGGAGTCAAATTTAAACGTTGAGCGCAAGTAGGAGAAATGAAAGAATGGGTAGAACCGGTATCAAATAAAGTATAAACTTCACTAGAGTTTATGATTAGCTTACCCGTGATCACCTCGTTTGGATTCCTTGCTTTTTGGGAGGTTAGGACAAACGCTCTCCCTTGAACTACCGATTTTATCTTGTCTGGGACACCCTTTCATGCCACCATCCTAGCTGGACTTGACTTTGGTGTACGACAAAATCGGGCTAGGTGACCTTCTTTTCCATAATTGTAACACGCTTTGGACTACATCGCGCAGATTGGACTGATGTGTCCTTCCCCTCCACATTTGTAACATACAACTAGCAGTCGTTCTCCTTCCTTAACAACATGTATTGGTGATGATGTCTTTTCATCATTGTTGAATCTCCTCTTCTTGAAATGTCCACTCTTATTGTCATGGCCATGATTACAACCGAAGTGCTTACAATTTCTGGCTTGTTGATTCCCTCCACGCTTGTTGTCACCACTTCGATGACTGCTAACGCTGGTGTTATCGACTTGTCGGCTGCTCTCTCTTGGTTCGGTTGACTCATTATCGCGCTCCAATAACTGAGCCCTATTCAAAACATCCGAATACAAACACAGTTTGTGAGAAATTAGGTATTGACGTATCTCGGGTTTCAAACCTCTTAGAAACATCTGCATCATTCTCTCCTCATTATCAACCAAATGGGACGCAAACCGAGACAACTCGGCAAACTTAGCTTTGTATTGCGCCACGGTCATATTGTTTTGCTCAAGCTTGATGAACTCTACCTCCTTCATGTGACGAATACTTTCAGGAAAGTACTTGTCGTTAAACAGTTCTTGGAACTTCCCCCAAGACATCTTCATGCTGGCGTGTTGAGTACAGTTCGCTTTCCACCAATGAATGCGCTATGCTTACAACATGAAGGTGGCAAAGGGAACCTTTTACTCCTCGGAGCATCCCAAGACATCAAATATCTTGTTGATCTGCTTTATCCATATCTCCACCTTAAGTGGTTTTGGCTCTCCAAAAAACTCCGGTGGTCCCAGCTCCTTGAACTGCTTAGCGGTGACCGTCCGAGAGTTGTCAGTGTTTCCACCTGCATTTTGGATAGGAGCCGCCCTCGCCTGATGTTGCATGAATTGCATAAAACCTCTGAACATTCCATCGTTCATCATTTGTTCGTTGTTGTTTACCTGAGGATTATTTTCTTCCTGTTGCACATTATCCTGGGTATTAATATGTGGCGACTCAACGGTCTCATGTGCTTCATTTCTTATCTCAACATTTTCAGATGCCATTTTTAAATACTTCCACAAAACAAGGGTTAATTAACATATCACATATTATCCTTATACTCTGACCGACCAATTAAATACCAAATAAACTTAGGTAGGTCATACTAGCGAAGAAATTCCCCGTCTCTCCCTTCCTAGTTCTTGTCTCAAATCTCATCCAGGGATCATATCCCTAAGCTCTGATACCAATTGTGACGCCCCCAAAACAGGTATACATCACCCATCTTGAGTCGCCAAATACATGGTACAAAATTCAAATACAACTTAATTATACAAAAGTCGTGTAAAATATGATAAAACATAATCTAAGAGTTTTAATAAGAATATTGTCATCTAGACAATATCCACACACAATGGAGTCCTCATTACATTTATTATCACACAATTTAACAGAATAGTGAGGACTACTAATGCTATCATCCGGACCATCACTCCGTCCCCTGACTAGTCCCGGCTACGTTCTCATTTCCTGAAGAGAACAGTGAAAGAAAGGGTGAGCTCAACTAACCCAGTAAGAAATATTATGACTAAGATAATGCAGAATAAATTATCACTAGCCTTCAACAATGTTAAAATAATAGAATATAATAGACAACAAGTTTAACTGCAGCGGAACAAGCAATCCATTAAAAGAGTCAAGTAGAGCATAAAATCTACTATCTTCAATTATTTAAAAAGTTTTTCATCAACTTTATCGCTGAGACTCAAGCTTAATAAATAAAATCGAATCATCCATGCATCACGGCCAAGGATATTCATGTAATCATCAATGGTCATGACTATACCGAATAATCCCTGGTCATAATCAAACCAACAACTGTCCATCAATGAACTACAGGCCCATGAGGACTTTTACCACATCATTCGTCACATTACGGTCATGATTATACCGAATAATCCCTGGTCATAATCATACCAAGTCCATCTATGCACGTAAGCCAAAGATGACTTTCATCACAATATAAGCATGGGGATGATGACAATAACATAATAATTCAATAAAACAAGTTCAAGGGTAAATTTTAAATATTTATAATTTTAATTTATCCAGAAATCAATAACGTCCAAATTGTCAACATGATACTTCTTTGTGGAGTAAAATTCAAGAATTCTCAGAATAATATTTTCATGAAAAGATATTGGATGAAGCGCAAATATCAAGGATATTCCATTAATTTCATGGAGTATAGAAGCCAAAACTTTAACCAACTAAGTATAATAGAATATATGAAACCGCAAATAGATTTTTGCCTGCCATGCGGTAATCCACGTAGACAGATCATTTCCATAATTTAATAAGGAATGACTACGAAGGATAATTCACCATGCATGCGGTAATCCACATAGACATTTTATTCCAACAGAATAATAAAGAATGGAATAACAGAAGAATTCACTAGGCATGCGTAATCCGCACAGACAGGTTATTCCAATAGAATAATAAAGAATGGAACCAGGTCATGCGTAACCTGCACAGACAGGATATTCCAACAGAATAATAAAGAATGGAATAACAATAGAATTCACCAGGCATGCGATAGACCGCACAGACATGATATTCCAACAAAATAATATAGAATCGAACCAGGTCATGCGTAATCCGCACAGACAGGATATTCCAACAGAATAATAATGGAATAACAACCGAATTCACCACGCATGTGATAGACCGCACAAACATGTTATTCCAGCAGCATAGTAAAGAATGGAATAATAGAATAATTTCACCATGTATGCGGTACTTCGCATAGACAAGTTATTCCAACATAATAATAAAGAATGGAATAACAACCCTTACGAGTATTGAAAGAAAATAACTCTCTTCATGAATACGAAAGAATAATACCCCTTACCTTAGAAGAAGACTGGATACTAGAATAGTAAGGTAGCAGACTTCTCTTCTTCTTTCTCTCTATAATTTCTCTCTATAATAATTACTCTATAGCTTTAGTGAATTGGTGAGAAATGAAGGAAGAATGAGCTTCTATTTATAGAAAAATATAGTTTTGATAATTGCACGTTTTGGAGCTCATAATATTACAGTATAATACCTTTCTCTTTTTCTTCATTTTTAATTTAGTCCTACAAGTATTATCAAACTTGCACCACCTCCCGTAATAGTAAATAATGTGAATCAATAGTTCAATCATGTGAATCAATAGTTATAATCATGTGAAAATACGAATTACAGTATAGTACCTTCAACTATACCTCAATTTTTAACTTAGTCATGCAAGTATTTTCAATCTTGCATCACCTCCCTTAATAGTACAAGAATGTGAATCAATAGTACACACATGTGAACAAATAGTTATAATCATCTGAGTTAATAGCAATTAATTGCATATTTATCCGGTTAATTACCCGATTGGTCAATATAACCTCCAGACATCAATTATTATCCAAATAAATGTCGATTTTCACTAACACTAATAATTCTAACACAATGGAACTATCCAATTCATCTTTAATTAACACGAACTTAGTCATCATTAATATTATAATTCACAATATTTAACAACCGCCTTCGTTCCTCGTGAAAGAGGGGCTTTCGATAAGGATTTCTCCTTATTGGCGCGCAATTAGGTGACCAAACCTCTCCTTGTGTAACTTCTAGAAATTGTCAATATTGCAAATAATAATATGAATAACTTTGTCGTCTCAACTATTGATTTAATAATATATATTATGCAGATGATACCGTGACAATAATTGAATCAATAATATGAAAGATATGATCGAAAGAATTCTCGTAGCAATAATTGAGTATAAACTGAGTGACTTCTCACGTAAGCATCAATAATCAATACCATGTGCTACTATGCAACCACGCCAGATTCTTGTACTTTTAATACGGGTAGTTCAACGGTTTAATTGGTAACACTTTCGTAGTTATTTTTATAAAAGATAATTACATCATTTTCTAACTACGACAATACTTGGTTGGGGGTCCATCAATAATTGTCTTGTCGTATTTAATATTCCTTGTTAAAACGAATATTCCCCGACCAATCGAATATTATATAACCACTTGCTTACTTTGCAAAATTTATAAATATTACCCACAACTATAACATTATATCAAATCCACACTATTATATTCAAAAATTTATTTCGAGAAAATTATTCTTTATTCATAAAAGTTGGGGTCTTACAAGATAAGTGCTGCGACGGTTTATATTTATTTTATTTTCCTAATTTTTGGATAATATTTAAAAATAGAAATAAATTCTAAAAATTACCAAAAATGATTTTAAAATTATTTTAAATTATGAAAATTAACTTTTGACTATTTGGGATATTTTTCATTAATATTTATAATTATTTGAATATTAATTATATTTAATTTATTTAATTAGTGTATTAAATAAATTCAAGAAAAATGATTTTAATGTAACTTTTAATATTTTTGGAGAATTTTCATTAATAATTTAATATTAATGATATTAGATTTATTTAATTATAAATTTAAATAAATGAATTAAAAATTATTTTATTGATTTAAAAATCATTTAAAAATGAGAAAATAATTTAAAAATATTTTAAGTTTTAATTAATGATTTTAATATTTTGATAAGAATTTCATTAATATTTAAATATTAATGGTGATGGTTTAAAAATGATTTTAATTATTTTAAAAATCATTTAAATAGAATATTGATGAATTAAAAATAATTGAAGTTATTAATAATAAATTTAATATTTTGACAAGTATGTCATAATATTTCTATCAATGATTATAAGATTATTTGATAATTAAATCATTTAAAAATGATTTCAGTGTTTGAAAAATTATTATAAATTATAATAATTGTTAGAAAATTATTAAAGCTTTCGAAAAATATTATAAATGATATTTGACTTGTCTAATATAATATTGAAGCTCTGAGATCGAGTTTAATAGATAATAAGTGTGTTAATTATCAGATAGGGTGACCAGTACACCGAGAATAGACCAAAGTCCAACCAGACCGAACTTGTTAGACTTGATGAGTGTTTATATAGGTTATAAACACTGATATGACTATGTGGCAATGTGTCTAGGAGAAAGATTGACTATAAATTACAGTGTTATGAATTATTGTGCTAATTATGAGACCGATATTATTGATTATAGGTCCTACGAACGCAGATAAGTATATTGTGTAGCAGTAATCAACGCGGAAGGCAGGTTTCCTTAACTCAACCATGAGTTATATTTGTTCAATTATTATGGTGGTTAATTATTGTTGATTAGACCACGTCTGAGAATTATTGTTGATTATTTGTAATCAGTGCATATTTATTAATTCAAACTGAATTAGTGATTCTAAAAATATACTTGGAGAATAATTTTTGTTGGATAATTACATCCGTAGAAATTATTATTGACAGTATAGATAATTCCTGTCTATTGTCGAATTATGTTAAGATATGTCTTACCCAATTATTCTGGATTGACGAATATTTGTTAGAACTGGATAGGTTCGAGAAGAGAATTCAATTATTATTGATAGATCAATGCCAATTATTTCAGCTAGATCGAGAAAGTGATTAGCTATTGAAATCATTATATTTCGTTGTTAAATCAAATTCTGATTCTAAGACCGAGAAGAACAACCTTTTATACAAAGGACACATATTTGGTCGTATATTCGGCCTTTGTGCGCGAGTAAGTATTATGCATAATATAGGGTACAAGGAGTTGGCCATTATAAGTACTTGCAGAGGGGTATGACTTAATCTTTATGGTTATCTGATACACCTAGGTATATCAAAGTATATCTTTGATAGTTACTCGAGAAGAGAAGTTCTAGATCTTTTGTGATCACTCAGCATAACTCTGGAAAATATTTTCATCTTGTATTTTGGTATATCAAAGTAAATCTTTGATAGTTACTCGAGAAGATAATTTCAAGATCATTTGAGATTATTCAGCTTAAACTTTGGAGAATACTTCTAAATTATTATTCAATTGAATATCGTAGAAACTTTGAAAGTGTTGTACCCTTTCATTATTGAACTATTGCGTTGCATAAGTTGCGAGAAGATTGGTTAGAGAAGATAAATTGTTCAGTTATTTCAAAGCTCTCAGAACTTTGGTGTCATTCTTTCAAAATGGATACTTTGTTATTCTTGTTTTTTATACATTCATTATATATCTTAACTTGCGGGGCAAAATTATTGCTCACCCTTGCTAAATAAAACTTTTCAGGTAGGGACGAAGTGTCAGGAGGTGCTGTGAAGGACAAAGGCAAAGACATAGTGATAAATTAGTTATGAATAACATTATTCTTATGTTATGTTTATAAACTCCTTTTGTATAACTAAAGGGTATGTTTGTAATGTTAAGGTTTGAGAACCTAGGGTAATGTATTAACTATATCAGTTAATGAAGCGTATATTTCTATTTATAATTAAATGGGTAGTTAAATGATTATTTATGTTGTGGATCGTGAGCACCAAACTCGGGGGTCAGGTAACCCAGATTTGGGGGTGTCACAAGTTGGTATCAAAGTTGTAGGTTATAAACCTTAAGTGGGGGGGAACCCTAGGATATAACCATGAGCGAGATAGAGAATACTCATTTAGAGTACTAAGTGAGGGACTACTGAAGCGTATCGATAGTGAGATATGTGGACACATAGTGTGAGAATTTTGTACTGGTGAAGTACTAATCAAGTTATTTAACTGACTGTAGGATGTCAGGAAAAGATGAAAGGAGTACGAAGATGCCAAAATTTGTTGCACAAAGATGCCGATGGCGAGGTGCCAAAGACAAAGCGAGTCGAGAGAAGAAGTGGGGAAAGATGAACCTATGGTGAATCTGGGGAGTGATCATGATGATTATCCCGAGATGTATGTGAGTGGTGATGAGGAGGTAGTGTCCGGAGAAGCTAAGGTGGAGAAAGAGAATAAGACTAAAATTAGAGAATAATATCAAGAATCTGTAGAAGTCCAAGAACTCCGGAATAAAGTATTTCTCTTGGAGGAGTTGTGGAAGACGGAGCGAGCGTTACGTGAAATGACCGAAGAACAAAAAGATTTGAAGGAACAATTGGAAAGGATGGAGACTGAAGGTGGTGGATCGTCGGAAGGAACCATCAAGCTGAAAGGCAAGAATAAGAGAAAGAGGGATCACGACAGTGATAATTTTGAAAATTCAAACCCGAAGAAGAAAAAAGTCTGTAGCAAGTGTGGAAAGACTCACGTGGGAGAAAACATGATGTGGAAGAACGTGTGTTTCAACTATAAGCAGGAAGGACATATTTCCCTACATTGTCCTAAGCCATATATGAGGAAGTGTTTTTCATGTGAGAGAACGGGTCACAGATTCAACAAGTGTCCCAACAAGAAGACTGGTGAAGGGAGTGGACAATAGACAACTTAGATATAAGCAGTTGTATCTTTTGGTAGTAAGATATGATATTAACGGTTGTAATATCGAGAACGATGTGTGAACATATGTAAATATATATGTTTGTATGAATGAAATCTTTATTTTCTATATGAATATAAGATTAATTTGTGAGTTCTTAAAACTCATACTTATGGTAAGTTCATGACTCATAATTATATGAGATGTTTCAAACCCCTCAGCGAATGGACACCAAAGGTCTGACTAGGATAAGTTCATACACTCATATAATTGTGGCAAGTTCCTAGACTCATAAGTGTGGTAAGTTTGACGAACTGGGAATAGCTATGTGAGAATGGAG
The DNA here is from genome assembly GCA_020205605.1 of Panax ginseng. Taxonomy (NCBI): domain Eukaryota; kingdom Viridiplantae; phylum Streptophyta; class Magnoliopsida; order Apiales; family Araliaceae; genus Panax; species Panax ginseng. The sequence continues at coordinate 123,586,231 of CM035132.1, read as the reverse complement.
AATTATAACTTTTTATGTAAAGTTGGAGAATTGTAACTTTTTGTGAAAATTTATGTTGTTAATCCTGAATTTTATTAAAAAGGGGATATTAATATGTGTTATGTACTAAATGTATTATGTGCTATTTGAATAAATATGTGATTATATGAGAAATATGTGTTGAATTCTTATTGTGTTAAGAATTTGTGTAGAAAAAGAGAATTAATGTAAGATTTTTATTTAAATCAGATCATGCCGCCTAGACAACAGAATCGAAATCAAAGAGAAGAGAAGTCAGTGAATAATGAAGGAGGTCAAGTGGACCCGATGCAGAATTTTGTGGATATGTTGGCCCAAGCTATGGGAAATAGAGCTCTAGCAACAAGAGAGAGAAATCAGCCAGCTGATAGATTGGCTAACTTCAAGGACTTTAAAGCGCTAGGACCGCTAGAATTCAAGGGAACCACTGATCTGTTGAAGCCCAAACTTGGGTGAAGGAGATGGAGAAAGCATTCATCATTGCGCGAGTGGCAGAAGAGCAAAAGACAGCTTTTGTAACATACTTGATGAAGGGAGAAGCCAATTACTGGTGGGAGACTAATCAGGCGAGAGCTTGTATAGCTGTGGTAACTTGGACAAGATTCAAGGAGTTGTTCTTTAAGAACTACTTTTCGTCGAGTATGCAAGCTCGAATGGAAGTTAAGTTTTTAGAACTGAAGCAGGAGAACATGTCGGTGTCTGAATACGCTGCCAAATTCAACAAATTAGCGAGGTTTGCACCTCATCAGGTGGACACGGAATTACGAAAGGTGAGAAGGTTTGAGAATGGATTGAAGCCAGGTATATACACCAAAGTAGCCATATTGCAGATAAATACATTCGCGGCTTTGTTGGAAAAAGCGTTAATTGCTGAAGGAGGGAGCAAAGTTGCATCTCAATTTCATCAAGAAAAGAAGAAGAAGACAAATGATGGAGGAAGTAGTGGTGGTAGTAATCCGAACAAGAGAAAGTGGATTGAGAATACCCAGTTGGGTAAAAAGATAGAAGGAAATAAGAAAGGGAGGGAGCCATATGCGACATGTGGAAAGAACCATTCGGGAGCTTGTTTGAAGAGGAAGGGAGTTTGTTATAACTGTGGTTAAGAGGGACACTTGTCACCCAATTGTCCCTGTTTGAAGAAGATTCAAGGCTATTTTTCGTGCAGATCGACTGATCATATGGTTCGAAACTGTCCAAAGAAGAACGTGGAGGAGGAAAGTGTCAACAAGGGACCCCGTAGCGGAACCTTGGTGATTAAAGGACCTGCACAGCCAGGAAGACCAATGACCCATACATTTAACATGACGGCGAAAGATGCAGTGGTTGCATAGGAGGTGGCGGCAGGTAATGATTTTGCTTAATATTTAAATTATGCGAGTAATATTTAATAAATATCGTTGTGAATTCTTTTCTTTTGTGGATCCAACTCGCAGGTTAGAATATAAGACACAAATTAATATTGTGTTGATAAGAATGAGTTGATGCTACAACTTTAAAAGATTGTAGGGTATAAGAAAGCGGTGATTCCGAGGACGAAATCATTATAAGGAGGGGAGAATGTAATAACCCGGGATTTCGAATAATCTGAATTTTATGAATAATTTTTTATTATTTATATTGATATTGGCTATCAATATTGTGTTGGGTATTTATGATACGAGCTGTAAGAATTAGTCAATTTGTGTATTGACTAAGAAATAAGATTAGAGTTATGCTTAACTGAGAATTTAAAACCATAACCTTAAGTTCATATAGGGATTCGACAAAAATCGCAGTTATAATAAAAGTATTTGTGAGTACGTGTTTGTACTGCATAGATTTATTGATCAATGATTGATCGGATAGGGTTTTAATTTAGTAAATCCTAATAAGGGATTAGAAACCCTAATCTTAGGTTTAAAAATCCTAACGCATAGTTAATAACCCTAATTATATGCCAGGAAACCCTAATTTAAAATTTGGGAATCCTAAACCTTAATTAAAAAACCGTAATCCTAATTAGTAAGCCCTAATGTGTTTGATAACCTTTAATATAACTAGTAAACCCTAATTATATTTTAGTTATCTTAATTTCCTATTTTAATAAAACCCTAATTAGAAATTTTTGGAAACTAAAGTTGGAAAACTTAAGGGTTAGAACCTTAGGGTTAAACCCTAAGGGTTTGGATAAAAGTCTTTTATACCATTAAAATTTCAAGGAGGATGTCCAAAATACCCTTTTAGTATATTTTTAATAGCTAACTTGTAAATCTTACCATATTTGTAGTTATTCACCAACTAAAGCTAGCCTTTTTGACTCTTATCTCAGCCAAATCTGATCTAGAGGGACACCTTGCATTACATAAATTCAATGTATCTAACTTAGAGGATTAAAGGGAGAGAAAGTCTTAACTTTGGCTCATTTTGCTATCAAACACTCAACTTACTATTCTCTTTGCAAACCTCCAAAAATATAAAGTGATTCAGTCACTAGATAACCCTTTAGAACACTAAAATCAATAGGAGAAAACAAAGATCAAAGCATATTCTAGAGAAGGAATAACCCTAAACCCATCTTAGATCTTGTATGCTAAGTTCATGTTTATGTTTATATGTTTATATGTGTGTTAGAGAAACTTTTATGGTGATCTATGTTGATATAACATAGATCCATAACATCAAATAGCTTTAAAAGTGAAGTTTTCAAAAACTACTCAAGAACAGTCATAGTGGTCTGACAAGATAAAGTCAGAGCCTATAGATTCTTCCATGTTCTTGATTTTTGATGTTTTATGTTTTGGATCTATAGTTTGATATGTGTTCTTTGTTCTGCAAGTGAAATAACAGTCATTTGATGTCTAGATTTCATGTTATAGTTGGTCAAAACCCGTTGACCGGGCATGACCAGATGAATTCTGGGTAACCCAGAAAGCATTTTTCAGTGTCTAACGACATTTTCAAGCTCCTTGATCTGTCAGGTTTTATGTATTTTAATGATGTGTTTGTATCCAGTTTGTAGCCTGTATTATGTACTATAGATCCATAGTTTTAGATTATTTAAAACATCAATAGGATCAGTGTAGTGGATGGTCAAACTAGACCATCCGATCATGATTTGTATTTCTGGAAAACCCAGAAACCGTACGATTATGTTTTCTGATAGCCTTTGACTGAGCTAAATCTAGTGATTGTGTTATTGTTGGATTGAGATCTTGATATGTCGTTGTTCCTTGTTATGTATACTACATGTATGAACCATAAAAGCACTAATACAATGACCAGAACCTAGATTAAAATGAGCTAGAAAGTGCCTGGTCGACACTGTCTGGGTTTCTAGGTTACCTAGAAAACCTAGATTTGGTCTGACAGTAACTTTGTGAGCTCAGATCTTCGTGATGTGTGGTTAAATAACTCAGGTGATGATTAGAACTTGTAATACTACATATCTACTACACAATTGATGCATAAGAAAGCCCAGAAACACATTGGATTGGAAATTCGAAGTGGTCAAACTGAGCACCTTGAACACTGACTTGTCAGTGTTCTTGAGCTCAAGAACACATAACACGACAGAAAAGTGTCGCTATAGCTTAAGGCGACGGTTTCTATTTATTTTATTTTATGAATTTCCGGATAATATTTAAAAAATAGAAATAAATTCTAAAAATTACCAAAAATGGAATAAAGTGTTTAAAAATATTTTGAGTTATAAAATGTAACTTTTAATATTTTTGAAGAATTTTCATTAATAATTTAATATTAATGATATTAGATTTATTTAATTATAAATGTAAATAAATGAATTAAAAATGATTTTATTGATTTAAAAATGATTTAAAAATAAGAAAAATGATTTAAAAATATTTTAAGTTATAATTATTGACTTTTAATATTTGATAAGAATTTCATTAATATTTAAATATTAATGGTGATGGTTTAAAAATGATTTTAATTATTTTAAAAATTATTTACATAGAATATTGATGAATTAAAAATAATTTAAGTTATTAATAATAACTTTAATATTTTGACAAGTATGTCATTAATATTTTTATTAATGATGATAAGATTATTTTATAATTAAATTATTTAAAAATGATTTCAATGTTTGAAAAGTTATTATATATTATAATAATTATTAGAAAATTATTAAAAGCTTCCAAAAAATATTATAAATGATATTTGACTTGTCTAATATAATATTGAAGCTTTGAGACCGAGTTTAATAGACAATAAGTGTGTTAATTGTCGGATAGGGTGACCAGTATACCGAGAATAGACCGAAGTCCAACCAGACCGAACTTATTAGACTTGATGAGTGTTTATATATGTTATAAACACTGATATAACTATGTGGCAATGTGTCTAGGAGAAAGATTGACTGTAAATTACAGTATTATGTGTTGTGAATTATTGTGCTAATTGTGAGATCAGTATTATTGATTATAGGTCTTAATAATGCAGATAAGTATATTGTTTAGCAGTAATCAATGCGGAAGGCAAGTTTCCTTAACTCAACCTTGAGTTATATTCGTTCAATTATTATGGTGGTTAATTATTGTTGATTAGACCATGTCTGAGAATTATTGTTGATTATTTACAGTTGATGCATATTTATTAATTCAAACTGAATTAGTGATTCTGAAAATATACTTGGAGAATAACTGTTGTTGGATAATTACATCCGTAGAAATTATTATTGACAGTACAGATAATTCCTATGTATTATCGAATTATGTTGAGATATGTCTTAGCCAATTATTCTGGCTAGACAAATATTTGTTAGAACTAGATAGGTTCGGGAAGAGAAATCAATTATTATTGATAGATCAATGCCAATTATTTTGGCTAGATCGAGAAAGTGATTAGATATTGAAATCATTGTATTTTGTTGTTAAATCAAATTCTGATTCTAAGACTGAGAAGAACAACCTTTTATACAAAGGGAAAATATTTGGTCGTATATTCGGCCTTTGTGCGCGAGTAAGTATTATACATAATATAGGGTGTAAGGAGTTGGCCGCTCTAAGTACTTGTAGAGGAGTATGACTTAATCTTTATGGTTATCTGATACACCTAGGTATATCAAAGTATATCTTTGATAATTACTCGAGAAGAGAAGTTCTAGATCTTTTGTGATCATTCATCATAACTCTGGAAAATATTTCCATCTTTTATTTGGGTATATCAAAGTAAATCTTTGATAGTTACTCGAGAAGATAATTTCAAGATCATTTGAGATCATTCAACTTAAACTTTGGAGAATACTTCTAAATTATTATTTAATTGAATATCGTAGAAACTTTGAAAGTGTTGTACCCTTTCATTATTGAACTATTGTGTTGAATAAGTTGTGAGAATATTGGTTAGAGAAGACAAATTGTTCAGCTATTTCAAAGCTCTCAGAACTTTGGTGTCATTCTTTCAAAATGAATAGTCTGTTATTCTTGATTTTTATACATCCATTGTATATCTTAACTTGCGGGACAAATTTGTTGCTCACCCTTGCAAAATAAAACTTTTTGGCTAGGGACGAAGTTGTAACGCCCGAGAAAATTGGATTTTTATGATAATTAAAATTTTATTTGATTATGTGGATTAAATGAATTTAATTGATTTATTTTGTGAGTAAGCTATATGAAGGTCGTTCTATGACCTAAAATGTATTAATGAGGTTAGTAATCTGGCTACGTGTTAGAATTAATTGTTTAGAATTTCCAAGACTAAAATAAATGTTTTCTGGGAAATTCTCGTAAAAACACTATTCATCTATTTCTGTTGGGAAAATTATTTTGAAATTCCGAGAAACTCGTAATGATAGAATATTAAGATGAGATGAAATATCTAATAATATTTCATTTATGGCAAATGAATTTTTTACCTGCGGACTTAAAACCTAAGGGTTGAGTAGAATGATTTCCGAAAAGGAAATGAGATGCGTGGAAGGATTGCGTTAATAATAAAGCGTGTTATACAAGTATGATACTATTTAGTATATATGTATAATATGAAGAGTTAATACAAAGTACAATACGATTATCGTACGAGTATTATACGGGAAAAATACTTGAATTATACGTGTAGAATATGATTGGTATTATGGAACTTAAGTTAAGACTTATAATAATCCAATTAGATTTGGATTATGCCAAGTCCAAACAATTGAATAGGTAAGCCCAATGAGTTAAGTGGTTAAGCCCAAACTAAAGCCCAATGCTAGAATGATTAAGCCCGATCTAAGAAAATCGAACCGTGGATCGAACCAGTGGGTCACCGAATGGGTAAAACCCATGGGGATGACCCATGGGTATGGTGGGCCGGCCACTTGGGCTGCAAGGCAAGAAACCTACTTGATCACCAAGTATTTTACTTGGTGATAAAGTAGGGAATAGTAAGGAGGTAGGGGAATAATGACCTTTTAGCCCTCCATTTCAATTGCTTATAAATAAAAAGCAAGAGTTAGTCATTTGAGGGTTTTTCAGGTTGCCTAACATATATTTTGAGAGAGAGAAAGAGCTAGACTCAATTAAACATACCACTTTGAAGTTTTGCTTTAGAGTTTCTTGCAAGAAAACCAAGATTCCTTAAGGTAATATTCCTTAATAGTAGTTCCATCTCTTTTGATTTCTTTAAGTATGAAGAATCATTAATTGGTGGTTTATGTCTATTATGGAGGAATAAGGATGAATTGTAATTTATACAATCTTTATAAGTCATGAAGACATAAAAATCATAAGGGTTGATGTATGTTTAAATCATGAAAATATTTATTGTTGGGGTTGATTGTTGATGAACAATTAAACTCCATCAATACTTAAATATGTGCATCTTGCTTAGTTAGGATGTAGATATGAAATCCATGGAGTATTCCATGTGATTTGGCTTAGAGAACACTAGTAACGAAGTTATAGCAAATTTTACGTAATTAGACGTTAAACATCGGAAACTTAGAAATTCTGGACTCAAGAATCGTCGGATTCTGACTTAAAACAAAGAAAACGAGTATTGAACGCTCATTAATGTTTAACAAACGCTTAAAAATGAACTTAATAGTGAATTTTGAGTTAACGGATTCAAGAGTGTAGAATCCTTATATGAACGCGTAGAGTATGTCATTTATGACATATAGGCTTTTGAACGGACCAAATCGGACTTATAACGAAGAAGTTATGAATTCGGGAAACTCACCAAAAATTTCATTTTTCAAACTTTTACGTGTTTGAGGTCCGCAATCACAAGACTTATTAAAAGCTTTAAGTACCGCATCACAGTCACCGGTACATTCGATGCCTCTATCGCAGAGTTGCGTAAGTAGCGCCACTCATAAGAAGGAGTCTCACGCCGCAATGCCGCCATGTTATATATAAGGCCCTTGCATGGCCATAAAGCGAGGTCTTTGTTAGATAACTTAGGTTTGAACTTCAAATGTTCAGAGACCTATATGAGTTAAGTTTACACACTTAATGAGTGTACTAAAACTATTCCTATATTGCATATACTAAGGTATATGATAATGAAACTTAGGAATTGAACGCATGTTATTAACTTATGAACGAAGAACACAAAGTGTTATTAATGAACCATAATCGGTATACAACATTGGTACTTCACCAATGATGATAGAGTCCGGTTAATAGCATAAGTTTGTTAATAAGCCGGGATGAAGGGTAATAAGTCAAATTCACTTTATTAAATGAAATAAAGTTAACAAAGACATAGAAGAGAAAGAAGTTGGTAGAAACAATGTGAGTAATTGTTTGATAGCTAATTACAGTGTGCTATGTGAATATATCATGTAGATTCTGTAAAGGCTGTGATCAATCGATTAAGTTATTTGAAGACGTTGAAAGGAAATTTTTCTTAACGCTTTTCTAACTTTCAAGTTAGTCAAGTTTTATGTGATTCATTGTACTGAATTGCATGCCTGGTTTTAAAGAAAGGGTCAATGCCAGTTTTAACTCGGCTAGACTACTCATAAGATATAGATTTATTTGTATACATATCTTTCTATATAGAAATGTTAACGCTATCCTATGCCAAGTAATTGTTACGGATTTGAAGGTAAGGTTTGTCTATGAACAAACAAAAGTATTTTTCATCGATTATTCGATCGGCACGCGAGTTTGCCAAAACTAAAACGTAAATACGTTTAATGGATGAATGTTGATCAATATAGAGTACTATAGGCTGATCACCTAGAAGTGCTCATAAGTAATGCAGATGTACAGCCTTAGTGATGTGATATCCTTTTCAAGTATGAGAACAAAAAGCTACTATTCATGGTCTATCGACCGGTTCAGAATTCCTAATCTATTCTATACTTTGTGAATTGATGTTATGAATTATTAAAGTATTACTGTTTTATAATACTTTAAAACTATTTGTTCAGTTATGTATGATTGGTCATATAATTCACGAATGTGGTGTTGATGTTATCATTTGTTAAAACTTGTTGTGTAACGCCCCGAAATCCTGTCTATTTTTACATCCGGATTTCGTACTTCACGATCCCATCTTCTTCCAAACATACATCATTATATAGCTAAATATAACAACATACATCCTCAAATCCCAGGTTCTAAAACCTTAAAACCTCTTTCATTATAAATAATGATAATTACATTATTCTTTACATCTTCTACAAGTGACTTTTATCCGCCACCAAGGATATATAATCGTTTATTAAACTATTATATAGTTTAATTCTATCATTGTATATTACAAGCCTTCGCTTGATCTTCACGCACATTCATACACTGAATGGCACTTCTTCTGGATACCGATCAGCTTGATCTTTTCGGGATCCTTAAGTTCTTTCTAACATCGTTCGCTGAAAATATTTTTATTTAAAGCAAGTGTGAGCATTCGATTTCCCAGCAAGTCATAACAGTTGAACAAACAACTTTAAGAATTCAAACATTCTTTTAAGACTTCAATAACCGAACAAAGGTTATGAAGCAGCTTGAATAATAGGAATAATCTCGATTCCTATCATTTTAAAACATTAGTTACATTCACTTTGAAATACTTTCATTCTCTACTCTCTTTCATACACATTTTATCTTGCTAGAATCAATAGCATAGACTTAACAATAACGGTTCATGTATAAACAGAACATGCTCATATTGAACAGTTCAGTCACAGAACAGTTGTAACGCCCGAGAAAATTAGATTTTTATGACAATTAAATTTTTATTTGATTATGTGAATTAAATGAATTTAATTGATTTATTATTTGAGTAAGCTATGTGAAGGTCGTTCTATAACCTAGAATGCATTTATATGGTTAGTAATCTTGCTATGTGCTAGAATTAATTGTTTAGAATTTCCAAGACGAAAATAAATGTTTTCCGAGAAATTTCCATAAAAACACTATTCATCCATTTCTGTTCGGGGAATTATTTTGAAATTCCGAGAAACGCGTAATGATAGAATATCGAGATGAGATGAAATATCTGATAATATTTCATTTATGACAAACGCAGTTTTCGCATGCGGACTTAAAACCTAAGGGTTGAGTATATTAATTTCCGAGAAGGAAATGGAACGCATAGAGGGAATTGCGTTACGGTTAAAACGAGTGTTATACAATTATGATACTAATTAGTACCTATGTATAATACGATGAGTAAATAAGAAGTACAATACAATTATCGTAAGCGTATTATACGGAGAGAATACGTGAATTGTACGTATAGGATACGATTCGTATTATAGAATTAAGTTAAGATTTAATGTTAATTCATTTAAGTTGGATTATTAATTAGTCCAATTATTTGAATGAACAAGCCCAAGTGATTAGTGGGTTAAGCCCAAGTCAAGGCTCAATGTTAATTTAGTTAAGCCTAATTCATGAAAACTGAACCGTGGATCGAACCGGTGGGTCACCGAATGGGTAAAACCCATGGGATGACTCATGGAAAGGGTGGGCCAGCCACCTTGGTGTGCAAGCCGAGAATAAGGCTTGGTCACCAAGCATTTTACTTGGTGACCAAGAGTGAATAATAAGGAGGTGATGGTAGTTTGTCCAAATTGCCCTCCATTCTATTTTCTATAAATAGGAAGCTAGGTTTGGCCATTTGAGAGTTTTTCAATTGCCTAACTTAGATTATTTGAGAGAGAAAGAGAGCTAGACTACACAAATCATATATTTTGGAAGCTTTGACTTCGAGTTTTCAAGAGATTTCATAAGAATTCTTGAGGTAATAATCCTTATCTTTCATTTCCATCTCTTTTAATTTTCTTTTATTTTGGAGAATCATAAAATGGGTGGTATATGTCTTGTATAGTGGATTAAAGATTACTTACCATAGATTCAATCTTTATAAGTCATGAGATCATAAGGTTAGATATTGTTTCAAACCATGAAAATATTGATTGTTGAGATCGATTGTTCATAAACGATTGAACTCCATCAATACGTTAATATATGCATCTTGCTTGGTTAGTATGTAGATATGAAATCCATGGAGTATTCCATGTGATTTGACTTAGAGAACATTAGTAACGAAGTTATGGTGAATTTCACGGAAATAAACGTTAAACGTCGAAAACGTTGAAATTCCAGATTGGAGGTCGAAAGTTGTCATAAGTCTTAGAAACGATGTTTTTCAATGTCAACATGTGAGATAGGGTAATTAAGAGTTGTGGGTTCTAGAATCGTCAGATTCTGACTTAAAACAAAGAAAACGAGCATTGAACGCTCATTCACGTTTACGAACGCTTAAAAAATGAACTCAATAGTGAATTTTGAGTTATCAAATTCAAAAGTGTCGAATTCTTATACGAACGTGTAGAGTATGTCATTTATGACATGTAGGCTTTTGAACGGACCAAATCGGGCTTATAAGGAAGAAGTTACGGCCCCGGGAATTTCGCAAAATTTTCAAACTTTGAAAATTTTCTAAGATCTTAGGTCTGGCTGCATTTCTGAGATGTAATCAAAAATGTCGCTACCATCATCGCCGCATATAGTGTATTTGGCCACTGCTAAATGGCGCCGTAGCTCCACTGTTTGAGTAAAGTCTCGCCGCCATCATCAAGAGGCAGGACCTTACTTCTTGCTATCAGCTAATGGCCATTATCTAAGTACTATAAGGGCCGCATCATGTATGAAGTGCAACGTTGTTGATAGTGACTTAGGTTTTGAACTTCAATTGTTCAGGGACCTAAAGGGGTAATGTTTGTACACTTCATAAGTGTATTACAACTATTCCTATACTACATATACTAAGGTATATGGTATTGAACTTAGGAGTTGAATGCATGTTAATAGGTTATCAATGATGAACAAAGTTGGTACTTTATCAACAATGTTCGAGTCCGATTAATAACGTTAGTTGAGTAATGAATCGGGACGAAGGGTAATGAGTCGAGTTAACTGTATTATTAATATTAAGTCAACTAAGACATATAAGAGAAAGAAGTTGGTAGAAACAATGTGAACATTTGTTTAATAGCTAATTATAGTGTTCTATGTGAATATATCATGTAGATTCTCTAAAGGATGTGGTCAGTCGATTAAGTTATTTGAAGACGCTAAAAGGCAAGTTTTCTTAACGCTTTTCTAACTTCCAAGTTAGCCAAATTTTATGTGATTTGTTGAACTGAATTGCACGGTTTGTTTTAAAGAAAGGGTCGATGCCAGATTTGAACTCGGCTAGACTATTCGTAAGATATAGATTGATTATTATTCATATCTTTCTATATAGAAATGTTAACGTTATCCTATGCCAAGTAATTCGTACGGACGTGAAGGTAAGGTTTGTCTATGAACAAACAAAAGTATTTTCATCGATTATTCGATGGGCACGCGAGTTTGCCAAAAATATTAAACGTAAATACGTTAAATGAATGAATGTTGATCAACATAGAGTACTATAGGCTGATCATCTAGAAGTGCTCGTAAGTAATGCGGACGTAACAGCCTTAGTGCTATGAAATTCTTTTCAAGTATGAAAACTGAAAGTTACTGTTCATGGTCTATCGACCGGTTCAGAATTCCTAATCTATTCTATACTTTTGGAATTGATGTTATGAACTGTTAAAGTATTGTTGTTTCATGATACTTCATAACTATTGTTCAGTTATGTAGGAATTTTTATATAATTCACGAATGTGGTATTATGGTAATCCTTTGTTAAACTCGCTGAGCTGTCATGCTCACTTCTTGCTTGAATTATATAATTACAGTTAAAGATGAACGTACTGAGAATGCCAAAAGAGATAAGGGCAAAGCTAAGATGGATGCTTAGCCATTGTGTAATAGATTATTAAGTTTGTATGTATTATACATTATGAACAACGAAAGATGTAACCGGTTTATGAACCTGGGAAGGATTATACTTTGATTGTAATAAGAGATAGTAATTACATTAATTTTGTTGTATTTCAATGAAATGATTGTATGGATATTAGTATAATGGAGTACCATATGTCGGGTTGGAAGATACCCGAATTTGGGAGCGTCACAATAGTTCATATCATAGAAACACCGAAGTGTTCAAATTGTGGCACAAGGCCTTATACATTCTAACACATTGTACAAATATCACACATTCGCACATAGACAAAACTTCTCAACTTTAACATCTGAGAAGTTTTAGAAACTAGCATTCATTTAAAATATGAATGAAGTTAGGAAACTTGCCTTACGCACAGCTACAGCTTATAGTTTACACTAAACTGCTCATTCCAATTCCTATATAGCACATAAGGAAATAACACAATTACCAATTAGTCATATACTTGACTTACACATTGGTTTACTTAACTTTACTTCTTAGGGTTTATGTTCTTACAAACTAAGTTTACGCGACCAACTTCCTTTACCAATTAACGACTTCATGACATACGGAGATGTCTACTTACTACGTTCATCATCTTTGATGATTTACATTCTTATCTTAATCTTATAACTCTCCTAGGACCCAGCACACATTGTGTCTCTGCTAGTAGTCCATATTGTACTCTGAGTGGTTTCACACAAACAACCAACAAACAAGTTCCCGTCTTATCTACACTGCCCATAACAGTGAGTTAGATTGGTTGCCAGTTTTATATATACCTTCGCTCTTTGAAGGAATTGTTTACCCCAGCTCCCATATGTCAACCATCAAAGGTTAAAATTGCACCACAACCTAACATATCTTAACTTATCCGAACTATTAAACTATAATGTTCGTTAAGTCAATATCTTATTCCTTATGGCTTTCTGGCAACTAAATGCCATACCTCAGGATTTATTCTTTATCGTCCAAGTCATACAGTCTTTTGTATACTCAGAACGATCATTCAATATTCATTCTATGCATTTATAGCGATGTCCGGTCATTCGAGTCGGAACATCATCCAAGTTATAGACATTAACTCGGCTTCTTTTACGTTATACGTACTTGTCTTTAATTCAGCTTCTTCACCATTCATAGGTTTAATCATCGGGCTTCATTATCTTACGGTCAAACCATACACGGGGTGTAGGTTCTACCCGTTTAGTATTCGTGTACACTTAACCTTTAACTCGGTTCAAGTGTTCAACACTTACATTTCATTCTAACATTCTCATCCGACTCATATTCAGCTTTCATTAATCTTATTACCATTCGCTACGGCTTTCTTGATAATTAATATCTTACTTACTACCTTCGTCAACGTCTAAGTCATACAACCAATGTATACTTAGAACGTTCGCCCAACGTGTATACGATTTATGAGGATCATTTACGTATTCAACATTTACGTTGTTCATCCCTTAATTTCTCATTCAACCTTTATCTAAGGTTTTAATCGCTTTCATTCATTACTATCATCTGAACCCCATGTTCAATATTCTTTCTTAATGTCAAAGCCATACAGTTTGTTGTATGCTAAGACCAATCGGTCATCGTAATAGCGTTGCATTCACAGCGTCTAAATGCTTTACATTCATCTCTCATTACCATGTCATAACATCAAAATGCTATACATTACGCTCGTCAATCAACGTCTAATGAATCAAAACCATAGCAATCCCTCACGTTCATTTATCGCAACTACGGTGCCCGGATATAGGTTCTGTAACCCACGTTCACATTCTTTGTCTTTTTATCTCGTTTAATCATTTCGTTTAACCTTCATCAAAGGTTTAATACACTGAATTAAGTGTTACATTAATTGAACTATATGTTCATATTTCTTTCTTGCACATCCCCTAGTAAATTGAGTAGTAAAAATCTCATTTAAGAATTGTCCTCACAGCAGCCTTCTGGCGGCCATAGCGATAGCTAATGGCAAGAGGTTTCATGTGACTGCACGCCCCAAAGCCCCGAAGCACGACTTCATGTACTGCGGCTGAGCATGAGACGCTGATTTTAAAATCTCATATCTTATTCGTTATAACTCAGAACGAGGTCGTTCTAAAGCCATTTTCTTCCTTATCTTACGTACTTAGGTTACCCTTGGATAGAACTTTGTTTTGAATCCGTTAACATGCCATTCGATTGACTTAATCTTTGCCCTTCGTTCGTTTTACGTTATTAATGCTCTTCGTTCGTTCGTCCGTCTGTAATTCGGTCATCCGAATTCAGAACTCGTTCATTCTTGAGTCCACGACTCACGTTTTATATATTCTCTTATATTCTTATGAAACCCTACATGTTCGGGTTCATTTACTATCTTTCTAATTCTCGGTCTTCTTTTACAAAATTTTTGCCATAACTTCATTACAGCTCAATTTTAATCTGTTCTTCATGAACGTTTCTAACGTTCCTAACCAAGAAATAAGCAAATAACTTATACGCGATGGTTTTAAACTTGTCCATCAATAACAATTATCCTATGATGGTCTTAAATTTGACCATCAACAACATTCTTCGCGTTCTTTACGTGTTCTTCGCGTTCTTCGCGTGTTCTTCATTTTTAATCGATATTTTGATTATGATTTTACTTTTCCTTGGAATTTGATGTTATAGAACATCACTCCTTACTTATTTGACCTACTCATTCATAAGATTCAATCTGGTCGCTCAAAATCCTTACGAATCTTACACTTCCTTAAGAAATTTATAAACTAAATTTCTTATTTCTTATTTCTTCATTTTCTTACGATTTCAACCATACGAAATAATTTTTAACATCTTTTACTTCCTATTCTCGTTAAGTTATGCTTTAACATATAAAGCTTAAAGAAAATTTATAGAAGACTAGGTTTCGGATTACCTTCCTTCATTAATCTTCCTCCGTTGGACAAAGCATGCACTCGGGCAAGCTTTTCCTCTTCCTTTTCCTTTTATTCTCCCATCCGAACTCTCTCTCTCTCTCTCTCTCTCTCAAAGTTGTAGGATTTTCAAAATCCTTAAACAATGAAATAAGTTTTCTATTTATAGATTTTCAAGGCTAGGGGCATTTTAGACATTTCACCCCACCTCCTTACTATTCATGGCTTAGCCACCAAGTTTACTTGGCCACCACCCTTACTTGGTGGCCAAGTGGCTGTCCCACATGCCCAAGGGTCTCTCCCATGGGTTGCCCCACAGGTTTTACCCATTCGGTGACCCATCGGTTCGATCCGTGATTTATTTTCTTGGATTGGGCTTAATTAAATCTAACACTGGGCCTTACATTAATTCTTACTGGGCATACCCTAGGCTTGATTACACATTCCATTGGGCTTGATATAATCCAAGTCTAATTGGATTCTTCAAAGTCCATGAACTCAAAGTCCATTTAGACTAATCGTATTCTACGCATTCCATTCTCGTATTCTCATATTCTCTTCGTATATCGTTCGTACTGTAAGACTCCAAATAATTAATAAATGAAATTTATTTTCCTCTATTTATTATAGTAAGGGTTGATTTGATTAATGTGGTTAGTTATGGGTAAAATGCGCAAATATTTTAAATAAGTAGGTGGTTATAAAATATTCATTTTTATCGGGGAATATTCGTTTGGTTGGGGAATATTCTTCTTTGTTTAGGAATATTAAATGCGACCACAGCGACCATGTGTGGGCCCCATAACGGAAAGCGATTGGATGAAGAAAACGACAAATATAAGTTGTTTAAAAATAACGGTGTAGTTATTCACAGATTATCTTTGTTAAAATACTCGGTGGTTAAAACACAGTAGCACACGGTATTGCACCAATTATTGATTCTTACGTAAGAAGGCACTACTCAATAATGGTTACAGTAATTACTGTTCAGTATTTTATTTTATTGATTGTTGCGTTGATATTTTATATTGTTGTTGTTTCAATAATTGTCATTACACAGTATTTTCATTATCGAAGCAATAATTCATATTATCTGAATAATATTATTAGATAACATTATTGGCAATGTCTAGAAAGTTACATCTAAGGACGAGTTTGGTCACCTAATTATGGCGCCCGATGAGAGAGAAATTCTTATTGAAAGCCCCCTCTTTCCTAAGAAGCTTTTGTTGTCAATATTGTGATTATGTAATATTATTTGTGAATAATTAATTATTGATTCATATGATGAGGAAAATATTGATTTTATGTGGATATAGATGGAGAAAATTTTAATGTGACAATTGTTGAAAATTGAAATTTTATCTTTTTCTCGATAAAATAATTCATTTAAATATATTGTTATATTTTAATAATATAATAATGATGATATTTTTACGATAAATGTGGGATATATGAGTATATGTGGAGGAGTATTTTGTTACCAAAATATTTAAAGCATGTTTTATGTGTTAAATGGACCCCATTTCTTGATTTGAAATTTGATTATAGCTGTAAAAATCGCCTTGTTTGTGGATTTCGGTCAATTTTTGTTTGGAATTTGGAAAAACGCTTCTTACGCAAAGTTGTAGAGAATTGGATTTCCTATAAAAACTCGCGAGATTCAAATTTTCTGATAAAAGGGCTATTTATTATGAATTATTGAAGTTTCGAAGCTCTGAAATAATTGATTTTTGGAAGTTTAAAATAATTTAAATTAGAAAAACGTTTTTGATATGTTTGGTGGGCTTGGTTGGTTGTTGAAATGAGCTGATTTCAGTTTATAAGAGTGTGCGTAGGAAAATTTTTATATATATTAATATTATATTAAATTTTCTACTTTGGTGTTCTAAGCATTTTCCTATAAATAGGGTGCTTAGGTTAGAATTGAAAATCACACCAGAAACTGAAGTTTTCTCTCTCTATATTATCGAAATATTCTTGTGAGTATTTTGAGTATACTTTAGTCTTTTGTTGCTATACTGATTGCAGTTCAAGTCATAGCTTATATCCAGGTGTTTCAACTAAAAGTCTCTTGTTTTTGTGAGGTAAGGGATATTATTTTTTAGTAATGATATTATTTCTTCAATATCATTATCTTTGAAATATTGATCTGAAGTTTTATCAAATTTGGAACTTTTGGTGTCTGAGTTACTATTCACGTATATCGGCACTATTCACGTATACTGACACTATTCACGAATCTGGCACTATTCATCGAAAAAATAAAAATTTTCCTTTTAAGTCTAAAATATCTATTGTGGATACTAGCTTTGATTGTATCCATGTTTTGATCATTCTTGAATTTTACACCACTATGATTATTTTTGAGGTATTGTTGGACATGGATAAAACAAAGTACTAATCCTTAATCCTTAATCCTTGTCATTTTGTTTCACTGGATTTGTTTCTTTAAAAATATTTTTCATCATCCTCAGTCTTAAATGATGATATTATTGAATATCTTTGGCCTGTAGTGCAAAGATGAATGATTTCTGATGAATATCTTTGGCCCGTAGTGCAAAGATGAACAGGTGTTTAGATGAACATGACCAACTGATGAATATCTTTGGCTTTGTAGTGCAAAGATGAATATTTGATTTCGGATATATATTGATTCATGTTACGGGGGATAAAAGATGAGCGATGAACTTTTAAATTCGTACATAGAAGATAGTAGTTTGCATTCTCTACTTAACTCTTCTAATGAATTATTATTTCCGCTGCAAATATTGATTTAAAACTTGTTGTCTATTGTATTCTATTAGATTTTTTCCCTATTGAAGACTAATGATAATTTGTTGTATATTATCTTAGTCATAATATTCTTTACTGGGCTAGTTAAGCTCACCCTTTTCCTTTTTTTTCCATTTTTCTTCTTAGGAGGCGAGAATATAGCGAGTACGAGTCGGGGTATGGAATGAAGGTTCTAGAGAGAGTTGTTTAGTAGTCCTCACCATTTTTGTAAAATAATGTATCAATAAATATGATGAGGATTTATTTGAGTATAGATATTGTCTAGAAGATAATATTTGTATTGAAACTCACAATTTTACTGTTGTAATAATAAAGTTGTAGTTGTTACTGTACCATGTATTGACAACTCAGAATGGGTGATGTATACCTATTTTGGGGGCGTCACAACAGGTTATCGTCGAGCTTAGGGATATGATCTCTGGTGGAGATCGGGGAATAGAACTAGGAGGGGAGAGACGAGTAAATCCTTCGCTAGTTTGTCCTACCTAAGCTTATTTGTTAGTTGGTCAGTATATAGGGATATTATGTGATATATTAATTTCCTTAATTAGCCCTTGTTTTATGATGATTTGAGAATGTCGACCGAATATTAATGATTGGAAATGAGACCGTGGAGACACCTGTACTCACCAACGAGGAGAACGTGCAATAGGTCGGGCAATGTTCCTCTGAACAACACCAATCGAAAGCGGATGATGAGCGAGGGATGTTTAGAAGCTTTTTGAAGTTCATGCAAAATAAGATAAGGGAGACTCGTGTTCAAAATACAGGAGGAAATGATAGCAATTCACGGGTTATTCTGACCCAAGCGATTCAAAGAGTTGGGACCACGAATTTAAGGGAAAGCCGATCGATCATGGCGGAAACATGGGTCAAGCAAATTACCAAGATATTCGATGTCTTGGGATGCGGGAGAATGAACAGAAGGTTTCATTCGCCACGTTTATGTTCCGGCGAGGCGGACTACTTGGTAGAGAGTCTGTGAAGCGTACCCATCCAAATTAAGACTCAAAGATATATCGTGGGAGACATTTCGAAACTATTTAATGAAAAACTACTTCACGAAAGTGTTCGTTATATGAAGGAAGTGGAGTTTATTAGGATGGAGCGAAATAGCATGGCGGTGTCCCAATGACGAGGCAAAGTTTGCGAGTTATCCAGTTTGCACCTCATTTGGTGGAGAATGAGGAACGTATGACGCGGATGTTTACGAGAGGTTTGAAACCCCAAGATACGACAATATCTCATTTCTCATAAATTTTCTCTCTATTCGGATGTTGTAAATGGGGCTCAATTATTAGAGCGAGATAACGAGTACTACGCAGTCAACCGAGAGACCACAATCATGATCATACCGGAGATAGCGATCAACAAAACAACGATAACCAAAGAAAGAAAGAAAAAGATTTTACAAAAATGGTAACCACTCGGTGGTAATCATGGCCATGAAAATAGAAGAAGTGAGTCGGGGAGGAGATTTTAAAAGAGGAGATTTAATAACGACCATGTGAAGACGAGCGGTCTTAGCGTGAAGAATGGTTCTAAGGAGGAGAACGACCACCGGTCATATGCTATAAATCTGGAAAGAGGGACATATCACCAAACCGCCCTAGCAGCTTCAAGGTATGCTATAATTGTGGAAAGGAAGGACATATCTCTCGAGATTGTACGATGGCGAAACCTAGTTCAATGAGGGACGGTGACTCAAAAGATCGTCCCGAAAAAGTCAAAGTCAATCTTCCTCAAAGAGCGTTTGTTGTGATTGGTCAAAATCGAGGAACCCAAACGAGGTGATCATGGGTAAGCTATTTATAAATTCTTGCGAAGTTTATACCTTACTTGATCCGGTGCTACCCATTCATTTATCTCTCCTCACCTTGTGCTCAACGTTTAAACTTGACTCGGAGAAATTAGACTTTGACCTATCTGTGGAAACTCCGTTAGGAGAAACTTTCATCACATCCAATTTGTTTATAAATCTTGTTTGATTCAAGTTGGCACCATCACCTTACCCGTTGACCTTATCTCTTTAAAGATACTTGCTTTTGATGTGATTTTAGGGATTGATTGGTTAACTACTCATCATGCCAAAATTGATTGTTTTCGTAAGGTTGTTAGCTTTCATATTCCTAAACAACCTGTTGTACGAATTCAAGCAACTAAACCATTAAAATCAATCACTGTCATATCTAATCATAAAGCTATTCGTTTATTGAAAAATGGATGTCAAACTTTCTTAACCCATGTTATGGATTTGAATAAAGACACGTCAAATTTGAATAATATTCCTGTTGTTATTGACTTTCCTGACGTATTTCCTGAAGAACTTCCCGGTCTATCCCCAGAACGTGAAGTTGAATTCTTTATTAATCTTGAACCTGGTACAAAGCCCATTTCTAAAACCCCATATCGAATGGCTCCTATTGAACTTCAGGAGTTAAAGGTCCAACTACAGGAGTTGTTGGACATCGGTTTCATTTGTCCTAGTACATCTATTTGGGGTGCTCCTGTTTTATTCGTAAAGAAGAAAGACGGGAGTATGCGACTTTGTATTGACTATCGGGAATTGAACCATGTCACCATCAAGAATAGGTATCATCTACCTCGTATTGATGACCTGTTTGACCAATTGCAAGGAGCACAATTCTTTTCAAAGATCGATCTTCGTTCTGGATATCATCAGCTGAAGATTAGAACTGAGGATATTCCAAAGACTGCCTTCAGAACTCGGTACGGGCATTATGAATTCTTAGTCATGTCTTTTGGATTGACTAATGCTCCTGCGGCTTTCATGGATATGATGAACCGAGTATTCAAGGAATATTTGGATCAGTTCGTTGTTGTCTTTATTGATGACATCCTCATATATTCCAAAAGTCGTGAAGATCATGAGCACCATTTGAAGCTGGTACTCCAAAGGCTTTGTGAAAACAAACTATATGCCAAATTGAAGAAATGCGAGTTCTGGCTTGAAGAAGTAGCATTCCTTGGGCACGTGGTGTCGAAACATGGAGTATCTGTGGACCCGGCGAAGATTGAAGAAATACAAAGTTGGGAGCAACTGAAGTCGGTGACCGAAGTACATAGCTTTTTGGGCTTAGCTGGTTATTATCGGAGATTTGTGGAAGGACTTTCTCGAATCGCTACTCTAATAACTCAGCTGACTCAGAAAGATATAAAATTCGTATGGAGCGAGGAATGCGAGAAGAGTTTCCAAGAGCTCAAGAGGAGACTCATTTCGGCACCTGTTCTAACAATACCATCTGGTACGAATGGATTTGTTATCTACAGCGATGCTTCAGGCAAAGGGTTAGGATGTGTTCTCATGCAACGTGGGAAAGTCATAGCCTATGCCTTGCGATAACTTAAAGAGTATGAGAGGAATTATCCTACTCATGATTTAGAGTTAGCGTGATCGTTTTTAAAAGATCCGGAGGCACTATCTATATGGGGAGCAAGTGGAGATATATTCGCACCATAAAAGCCTCAAATATTTCTTCACGCAAAAAGGAACTCAACATGCGGCAAACGACGTTGGCTTGAGTTATTGAAAGATTACGACCACACTATTCAATACCATCCCGGAAAAGCGAACGCGTAGTAGACGCTGTTGAGTAGAAGATCATATGCGAGGAATGAGTACGATGATGTCAAGTATACACATAGAGCCAACTTTAATAGAAAAAGTTAAGGTTGCTCAAGCCACCGAATTCAAGTCGATCGTATGAAGAAGAAAGTACAAGAAGGTGCTATTCTGGAAGCGAGAATTGATGAAGAAGGAATACTTCGAGTCCACTCCAGACTTTGTGTTTCTAACGACTCTGATTTGAAGTACAAGATTATGATGGAGGCACACAATACACCATTTGCAATCAATCTGGAAGTACTAAAATGTATCGTGATCTTAGACATACATTTTGGTGGAACAATATGAAGAGAGAGATTGTAAAGTTTATCTCGATGTGTTTAACTTATCAACGTGTAAAGGCGGAGCATCTAGTACCTAAGGGTCCGTTGCAACCACTTGAGATTCCGAAATGGAAGTGGGAACACATTACCATGGATTTCGTTACGGGTCTTCCTACGGTTTCTCAAGGCATTAATGCCATTTGGGTTATTGTTGATAGATTAACCAAGTCTTCTCATTTCTTGCCGATACGGGAGACTTATTCCCTTGAACATCTTGCTAGTATATATGTAAATGAGATTGTGAGGTTGCATGGCATGCCAGTATACATAGTTTCGGATCGTGACCCAAGATTTACTTCAAGATTTTGGGTTAGCTTGCAAAAAGCTATGGGCACGAATTTACGATTCAGTTCGGCATACCATCCTCAAACGGACGGACAATCAGAGAGGACTATTCAAACTCTTGAAGATTTATTAAGACTCTATGTCCTAGACTTCAAGGGCAGTTGGGATAAGTATTTACCATTGGTGGAATTCTCCTACAACAACAGTTATCAGGCAAGTATAGGTGTGGCTCCATTTGAAGCATTATATGGACGAAAGTGTCGCTCTCCAATATGTTGGGATGAGGTGGGTGAAGCAACATTGTTGGGACCCGAGTTAGTACGTATGACTACCGAAAAGATCCAAATGATTCGACAACGTATACAAACATCACAAGATCGACAAAAGAGTTATGCGGATCTTCATCGAAAGGACGTGGAATTTAGTATAGGGGATCATGTATTGTTGCGAGTTGCTCCATGGAAGGGAGTTACAAGATTTGGGAAGAGAGGAAAGCTTAATCCACGATTTATTGGTCCATTTCAAATTCTTGACCGAGTAGGAAATGTAGCCTATAGACTCGCGTTACCTCCGAGTATGTCTCGTGTTCATAATGTGTTTCACATATCTGTACTTCATAAATATGTGAAAGACCCGAACCATGTTATAGAGTTAGAACCGGACGAGATAGCCGAAGACTTAACGTACGAAGAGGTACCTGTCAAGATCTTGGATAGGAAGGAGCATGTCCTACGCACAAAGGTCATACCACAAGTTAAAGTTTTGTGGATGAATCATGCTATAGAGGAGATGACCTGGGAATTTGAAACGGAAATGAAAGAGAGGTATCCTCACCTTTTCGAAACACCAGGTACGTACGTCAATTTCGAGGACAAAATTTCATAAGGAGGGGAGGTTGTAAGACCCCAAATAATTAATAAATGAAATTTATTTTCCTCTATTTATTATAGTAAGGGTTGATTTGATTAATGTGGTTAGTTATGGGTAAAATGCGCAAATATTTTAAATAAGCAGGTGGTTATAAAATATTCATTTTTGTCGGGGAATATTCGTTTGGTCGGGGAATATTCTTACTTTGTCAGAATATTAAATGCGACGCACAAGCGACCATGTGTGGGCCCCATAACGGAAAGCGATTGGATGAAGAAAACGACAAATATAAGTTGTTTAAAAATAACGGCGTAGTTTTTACCGTTAATACTGTTAAAATACTCGGTGGTTAAAACACAGTAGCACACAGTATTTCACCAATTATTGATTCTTACGTAAGAAGGAACTACTCAATAATGGATACAGTAATTACTGTTCAGTATTTTATTTTATTGATTTAATAATTGCTGCGTTGATATTTATATTGCTGTTATTTCAATAATTGTCATAACACAGTATTTTTCATTATCGAAGCAACAATTCATATTATCTGAATAATATTATTAGATAACATTATTGGCAATGTCTAGAAAGTTCTGTCTAAGGAGAGGTTTGGTCACCTAATTGCGGCAAAGAAGGAGAAATTCTTATTGAAAGCCCCCTCTTTCCTAGGAACCGCCTCGTTGTCAATATTGTGATTCTCAGAATATTATTTATGAATAATTAATTATTGATTCATATGATGAGGAAAATATTGATTTTATGTGGATATAGATGGAGAAAATTTTAATGTGACAATTGTTGAAAATTGAAATTTTATCTTTTCCGATAAAATAATTCATTTAAATATATTATTATATTTTAATAATATAATAATGATGATATTTTTACGATAAATGTGGGATATATGAGTATATGTGGAGGAGGAGTATTTTGTTACCAAAAATATTTAAAGCATGTTTTATGTGTTTCATGGACCCCATTTCTTGATCCGAAATTTGATTATAGCTTTGTAAAATCGCTTTGTTTGTGGATTTGGATCAATTTTTATTTGGAATTTGGAAAAATTTCTTACAGAAAGTTGTAGAAATTGGATTTCCCATAAAAACTCATGAGATTCAATTTTCCGATAAAAGGGCTATTTATTATGAATTATTAAAGTTCAAGCTCAAAATAATTAATTTTTGGAAGTTTAAAATAATTTAAATTAGAAAAACGTTTTTGATATGTTTGGTGGGCTTGGTTGGTTGTTGAAATGAGTGATTTCAGTTTATATAAGTGTGTGCGTGGAAAAATTTTATATATATTAATATTATATTAAATTTTCTACTTTGATGTTCTAAGCATTTTCCTATAAATAGGGTGTTTAGGTTAGAATTGAAAATCACACCAGAAACTGAAGTTTTCTCTCTCTATATTATCGAGCGTATTCTTGTGAGTATTTTGAGTATACTTTGAGTACTGTTGCTATACGGTGCAAGTTCAAGTCATAGCTTATATCCGGTGTTTTAACTAGAAGTACTGTTTTTGTGAAGTAAGGATATTATTTTTAGTAATGATATTATTTCTTCAATATCATTATCTTTGAAATATTGATCTCAAGTTTTTATCAAATTTGGAACTTTTGGTGTTCTGAGTTACTATTCACGTGTACTGACTATTCACGATATCTGACACTATTCACGAATACGGCACTATTCATCGAAAAATGAAAATTTTCCTTTTTAAGTCTAAAATATCTATTGTGGATACTAGCTTTGATTGTATCCATATTTTGATCATTCTTGAATTTTACACCACTATGATTATTTTTGAGGTATTGTTGGACATGGATAAAACAAAGTACTGAATCCTTAATCCTTAATCCTTGTCATTTTGTTTCAATTTGGATTTGTTTCTTTAAAATATTTTCATCATCCTCAGTCTTAAATGATGATATTATTGAATATCTTTGGCCTGTAGTGCAAAGATGAATGATTTCTGATGAATATCTTTGGCCCGTAGTGCAAAGATGAACATGTGTTTAGACGAACATGACCAACTGATGAATATCTTTGGCCTGTAGTACAAAGATGAATATTTGATTTCAGATATATATTGATTGATGTTACAGGGATAAAAGATAGACAATGAACTTTTAAATTCATACATAGAAGATAGTAGTTTGCATTCTCTACTTAACTCTTCTAATGAATTATTATTTCCGCTGCGAATATTGATTTAAAACTTGTTGTCTATTGTATTCTATTAGATTTTTTCCCTGTTGAAGACTAATGATAATTTGTTGTATATTATCTTAGTCATAATATTCTTTACTGGGCTAGTTGAGCTCACCCTTTTCCTTTTTTTTTCTATTTTTCTTCTCAGGAGGCGAGAATATAGCGAGTACGAGTCGGGGTATGGAATGAAGGTTCTAGAGAGAGTTGTTTAGTAGTCCTCACCATTTTTGTAAAATAATATATCAATAAATATGATGAGGATTTATTTGAGTATAGATATTGTCTAGAAGATAATATTTGTATTCAAACTCACAGTTTTACTGTTGTAATAATAAAGTTGTAGTTATTTCTGTACCATGTACTGACAACTCAGAATGGGTGATGTATACCTATTTTGGGGGCGTCACACGTACGATATTCGTATTATACGTCGTACTAATCTTCGTACTATACTCGTATAATAACTAGTATTATACTCGTATTTCTCACGCTTAATAACTCTAATTATTATACGAAATCATAAAATTCTCGGAACTCACTTTTCCTAACCCTTAGGTTTTAAGTCCCCAGGCGAAAACTTCGTTTTTGCCATAACTGAAATATTATTGAATATTCCATCTCGTCTCAGAATTCTATCATTACTCGTTTCTTGGAAATTCAAAATAAATCTCCAAGCAGAAATGGATGAATAGTGCCTATTTCGTCTTTTTCCCCAGAAATATTTTTGTTCCTCGAAAATTTTTATTTTCGTCTTGAAAATTCTTACTCGTTCAGTCTAGCTCGTAGCCAGAATCCTTCCGATTAATAATCATTCTAGGTTATAGAACAATTAATAAACACATAGCATAGAATAGTATTAATAAAAATTCATTTTATTAATAACTAATTCTTTAAACTTAAATTCTAGACAATCCGATTTTCCGGGTTGTCACATTCTTCCCTTCTTATAAAAATTCCGTCCTCGAAATTTCTTAAAACCAAACCCTTACCCATGTCCTCACATTCTCCCCTTCTTTAAAGAATTTCGTCCTCGAAATTTTAGCTAACCCTTCTCCTCAACTTCTCTTCGAAGAAGTTCTTATCTTTCATACATTCCCTACCCTTCATAACTTATCAAGAATCACGAAGTGAGAGGAATAAATAGGAATATATGGATTCCTTTAAAACATTTCATACTTTTGCTGAGGGGTTAAATCGACTATGAACTCTTACTATGTTTAACAGCATTTCACCGTAAACCTTTCTTACACGGTCAGTTTACAATCACAAAGAAGGTAAACCACCTCTTCCATATGTAGGTGATTAACCTATCGTATAACCCCATTTCAGGGTATGTTCACCTCTGACTTAATGATTAGATTTCGCACCAAAATAATTTGGTTTGGCATAGCTCTTCAAAGAAAGCTCAATTTTCTTTTAATCATGACATACCATTCGTCTTAGCCAAATCAAGTAGCTTAGACCATATCAATAATTTGGCCATCAACTTGAAACATTCGTCTAGTCAACTCACTTGACATCGACCAATTCTTTAAATTCTTTTGCAATAAATCAAAACGTTTTATGACGTCATGATACCACACTTTTCATAGTATGTTGAGGACTTCGTCAGTTTATGACTTCGTCATCATTCATCATACCATAGTGGTTTGTTGATCCTAATATCAAATCCAACACCAGGTTCAATTGCATTAATAACTCCATCCTTTTACCATCCTTGCATCAAATGCACTGATGATATAAAATTCATTTTGATATTTCAAATCAATTTCTATCTAGCCGAATCAAGTAGCATAGACATATCAAGAATAGTTCTTTTAAAATCCATTGGTTCCAAAAATTGAACCAATTCTTTTATTTTTAAAACACGCACACATAAGCACGATTTCAATAAACTTTGAAATCTAGCATAACTAGATGACTTGGAATATCCTATTCTCCATCTTCCTTTATTATCTTACTTGTGATAATACTTAATCTTCTCTAGCACCTTCAATGCTAAGCCTACTAAAAATAACTCGTTTTCAGTCTACACATTCCTATACTTTCATACAGTCCCATCAACTTACCACACATTATGAGTTCAGGAACTTTCCACAATAATATGAGTTTAAGAACTATCCCAGACAGACCATAGGCGTCCATTCGCTGAGAAGTTCAAAAACATATATTATGAGTCACGAACTTACCATAAATATGAGTTTCAAGAACTCGCACCTACCTTATCGTTCTCTACCTATCAAGTATATACATGAGAAAAGATTCACATTCTCGTCATATACATCTTGACAGCGCGACCAATTCCAATGATTATCACTGTAATAAACCGAGTGGTTGTTACACCCAAAGACAAACCCCCGCCTGCATAAAGATTCATACAACTCAAATTATCACATGAGTCCTCAATTGAAATCTTACAACTTCTAACTTTCTCTTTACTTAATACGAATTTTCTTTAATTCGTATGCTATCCTTTATAACTCAATCTGAGTTCTTCTTCCCGTACTACTTCGTAGTACCATTCATTCATAGCATTGGCTATAATTCATTCATCGTTTAACAGCTCATCTGTTACTACGATTTATTATGATCACATGGTGATCTCCTTATCCTTCCCTCTACGATTATAGTCTTAGGTACTCATACCTAAGATTTATAACCTATCAGCTCTGATACCAACTTGTAACGCCCCAAAATTTGGTCTATTTTTACATCCGAATTCTGTACGTCACGATCCCATCTTCTTCCAAACATACATCATTATATAGCTAAATATAACAACATACATCCTCAAATCCCAGGTTCTAAAACCTTAAAACCTCTTTCATTACAAATAATGATAATTACATTATTCTTTAAATCTTATACAAGTTACTTTTATCCGCCACCAAGGATACATAATCGTTCATTAAACTATTATATAATTTAATTCTATCATTCTATATTACAAGCCTTCGCTTGATCTTCACGCACATTCATACACTGAATGGCACTTCTTCTGGATACCGATCAGCTTGATCTTTCCGTGATCCTTAAGTTCTTTATAACATCGTTTGCTGAAAATGTTTTTATTCAGAGCAAGTGTGAGCATTCAATTGCCCAACAAGTCATAACAGTTGAACAAACAACTTTAAGAATTCAAACATTCTTTAAAGACTTCAATAACCGAACAAAGGTTATGAAGCAGCTTGAATAATAGGAATAATCTCAATTCCTATCATTTTAAAACATTAGTTACATTCACTTTGAAATACTTTCATTCTCTACTCTCTTTCATACACATTCTGTCTGGCTAGAATCAATAACATAGACTTAACAATAATGGTTCATGTATAAACAGAACATGCTCATATTAAATAGTTCAATCATAGAACAATTCATATCATAGAAACACTGAAGTGTTCAAATTGTGGCACAAGGCCTTATACATTCTAACACATTGTACAAATATCACACATTCGCATATAGACAGAACTTCTCAAGTTTACGCGACCAACTTCCTTTACCAGTTAACGACTTCATGACATACGGAGATGTCTACTTACTACGTTCATCATCTTTAATGATTTACATTCTTATCTTAATCTTATAACTCTCCTAGGACCCAGCACACATCGTGTCTCTGCTAGTAGTCCATATGGTACTCTAAGTGGTTTCCCACAAACAACCAACAAACAAGTTCCCGTCTCATCTACACTGCCCATAACAATGAGTTAGATTGGTTGCCAGTTTTATATATACCTTCGCTCTCTGAAGGAATTGTTTAGCCCAGCTCCCATATGTCAACCATCAAAGGTTACAATTGCACCACAACCTAACATATCTTAACTTATCCAAACTATTAAACTATAATGTTCGTTAAGTCAATATCTTATTCCTTATGGCTTTCTGGAAACTAAATGCCATACCTCAGGGTATATTTATAATCGTCCAAGTCATACAGTCTTTTGTATACTTAGAATGATCATTCAATATTCATTCTACGCATTTATAGCGTTAAGCATTTTACGTTACCTTATTCTTATCTTACAATGTCCAGTCATTCGACTCGGAATATAATCCAAGTTAGAAACATTAACTCGGCTTCTTTTACGTTATACGTACTTGTTTTTAATTCAGCTTCTTCACCATTCATAGGTTTAATCATTGGTCTTCATTATCTTACGGTCAAACCATACATGGGGTGTAGGTTCTACCCGTTTAGTATTCGTGTACACTTAACCTTTAACTCGGTTCAAGTGTTCAACGCTTACATTTCATTCTAACATTCTCATCCGACTCATATTCGACTTTCATTAATCTTATTATCGTTCGCTATGGCTTTCTTGATAATTAATATCTTACTTACTACCTTCGTCAACGTCTAAGTCATACAACCAATGTGTACTTAGAACGTTCGCCCGATGTGCTTATGATTTACGAGGATCATTTACGTATTTAACATTTACGTTGTTCATCCCTTAATTTCTCATTCAACCATTATCTAAGGTTTTAATCGCTTTCATTCTTTACTATCATCTGAACCCCATGTTCAATATTCTTTATTAATGTCAAAGCCATACAGTTTGTTGTATGCTAAGATCGATCGCTCATTATAATAGCGTTGCGTTCACAACGTCTAAACGCTTTACATTTATCTCTCATTACCATGCCATAACATCGAAATGTTATAAATTATGCCCGTCAATCAACGTCTAAGGAATCACAACCATAGCAATCCCTCACGTTCATTTATCGCAACTACGGTTCCCGGATATAGGTTCCGTAACCCACGTTCACATTCTTTGTCTTTTAATCTCATTTAATCTTTTCGTTTAACCTTCATCAAAGTTTTAATACACTTAATTAAGTGTTACATTAGTTGAACTATATGTTCATATTTCTTTCTTGCACATCCCATAGTAAATTGAGTAGTAAAAATCTCATTTCTAGGCATTGCTTCGCACGCAATGTATGCGACGCTGCGTGCCCTTCCTCTCTCTTCGGCGCTACTGGTGCCACTTAGCGAGAGCTAATGGCCCGAAACTCACGCTTATGGCACCAGCCCCCAAAGGCACGATTTCATGCATCAAGACGTGAAGCATGCAAAACCTAGAAAAATTTTCTAAATCTTTTGCAAGCTTAAGACGCTGATTTTGAAATCTCATATCTTATTCGTTATAACTCGGAATGAGGTCGTTCTAAAGCCATTTTCTTCCTTATCTTACGTACTTCAATTACCCATGGATTGAACTTTGTTCTGAATCCGTTAATGTACTATTCAATTGGCTTAATCTTCACCCTTTGTTCGTTTTACGTTATTAATGCTCTTCGTTCGTTCGTCCGTAATTCGGTCATCCAAATTCGGAACTCGTTCGTTCTTGAGTCCACGACTCACGTTTTATACATTCTCTTATATTCGTATAAAACCCTACATTTTCGGGTTCATTTACTAACTTTCTAATTCTCGATCTTCTTTTACGAAATTTTTGTCATAACTTCATTATAGCTCAATTTTAATCCATTCTTCATGAACGTTTCTAACGTTCCTAACCAAGAAATAAGCAACTAACTTATACATGATGGTTTTAAACTTGTCCATCAACAAAAATTATCCTACGATGGTTTTAAATTTGTCCATCAACAACGTTCTTCGCGTTCTTCACGTGTTCTTTGCATTCTTCGTGTGTTCTTCATTTTTAATCGATATTTTGACTATGATTTTACTTTTCCTTGCAATTTGATTTTATAGAACATCATTCCTTACTTATTTGACCTACTCATTCGTAAGATTTATTCGGATCGCTCAAAATCCTTACGAATCTTACACTTCCTTAAGAAATTTATAAACTAAATTTCTTATTTCTTATTTCTTTATTTTCTTACGATTTCAACCATATGAAATCATTTCTAACATCTTTTAATTCCTATTCTCGTTAAGCTATGCTTTAACATATAAAGCTTAAAGAAAATTTATAGAAGACTTGGTTTCGGATTACCTTCCTTCATTAATCTTCCTCCGTCGGACAAAGCGTGTACTCGGGCAAGCTTTTCCTCTTCCTTTTCCTTCTATTCTCCCATCCGAACTCTCTCTCTCTCTCTCTCAAAGTTGTAGGATTTTCAAAATCCTTAAACAATGAAATAAGCTTTCTATTTATAGATTTTCAAGGCTAGGGGCATTTTGGACATTTCACCCCGCCTCCTGACTATTCATGGCTTAGCCACCAAGTTTACTTGGCCAACACCCTTACTTGGTGGCCAAGTGGCACATCATGCCCATGGGTCTCTCCATGGGTTGCCCCATCAGGTTTTACCCATCCGGTGACCCATCTGTTCGATCCGTGGTTTATTTTCTTGGATCGGGCTTAATTAAATCTAACACTGGGCCTTACATTAATTCTTACTGGGCCTACCCTAGGCTTGATTACACATTCCATTGGGCTTGATATAATCCAAGTCCAATTTGATTCTTCAAAGTCCATGAACTCAAAGTCCATTTAGACTAATCGTATTCTGCGCATTTTGTAATAACCCGAGATTTTCTATATAAAATAAATAAGAAATTTTGCGTATAAATTTTTTTTTTTTGGCAGACTAGACTAAGTCAAGTAAAGTGAGCGATAAATGCGAATACATTTATTACTTGAAAATTAGAAATAATTTTGGAATTATTAATTACCACAAATTATATGGTAATAAATTTCATAAGTAGAAATATTTTTATTAATTATTTTCCATGAAAACATGATTGGAAATAATATATGAAGTGATAATTAGATTTATATAATAAATATTTTATTATATGAATTGTTCAGAATATTTAAGTTAATTATTTTAACTTGATTATTGATGTTGTGTACGAAGAATAAGTCAGACATGAGATCCAAATCCTGGATTGGGATTGTGATCAAGAGATGAGAATAATAATATTTTATTATTTTACAGTACCATAATTATGTACTGGGTATGTGCGGACAGATAATATTGAGCAATGACGGTCAATTAGGTTATAACATATTACCGTGCTGTGAAACCCTAATTATTAAACTCAGTTATGGGATATTTACGAGTAGTATTTGTATATGAAATTACTGTGAATAAGAATATCGGTAATTAGAAGAAACCCTAATTACTGTTGTACGTCGATAATTAGGACAAACCCTAATTATTATAACCCTAACCGATTGAAGTTAGAAACCGTAACGACTGTGTTAGTAATATACACAGATAATTAGAGAACCCTAATGGTCAATTAGAAACCCTAATTGATGACGTTAAGAAACCCTAATTATAGAACCCTAAATTTTTAATCGAAAACCCTAATTTCAATTCTGGGTTTAATTTCGATATTCTTGTATAAGTGTTTTAATTTACCAAAGGATAGAAGTTAATTGGTAAATTGTAAGAATTAAATCTAGTGATTAAATATTACATTTAATTGCCTTGTACAAGATTGCCCATACACTCTTAAACAAAGCCCAACCATCACCCATAACAAATCAGAAACAAGAATCAAGAATTTTTGGCAAAAGGGTATAAGAACACTAAACCTAGAAATCCTTTGATTCGATGTTATTTGATACAATTGATTGTTTAAAGTTGTGTAATAGAATGTTAATTGATGATATGGGTTGATAAATCAAAGACCCATAACATCAAAGTGCACGAATTTGAAGATTTAAGCAAGTTGGAAAAACCGATTACATTATTTTTTTTCACCAAATGTCGAGGCCATAACTCTTTTCTCTATCATGAGTTTTGTTCTTCAAAAGTTGTTATGTGTAGCCTTTGATATGTGGTCTTTAATCTGCAAAAAAAGAATCAAGTCCATATCATGTATAGAATAGAAGTTATAGATGGTCAAACATGGTTGATGGATCATGATAAACTGCTTTTTAGGCGATGCAGAATGGGGGGCATTCTCGTCCACTTTTGTGCTTTAAAAGGTCTGGACTTTTGATATGTTGTAGTGCACTGAGTTAGGAAGCCATAGGCTTTGGAATGACCTCATTCCGACCTCGGATGAGGGAATTACGGTGATTGGAAGGAAATGTGTCAAAAGCGAAAGTCGGCGAGCGGGATGTGCTATTCGGGACCTTGTTTCGATCGATTAATGTTTTCAAAACCTTCTGGGCTTTTGGTATGTTATAGTACACCGAATAAGATTTTCATAGACTCCGAAACGGACTAAATACGATATCGGAGGAGAGAGTTATGACATTTCAAAGTAGTAGTGTCAAAACTTCCCAACAAGTGCGGTGCCGTCCATTTGAACGGAATTTCTGGGCTGATGTGTTCGGAATTTGGAAATGGTCAAAGAATAAAAGTTGTAGCCCTAGAAGTTAGCTTCGCGTGGGCTCAAGAATCGCTCAAAAATGTTTTAAAATGAAAGAGTTATGACTGTTTTAGCGGAAGATGGTAAAGCTGAAACGAGATTGAAAATGTTATGAACGTCCACTTTTGACGCACTGTTTGGGCTACCTAATGAACCCGAATTGGGTAATTCGTATTTTTGAAAAATAGTCTTACATACCATGTATAACATATCCAAAAATCAGATTAATCGGAGTTATGAGCAATGCGTTAGAAAATCGTAAAGTGAGCTATTGAAAAATTAGTATAAACCAAGTCCCACATCGACTAAGTTGAGAACTTCACCATTTTCTAAACCTATAAATAGAAGGGCTTGGCCTTTGTTTCATTCACCAACAATAAGGCCTCCAATTTTTTTGAGAAAGGCTTTGTTGTGGGAGAACTTTTTATAAAGATCTCCTTAGTTAAATTTTGGCGTGGAAGTGCGTATTCAATCTGTGGAATTAGTATTTAGGGTATGTTTTTATTTAATTTTGTAATGTTATTATTTTAATTGTTAGTTAAAGTTTGAATTTTTGAAGTTTAGTTAGTGTTGTTAATAAACTAGTTAGTTTACTATGTTTATTTTGGCTTAGAATTAGTTATGTAAATGAGTTATTTGTGATGACTTTTAATATTTTGTGATGAATTTCATTAATTAATTATTATTAATGATATTAAAGTTATTTAATGATTATATTAAATAATTTAGTTTAAAAATGATTTTAATATTATAAAATCATTTTAAATGAAAATAAGGTATTTAAAAATATTTTAAGTTATAAAATATAACTTTTAATATTTAAATGATAATTTCATTAATAATTAAATATTAATGATATTAAGATAATATTAATGATATTTAGTTTATTTAATAATTATTATTAAATAAATAGTTTAAAAATGGTTTTACTTATTTAAAAACCATTTAAAGAGGATATTAAGGATTTAAAATATTTTAAGTTATAATTAATGACTTTTAATATTTGGATAAATAGTACATTAATATTTAAATATTAATGGTAATTATTTAAAATGATTTTTATTGTTTTAAAAATCAATTAAGGGTAATATAAATGTTTTAAAAATAGTTTGAGTTATTATAAATAACTTTTATATTTTGTGATGGTTTCATTAATAGTTTAGTATTAATTAAACTATTAATGATAATGGAATTGTTTAATGTTTAAATCATTTAATTATGATTCCGATAATTGAAAGTTATAAATGGCCAAACTAGTGACTTTGAGAACCGATTATGAAGTTCTAAATTTGAAGAAGAACACCTATAGTAATGATTATATCACTATAGGCCCTTTAGTGATGATTTGAATTATTTTAAATTTTTTAATTTACGGAAATTTCAAAATGATTAAAAATTAAGATGTCTCGATATTTACGAGATGTTGAGGTATAAAATAAGAGTCTTAGACTCAAAGATTTACCCGATAAAGTTTTTGATGCGGCACAAAATGTCGACCCTATAATAGAAAGAAAAGGCTACTGTAAGAGCATGGATGAGATATTTGAAAAATGTATAAAAATATTTCAAGTATAGAATAGGAACTAAAAGTATGATCACTGTGATTATGTGATTAGACTATGTGCTGACTGTAATAGACAGTACTATGTGTTAAGATATATTGTTCTAATCGAACGAATGATCTGATTATTGATAGGTTGTGATAAAGAGATAAAACCTAAGTTGAGATTTGTAATCAGCGAATCAGGCAAGTATCCTACCTTTGCATTTTCTTTATGCAATGGACATGAGTAAGAAGTTTCAGAATTATTCTATTCCTGTACAGATTATGTACGCTTTGATTATCAACATGTTAGCTCAGATATATATTCTGTTAAGTTGATTTCTAAATGGTTATACAAGTGTCCCCACTTGGATAACCATGGCATTTATTCACATGTTGATATACCTCTGTCAATTACCCGTATACATATATGTTGAATTACATATTATTGTTGAGCAAGATTAAAAACCTTCGGGTTTGGAACCAGGCATGTATGAACATCCCTATATGGGAAGATTTTTGCGCCCAAGGCGGATAGAGTGAGCGATGAATTTCGTTCAAGTTATGTAGTATTGATCAATACAGGGTACAACGGGGCTGATCACCCTCCGTGCCCGTAAGCTAGAGCGGTTTGCGGATGGATTTCTGCTAAACCTTTTCGAAAATGAAAAGAATGTTCATAGTATGATTCTTAAACCCTATTCATGGGTAGAGCCAGAGCCAAATTTAAATAATTTGGAAGAGATTTGTTATGTGAATTTTTTATCAGTACAGATTACTTCACAACTTTCGATTCGTTGTAGAAGTGTTATGTAAAGAGAATACTTATATTCTTTCAGCTTATATATATATTATTGCTATTACTTATTTGGGCACTCAAATGCTCATCCTTGCTTAAATTAAATGTTTTCGAGTTATGTATGAGCAACTTTGAAGGCTCGAGTACGCGAATAAAGGAAAAGGAAAGTCGATCGAATAAGTGTGTATCATGAGTTAATGGTTATAGTTGTATTGGTATCTATTCAAGTATTATAAGGAATGTATTTGAAGGTCACGTGCACTGGGAAGTAAACTTTGATGTATGTAAATTAAGTTCGAATGTATTATTATTTTAGTATTATTCAGCTTAAAGAAATGGTATCGTGGAGAACCGAGTTCGGGTTTCAAATACCTGGATTTGGGGTCATCACAGGTTGGTATCAAAGCTGTTGGTTATGAAGCTTAGGTAGGAATACCTGAGACTAATAACCACAATGATTAGGATAAGTATTAACTCATATAAAGTTAGTTGGTCGATAAGATTTAAAGATGAATCTCGGCGAGTGTAAAGACGCAGAGTTCCTTAACTCTGATTATAAAGTTAAACAGTAGTGGGGAATAGATTGAGTCTAAAAGACTAAAAGTGCAGTTATGAGAGATCGTAAAATAAAAAGATCAAGATATAGAACTAAATCGTAATATATACGATGAGATCACCCCGTGATCTGATAAGGCTATGACAGCCAGAAGGAATCAATCTGATGATTGGAAAGTTTACTGACAAAGATTGCTTGTATGAATTGTACTATCAATTGGTACAGATCCGGAAGATAATTATAAATACTGAATTAAATTGCATTATGGAGAATGGGGTTAGTGTTAGATGGGGATTCAATTGAGGACTCATGTCGTAGGGCAATTTGAGTTGTATGATTCTTCGTATGGGAGCCGAATTGTACTTGGTGTAAAAACCACTTAGTTTCGCACCGATAATCATTGAAATGTACGTATCGCGCTATTTGTTATATGCATATTAAGAGGATGACTCCATT
Organism: Panax ginseng; assembly: GCA_020205605.1. Classification (NCBI taxonomy): domain Eukaryota; kingdom Viridiplantae; phylum Streptophyta; class Magnoliopsida; order Apiales; family Araliaceae; genus Panax; species Panax ginseng. Next base: position 123,549,233 of record CM035132.1, on the reverse strand, counting down.
CTCAGGTGTATAACAGGTAGATAGGTCATAGATAGAGAATATAAGATTAAGTTCGAGTTCTTAAAAAACTCATACCTATGAGACATTCTTGACTCATAATTATATGAAATGTTTATGAACCCCAAATAATGGACGCCAAAGGTCTGACTAGGATAAGTTCTTAAACTCATATGATTGTGGCAATTTATGAACTTATAAGTGTGGTTTGATGAACTGGGTATAGTTTTGTGTGAATGGAGTATTATGGATTACAGGAACAGATAGATTGTTAAGTAAATGATTTTTAGTGAAGGTGTTAGGTTTTCCTAAACTCCTAGCTATGCTAAACTTCAAAATTTTTGACATCAAGCTAAATACGCACTATGTGCTTTTTTGAAAAACAAAAATGTAGACTCGTAATCATTTTTGAAACGGTTTAAAGTACGGTCTTTGCTACTTATTTTGGCTAGACGCAAATGATTTGAAATATCAAAATTTGTTTTTAATTATCACTTATGTACCATGTAACCTGGTGCAGAGATGATAAAAATGTGATGGAGTTGTAAATACTGAGGAATACTTAGTGTGAATTTGACTGAAGTCATTGTTCCACTATTGTATGTTGTCTTATGACAAAGTCATACAATGACAAAGACATCCTCAACGGATTGTTACAAAGATGCAAGCATCATGGCGTCATTCTCAAAAATGTTTTCAAAAAGTTTAATTTGCCAACGGGTTTTGGCTACATCTAAATAATTCGATTAAAGTGAATTATTGATATGAGTCTATGCTATTTGAATCAGCTAGACTAATGTTTATGAAAACTCTAAGTGTTCATTGAAGAAATTTCCCGAACCAAATTGTTTTGATGCGGAATCTATATGATAAGACCGAGGTGAGCGATGTTGTTTGGATAAAATAATCCAATCTAATAGCGTAAATATTATTTAGGCATGATTAATACGTTATGCATGGCGTAGGGGTACAATAGGCTAATCACCTAAAGTACTATTAATGGTAGTTTACCTTCTTTGTGATTGTAAACATACCGTAATGTTTTCTTGTATGAATACCGCTAAAACTATATGTTCATGGTCTATATGTCCCCTCGACAATTTGAAAACTTTTACTCTTGTAAGAGGTGTATTGGGTAGCATGTGATGATATGTGTGAATGTTGTAAGCCTGAGATAGCGTTAAGCTAGAGTTATGAGGGAGGTTGGGCGGAGGAGATATTCAAATAAGGCAGTTGAAGGTTGAAATAGAAGCCAAAGACACCGAGATACATACCTTAGACCAGAGCTTTAGTCATCACCTTCATGCGATTCGATCAGAGAGTGGATGGAGCGCCTTTCTAAGCAGAGATAGGTGTTGATGAGAATTGAATAAATTTATCATCAATCAAAATAAGATATATAGAACTCTTGATTCTTTGTATATATATATATATATTAATCGGGTAACTTATGTATGTAGATGTCCGGTGAGAAAGATATGTGGAATAAGAAGGATCAGATCTATACACTCTCATTAGAGTTAAGTAAGAACAAACTTGCATGAACCGGGTTGATTACCGCAACGCAATTTATAACGCTTTGCAAGAGACCTAATATTAATAATATAGATCTCCAATATTAGAATAATATCATCACGATATATCTTACCGTTATATTTATATACATAGAATAACCTAAACACATAACACATAACCCTATAAGTCTATACAACAGACATAAGACTTAATATCGAATCAAACTATTTCACCGATTGACTTTAAAACCGACACAATTTTATCATCCCGATGATCTAGTCGATAATACTCGAGTTTAAGTTCGATTAAACTCGCTTAACCCTTAACAATTATCACGATAATTTTCTTATCACCAAAACATTTTTCCTAGGCTCGTAATAATTTTCTTGGATAATTATTACCATTTATCAACATTTTTCAATCATTAATATCGTATTTAAATGAATTAAATACCACATAATTCCTTAATCATTAATATTCATTTAATATAAAATATTAATCAAAATCATTACATAATATATTATAATATAATTATAATATTTCAAAATATTTTTAATACCTTAAAATCATAATTATTTGATTTTAAACACTTAAATCCATTATCCGATAATTAATATTAATATTAAAATATTAATATTTTCATGCCAAAATATCAAAAGTTATATTTTATAACTTAAAATATTTTTATAACACTTAAATCATTTTTATATGATTTTTAAAACATTAATTCTATTTTTCCTTAATTTATTTAATATATTTATTAAATAAATTAATTACCATTAATAATAAATTATTAATGAAATTTATCATAAAATATTAAAAGTCATCAAAAATAACTTAAAATATTTTCTTTTACCATAAAATAATTTTTCATGATTTTTCATGAATTAAAACTATTTTTAAATAATTTATTTAATATTATAATTTAAATAAATAAATACCATTTATATTCCAAAAATATTAATTATTTTCGAAATATACTCAAAATAGTTAAAAACTATTTTTCATACTTTAAAATAATTTTTCAGAATTTATTATGTATTTTTAATAATTAAAACCATTTTTTTCTAATTTTAATTCATTTTCCGGAAAATAGAAAATAAACTGTCACTAAAGGGCCCTATAGCGACAGAACCGTCGCTATAGGTGTTCTTGAGCCAAACCCAGATTTTCCGGCCAGTTGCGAGGGGCTAGGTTTGACCACTTATAAATTCTTGATCCTAAGGTTTCTGGGAAATCTAATGTATTGATGTTGTAGTATAAGTGTAATACTACAACTATCAACCAAGATCCTAGCCAAAAACACAACATACCAAAGAGATCTAATCAATGAGAAAAACTTGTCGAGATGTTCTTCAATTTACGGGTTTTCCGAAAATTGAAGAAACGATCGAGATCTTCATTTGAACCATTAAATATTTACTTTAGTGGCTTGTTTTATGCGATATGAAGGTTCCACCATATATTCCATATGTCAGGGTACGATTATAATGCATCAAACCCAACTAATAACATAACACTAAGCGATTAAGGATGGTCAAAGTTCTGACAAAATAATGGTTCATGAAGATTCTGGGTTACCCAGATTGTTCTTACGGCTGATCGGTCAACGCTGTTTGACCAACAATATTTGCAATCCTGATCCTGATCTGGTGGTTATAAGGGCTTTGTTGTGTAGATCACATGTCATACTATCCAGATCTAACACTAACATGGTAAGTATCATTAACAGTAGAAAGATCTAAGGCCTAGAAAATCATTGTCAGATTTCTGGGAATCTGCAAATTTTTCTGGGTTGCCCAGAAACAGAAATTGTGTTCGGTCAACGGTCTTTGACCGTTCATATCTTGTAATCTAAACATGATATAAACCTGTTTCCAGTTCCAGATCATAGTATACATGACATTTTACACATATACAACTTTAAACACCAAAAATCATTAACACAAAAGAATCTAAAGGCTCTGACATTCGACTGTCAGGCCACTTTTACAAAATTTTCCACATTTTCAAAAATGTAAGATTCGAGCTCTTTAATGTTATGGGTTTGTGTTTTGACAACCCAGATCATCATTTGACACCCTATTACACATGTTTAACCAATCAATTACAACAAATAACTTCAGATCATAGATTTCAAAAATTTAGGGTTTATACCACTTTGAGCTTTGATCCATGATTTACGATCTTTGATTCTTGTTCTTGGCTACATGAATCGATCATATATCTTTTTTTTCTAGCACTCTAGATTTCAATTTTTTAGAGAGAGGGTCTTGGATGAAATTGGTAAGTAAATGAGCAATAATGTAATATTATCTCTCTTTTAATCTTATATATATTGCTATATAATTCAATCCGCATATAATATAAGGAATAGATTTGGGTTGAGATTTTTTTCACATCCTAAAGCTATCATTTTTGGTGAGCAACTCTACCAAAAATTTAAACCTATTTGCAACCCTACTCATTAAAATGATAAAAAGGGCATTTTAGTTATTTCCTTAATTTCTAGAATTTGCCAAATGATAAAACCCTTAGGGTTTAGGGTTTGAGCATACTAAGATTTAGGGTTTGGACAAATTTAGGGTTTAGGTTTTAACCCTCAAATATTTAGCAACTTGGATTTCAAAAATTTTCTAATTAAATTTTAAAATAGATTTTTTTTTGATATCTAATTATAATTAGGGCTTCCTAATTATATCATAATTTCCTAATCATGAATCATTATTTGCTAATTAGGACAATTTTATACTAATTAAAATTGCTAATTAAGCACTTAGGGTCAAATTTGTACATTATAATTTATAACCGAAAAATTAGGGTTTAAAAATATAAAAATAATATTTCAATTTTAGAAATTAGATTTCCCAATTAGATTAGGGTTTCTAATAACTTGACAATTAGGATTTATATTTCCTAATTAACATTGCAATTATAGCAATTAAATCCACCAATTGTATAATTAGGGTTCAAAATGGTCATTAGGTTTTCAACCCACAAATTAGGGTTTCTAATAGAAAATAATTTTCTAAAATAGAATTTAAATACTTGTAATTAGATTACATTTTTTCTAATTACTTAAATCTTGAAAATTAGAATTAATATATCCTAATTAACATTAAAAGTATTAAATTAACACCTTCGCTTTCCCCAATTATAAAATTAGGGTTTCAAATCCCAAATTAGGGTTCAAATTTGGAATTAGGGTTTAGTAATCAATTTGTTAAGATTAACCCTAATTAATCTTTTAATTATTTACACTTATGCCATTAAGTTCCCGATTTAGGTTTTCATGCACCTAAATTAGGGTTTCGATTCTTTAATCGAAACTAGGGTTTCGAACCCATTTCTAGGGTTTCTTATCGACGTTAGGGTTTTCTAACCTGTTGTTGTTGTTCTTATATATTCTTAGGGTTTGTTACGGATATAATTTATCCGTCAACCTCGACCATTAACCACATTTTGAACACATAACATTAACCATATTCACGTAACTTAATCACATAAACACTTAATCTGAATAATTCACCTATATCCTTCACCGAATTTTGAAATTCTCAAAATTCAATCCCAATAACATCAAACGCATACACTTATTTTCTATCTAGGTCTAATATTTGACCTTAAATCAATCATTTAAGATTTTAATAAATTGTCCAAATTCTCGGGTTATCACATTCACCCCTCCTTCTAAGAATTTTGTCCCCGAAATTCACCTTACACCTTACGCCGTATACCAAATAGCTTGCACCATTCACACATATCACATACTACCCAATTCACCACTCACAAGAGTAAAAGGTTTAAAATTTTCTTTGAGGGATCATATAAGATCATGAACTTATTTTCTCTGCATCTATCAAAGATACTCAAATTTCTGCATCTATCAAAGATACTCAAATTAAAATATTCCTTTATATAAAAGGTTATTCGCTTTCGGTCTTTATTTGATTCATGAAGAAAACAATTTGGTTTGGGAAATTTCTTTCAATAAAACACTTTTTTTTTGAAAAATGACGTTGAGAATGACGTCACGATGCCACATCGTATTTAAAATTCACGAGAGATTTCGTCATTTGGTGATTTTGTCATACTACATTATACCATAATGGAATAGTGACTTTAAGTCAAATTCACACTAAGTAATACCGCATTGATGACTCCATCATTTTTATCATCTCTCGCACTGTGTCAAATGGTACATAAGTGATAATTAAAAAAATTTTTTTTTTTTGGGCACATAGTGCGTATTTATCTTGATGTCAAAATTTCAAGTTTAGCATAGCTAGGAGTTTAGAAAACCTAAGTCTCCACTAATGATCATTTGCTTAAACATTCTATCTATTCCTATTATCCTTAACACTCCATTCACACAACTATACCCAGTTCATAAAACCACACTTATTAGTTCATAACCTGGCCACAATTATATGAGTTTACGAACTTACCCTAGTCTGACCTTTGGCGTCCGTTCGCTGAGGGGCTCATAAACATTTCATATAACTATGAGTCAAGAATGTCACATAAGTATGAGTTCTAAGAACTCGTACTTAATCCTATATTCTCTACCTATGACCTATTTATCTGTATATAACAACTAGCGTGACACAACATTTCAATTATTACCAATGCCACCAACTAAGTAGTTTTTACACACCAAGTATGATTCCCCCTTACATACAAGAAATCATACAACCTCGATTGTTGCCAACACGAGTCCTCATTGAAATCCCCACCTAATACTTAACCCCCTTCTCAATACGAATTTCATTTAATCCGTATTCATAATCCTTTTCTGAATCTGTACCATTCACACAGCAATCATGCTTTAAACTTTTCAATCATCCGATTGATTCTTTCTGGCTGTCATAACCTTAACAGATCACGGGGTGATCTCATCGTATATATTACGATTCAATTCTATGACTATGATCGTTTTGTTTTACGATCTCCTATCACTGAACTTTTAGTCTTTTAGACTTTATCTATTCACCACTACATTTCAACCTTATTACCAGAGTTAGGGAACTCAGATCTTTAACAACTTACCGAGATTCATCTTTTGAATCTTACCAACCAACTAACTCTATGTGAGTTAGATCTTATCCTAATCATCATGCGGTTATTGGTCTCGGTATTCCTACCTAAGCTTCATAACCAACAACTTTTGATACCAATCAGAAGGCCCCTCGAACCCGAGCCCCAAATCGCCATGATTCTGGTTTTCTAAACATTCTATAACTTTTTGAAGAAGATATAAACATAAATTGTTTATACATTACATTACACACTTTTCCCCAAGGTCGAGTAACCTTTACTTATACACATTTCATAAACTATTTATTACATAACAATATTTATCACAATACGCTATTACAAACTAGTCAGACTTTATAACCCAAGTCAAATTGGCATTAATCTTTTCCTCATGTCCTAACGCTTTCGCCTTTTCTCGCAATGTTTTATCATGATATAGCAAGGGTGAGCATGAAAGTTGCCCAACAAGTTTAAATACAACAATATAAGGATATATCATGATTGAAGAGTATGAATAATAAAAAGCTATAATTCATCAATATAATTGAGAACTAGCAGAACAAACTTTTGACCAACAAGTTTTAAACATGAACAAACATTTCGAACCAACCGGTAATGAAGGTGATCACCTTTTCATACCGACTTATACATGCAAGATGTACAGAGTACAATTTTCATGGCAATCAAAGAATGATTTAACCATAAGCTTGAATAAAACACTCTTATTAGAGTTAAGTAAGAACAAACTTGCTCGAACTGCTGATTACCGCAAGAACGCAATTTATAACGCTTTACCCAAGACCTAATATTAATAATATAGATCTCCAATATTAGAATAATATCATCACAAAGATAATACTTGTTATATTTATATACACGTAATAACCTAAACACATACACATAACCCTATCAGTCTATACAGCACATAAGACTTAATATCAGGTCAAACTATTTCAGTCTGACTTAAAACCGACACAATTCTATCATCCCGACGATCTAGTCGCACAATACTCGAGTTTAAGTTCAGTTAAACTCTGCCTAACCCTTAACAATTATCACAGATAATTTTCTTATCAGTCAAAATATTTTTCCTAGGCTCGTAATAATTTTCGGATAATTATTACCATTTATCATGATTTTCCAATCATTAATATCGTATTTAAATGAATTAAATACCACATAATTCCTTAATCATTAATATTCATTTAATATAAAAATATTAATGAAAATCATTACATAATATTATAATATAATTATAATATTTCAAAATATTTTTAATACTTTAAAATCATAATTATTTGATTTTTAAACACTTAAATCCATTATCCGATAATTAATATTAATATTAAAATATTAATATTTTCATGCCAAAATATCAAAAGTTATATTTTATAACTTAAAATATTTTTATAACACTTAAATCATTTTTAAATGATTTTTAAAACATTAATTTATTTTTCCTTAATTTATTTAATATATTTATTAAATAAATTAATTACCATTAATAATAAATTATTAATGAAATTTATCATAAAATATTAAAAGTCATCAAAAATAACTTAAAATATTTTCTTTTACCATAAAATAATTTTTCATGATTTTTCAAATTAAAACTATTTTTAAATAATTTATTTAATATTATAATTAAATAAATAAATACCATTTATATTCCAAAAATATTAAATATTTTTGAAATATACTCAAAATAGTTAAAACTATTTTTTTCATACTTTTTAAAATAATTTTTCATAATTTATTATGTATTTTTAATAATTAAAACCATTTTTTCTAATTTTAATTCATTTTTCTAAAAATAGAAAATAAATCGTCATTTAAAGGGCCTTCTATAGCGACAAAAACTGTCGCTATAGGTGTTCTTGAGCCAAACCCAGACCTTCATGCCAATTTTCGAGAGGCTAGGTTTGACCACTTATAAATTCTTAATCCTAAGGTTTCGAAATCTAATGTATTGATGTTGTAGTATAAGTGTAATACTACAACTATCAACCAAGATCCTAGCCAAAACACAACATACCAAAGTGAGATCTAATCAATGAAAAAACTTGTCAGACATGTTCTTCAATTTCGGGTTTTCCGTAAATTGAAGAATGAAATGAGGTGCTTCATTCAACCATTAAATATTTACTTTAGTGGCTTGTTTTATGCGATATGAAGGTTCCACCATATATTCCATATGTCAGGGTACGATTATAATGCATCAAACCCAACTAATAACATAACACTAAGCGATTAAGGATGGTCAAAGTTCTGACAAAATAATGGTTCATGAAGATTCTGGGTTACCCAGATTGTTCTTACGACTGATCGGTCAACGTTGTTTGACCAACAATATTTGCAATCCTGATCCTGATCTGGTGGTTATAAGGGCTTTGTTGTGTAGATCACATGTCATACTATCCAGATCTAACACTAACATGGTAAGTATCATTAACAGTAGAAAGATCTAAGGCCTAGAAAATCATTGTCAGATTTCTGGGAATCTGCAAATTTTTCTGGGTTGCCCAAAAACAAAAATTGTGTTCGGTCAACGATCTTTGACCGTTCATATCTTGTAATCTAAACATGATATAAACTGCTTTCAGCCCGCATCATAGTATACATGACATTTTACACATATACAACTTTAAACACCAAAATCATTAACACAAAAGAATCTAAAGGCTCGACATTCAATTGTCAAAGCCACTTTTTACAAAATTTTCCACATTTTCAAAAATGTAAGATTCGAGCTCTTTAATGTTATGGGTTTGTGTTTTGACAACCCGATCATCATTTGACACCCCTATTACACATGTTTAACCCATCAATTACAACAAATAACTTCGGATCATAGATTTCAAAAATTTAGGGTTTATACCACTTTTGAGCTTTGATCATGATTCATGATTTACATGATCTTGATTATGTTCTGGGGCTTGATATTGTGACCATCATCTTCACTCATTTCAAGCTTTTCTCTCTCAGAGATTTCAATTTTTAGAGAGAGAGTCTTGGAAGAAAATGCAAAAATAAAGTAATATTTTCTCTCTTTTAATCTTATATATATTGCTTAGATATAATTCAATCCGATATAGTGATATAATAGGATTGTTTAGATTTTGCAGATTTTGTCCCATGATTTTGGTCAACAACTTGGTAACCTACCAAAAATTCAAAGATTTATAACACCAACTCATTAAAATAGATAAAAGGGCATTTTAGCCTTTTCCTTTAATTTTAGAATTTGCCAAATGATAAAACCCTTAGGGTTTAGGGTTTGAGCATTCTAAGATTTAGGGTTTGGACATTTAGAGGTTTAGGTTTTAACCCTCAAATATTTAGCAACTTGGATTTCAAAAATTTTCTAATTAAATTTTAAAATAGAAATTTTTTTGATTTCTAATTATAATTAGGGCTTCCTAATTATATCATAATTTCTAATCATGAATCATTATTTGCTAATTAGGACTATTTTATCCTAATTAAAATTGCTAATTAAGCACTTTGGGTCAAATTTGTACATTATAATTTATAACCCAAAAATTAGGGTTTTAAATATAAAAATAATATTTAAATTTTAGAAATTAGATTTCCCAATTAGATTAGGGTTTCTAATAACTTGACAATTAGGATTTATATTTCCTAATTAACATTGCAATTATAGCAATTAAATCCACCACTGTACAATTAGGGTTCAAAATGGTCATTAGGGTTTTCAACCCACAAATTAGGGTTTCTAATAGAAAATAATTTTCTAAAATAGAATTTAAATACTTGTAATTAGATTACAGTTTTCTAATTACTCAATCTTGAAAATTAGAATTAATATATCCTAATTAACATTAAAAGTATTAAATTAACACCTTCGTTTTCCCTAATTATAAAATTAGGGTTTCAAATCCCGAAATTAGGGTTCAAATTTGGAATTAGGGTTTTGTAATCAATTTGTTAAGATTAACCCTAATTAATCTTTTAATTATTTACACGTATGCCATTAAGTTCCCGATTTAGGGTTTCATGCAATCAATTAGGATTTTGATTCTCTAATCCAAACTAGGGTTTCGTAACCGATTTCTAGGGTTTCTTATCGACGTTAGGGTTTTCTAACCAAACGTTGTTGTTCTTAATATATTCTTAGGGTTTGTTACAAATATAATTTATCCGTCAACCTCGACCATTAACCACATTATGTACACACATTAAACCATATTCACAAAACTTAATCACATAAACACTTAATCCTGAATAATTCACTATATATCCTTCAATCAATTTTGAAATTCTCAAAATTCAATCCCAATAACATCAAACGATACACTTATTTTCTATCTAGGTCTAATATTTGACCTTAAATCAATCATTTAAGATTTTAATAAATTGTCCAAATTCTCAAGTTATCACATTCACCCATCCTCTAAGAATTTCGTCCCCTAAATTCACCTTACACCTTACAATCAGTATACCAAATAGCTTGCACCATTCACACATATCACATACTACCCAATTCACCACCACAAGAGTAAAAGGTTTAAAATTTTTTTGTAAATCATATAAGATCATGAACTTATTTTCTGCATCTATCAAAGATACTCAAATTTCTGCATCTATCAAAGATACTCAAATTTCTGCATCTATCAAAGATACTCAAATTAAAATATTCCTTTATATAAAAGGTTGTTCTCGGTCTTATTTGATTTGATTCCGCAAAGAAAACAATTTGGTTCGGGAAATTTCTTCGATAAACACTTGGAGTTTTTGAAAACATTTTGAGAATGACGTCATGATGCCCATACATCAGTATTTACAAATTCGTTGAGGATTTCGTCATTTGGTGATTTTGTCATACTACCTTATACCATAATGGAATAGTGACTTTAAGTCAAATTCACACTAAGTAATACTGCATTGATGACTCCATCATTTTTATCATCTCCGCATCAGTCAAATGGTACATAAGTGATAATTAAAAACAATTTTTTTTTTTAAAAGGCACATAGTGCGATTTATCTTGATGTCAAAATTTCAAGTTTAGCACGACCTAGAGTTTAGGAAAACCTAAGTCTCCACTAATGATCATTTGCTTAAACATTCTATCTATTCCTATTATCCTTAACACTCCATTCACACAACTATACCCAGCCTCATAAAACCACACTTACGAAGTTCATAACTCGCCACAATTATATGAGTTTACTTAACTTACCCTAGTCCGACCTTTGGCGTCCGTTCACGAGAGGGGCTCATAAACATTTCATATAACTATGAGTCAAGAATGTCACATAAGTATGAGTTCTAAGAACTCGTGACTTAATCCTATATTCTCTACCTATGACCTATTTATCTCAGATATAACAACTACATGTGACAACATTTCAATTCTTACCAATGCCACCAACTAAGTAGTTTTTACACCAAGTATGATTCCCTACCATACAAGAAATCATACAACCGATTTACCACAACACGAGTCCTCATTGAAATCCCCACCTAATACTTAACCCCCTCTCAATACGTAAATTTCATTTAATCCGTATTCATAATCCTTTTCCGAATCAGCACATTCACACAAAGAATCATGCTTTAAACTTTTCAATCATCCGATTGATTCTTTCTGGATGTCATAACCTTAACAGATCACGGGGTGATCTCATCGTATATATTACGATTCAATTCTATGACTATGATCGTTTTGTTTTACGATCTCTTATCCCTGCACTTTCATTCCTTTAGACTTTATCTATTCACCACTTCGGTTCAACCTTATTACCAGAGTTAGGGAACTCTGTATCTTTACAACTTACCGAGATTCGTCTTTTAATCTTACCGACCAACTAACTCTATGTGAGTTAGATCTTATCCTAATCATCATGCGGTTATTGGTCTCGTATATCCTACCTAAGCTTCATAATCAATGACTTTTGATACCAATCAGAAGCGTCCCCTAACCTTTGAGCCCCAAATCGCCGCGGATCCGGTTCGCTATTTCTATAACTTTTTGCGGAAGATATAAACATAAATTGTTTATACATTACATTACACACTTTTCCCCAAGGTCGAGTAACCTTAACTTATACACATTTCATAAACTATTTATTACATAACAAAATTTATCACAATACGCTATTACAAACTAGTCAAGACTTTTTATAACCCAAGTCAACTTTGCTTTAATCGCTTCCTCAGATCCTAACGCTTTCGTTTTTTCTCGCAATGTTTTATCATGATATAGCAAGGGTGAGCATGAAAGTTGCCCAACAAGTTTAAATACAACAATATAAGGATATATCATGATTGAAGAGTATGAATAATGGGCTGGCTATAATTCATCAATATAATTGAGAACTAGCAGAACAAACTTTTGACCGAACAAGTTTTAAACATGAACAAACATTTCGGACAAACCCCAGAATGAAGGTGATCACCTTTTCATACCGACTTATACATATGCAAGATGTACAGAGTACAATTTTCATGGCAATCAGCAATGATTTAACCATAAGCTTGAATAAAACACTCTCATTAGAGTTAAGTAAGAACAAACTTGCCTGAACCGTTGATTACCGCAACGAAATTTATAACGCTTTACCCAAAGACCTAATATTAATAATATAGATCTCCAGAATAATATCATCACAGTATAATACTATTATATTTACATACACAGAATAACCTAAACACATAACACATAACCCTATCAGTCTATACAGCACATAAGACTTAATATCAGGTCAAACTATTTCAGTCTGACTTAAAACCGACACAATTCTATCATCCCGACGATCTAGTCGCACAATACTCGAGTTTATGTTCAGTTAAACTCTGCCTAACCCTTAACAATTATCACAGATAATTTTCTTATCAGTCAAAATATTTTTCCTAGGCTCGTAATAATTTTCGGATAATTATTACCATTTATCATGATTTTCCAATCATTAATATCGTATTTAAATGAATTAAATACCACATAATTCCTTAATCATTAATATTCATTTAATATAAAATATTAATCAAATCCTTACATAATATTATAATGTAATTATAATATTAAAAGTCATCAAAAATAACTTAAAATATTTTCTAACACCATAAAATAATTTTTCATGATTTTTCATGAATTAAAACTATTTTAAATAATTTATTTAATATTATAATTTAAATAAATAAATACCATTTATATTCTAAAAATATTAATTATTTTCAAATATACTCAAAATAGTTAAAAACTATTTTCATACTTTAAAATAATTTTTCGTAATTTATTATGTATTTTTAATAATTAAAACTATTTTTTTCTAATTTTAATTCATTTTCCTAAAATAGAAAATAAATCATTCACTAAAGGGGCCTATAGCTGACAGTAACTGCCGCTATAGGTGTTCTTAAGCCAAACCTGATTTTCCTAGGCAAATATGAGGGGCTAGGTTTGACCACTTATAAATTCTTGATCCTAAGGTTTCTGGGAAATCTAATGTATTGATGTTGTAGTATAAGTGTAATACTACAACTATCAACCAAGATCCTAGCCAAAACACAACATACCAGTGAGATCTAATCAATGTAAAATTTATCAGACATGTTCTTCAATTTCTGGGTTTTCCAGAAATTGAAGAACAGTCGAGGTGCTTCATTTGAACCATTAAATATTTATTTTAGTGGCTTGTTTTATGCGATATGAAGGTTCCACCATATATTCCGATTTCTAGGGTTTCTTATCAGACGTTAGGGTTTTCTAACTGAATGTTGTTGTTCTTAATATATTCTTAGGGTTTGTTACAGATATAATTTATCTGGTCAACCCTTGACCATTAACCACATTCTCGCATACGTATACGTAACATAACCATATTCACGTAACTTAATCACATAAACACTTAATCCTCGGTAATTCACCTATATCCTTCACCGAATTTTGAAATTCTCAAAATTCAATCCCAATAACATCAAACGCATACACTTATTTTCTATCTAGGTCTAATATTTGACCTTAAATCAATCATTTAAGATTTTAATAAATTGTCCAAATTCTCGGGTTATCACAAAGACTCATATGGGAGTCTATTTAAAGGGGAAATCAGTTTGCTACAACTGTGGGCAGGAGGGACATCTGTCACCCAACTGTCCAAACCCTAAGAAAAACCATGGGTGTTTTATATGTGGATCATTGGACCACATTGTGACAACCCCAAAATAGGTTCATTCCATCCAACCCATTCTGAGTCGCCAAATACATGGTACAGAAATAACTACAACTTTATTATTACAACATATAAACTGTGAGTTTAAATACAGATATTGCCATCTAGACAATAACCACACGTAAATAAATCCCCATCATAATTATTGATACATTATTTTACAAAAATGGTGAGGACTACTAAACAACTCTCTTTAGAACCTTCATTCCATACCCCGACTAGTAATCGCTACATTCTCGTCTCCTGAGAAGAAAAATGGAACAAAAAGGAAAAGGGTGAGCTCAACTAGCCCAGTAAAGAATATTATGACTGAGATAATATACAACAAAATTATCGTTAGTCTTCAACAGGGAAAAATCTAATAGAATACAATAGACAACAAGTTTTAAATCAATATTCGCAGCGGAAATAATAATTCATTAGAAGAGTTAAGTAGAGAATGCAAACTACTATCTTCTATGTATGAATTTTAAAGTTTATCGTCTATTTTTTATCCCTGTAACATCAATCGATATATATCTGGAATCAAATATTCATATTTGCACTACAGGCCAAAGATATTCATCAGTTGGTCATGTTCATCTAAACACATGTTCATCTTTGCACTACGGGCCAAAGATATTCATCAGAAATCATTCATCTTTGCACTACAGGCCAAATATATTCATCATAAATCATTCATCTTTGCACTACAGGCCAAAGATATTCAATAATATCATCATTTAAGACTGAGGATGATGAAAAATATTTTTAAATAAACGAATCCAGTGAAACAAAATGACAAGAATTAAGGATTAAGGATTCGTACTTTGTTTTATCCATATCCAAAAATACCTCAAAATAATCATAGTGGTGTAAAATTCAAGAATGATCAAAACATGGATACAATCAAAGCTAGTATCCAGAATAGATATTTTGGACGAAAAGAAGAAATTTCATTTTTCGATGAATAGTGTCGTATTCGGGAATAGTGTCGTATACGTGAATAGTGCCGTATACGTGAACAGTAACTCCGACACCAAAAGAAAGAAATTTCACACAAAAAAATCTTCACGCTTTGTGAATAGTACTCATGAATAGTAACTCGTGAATAGTAACTCATGAATAGTAACTCGTGAATAGTAACTCATGAATAGTAACCCCGACATGAAAAAGTTCCAAATTTGATAAAAAGTTTCAACCAATATTTTGACATAATGATATTGAAGAAATAATATCATTTTTTTAAAAAATAATATCCCTTACCTCGAAAGACAGTACTTCTAGTTGAAATACCGGATATAGGCTATGACTTGAACTTGCACCGTATAGCAATACTCAAAGTATACTCAAAATACTCACAAGAATACGCTCGATAATATAGAGAGAGAAAACTTCAGTTTCTGGTGTGATTTTCAATTCTAACCTAAGCACCCTATTTATAAGAAAATGCTTAGAACACCAAAGCAGAAAATTGAATATAATATTAATATATATATATAATTGTCAAGCCCACTTTTACCAACTGATTTCAGATCATTAAAAACACATGTGAGCCACTCAATTTCAACAAAAAACGTTTTTCTTACAAAAACATTTTAAACTCCAAAACCAATTATTTGAAACTCCAAAACTTCAATAATTCATAATAAATATCTCTTTTATCAGAAAATTCGAATCTCACGACTTTCCATAGGAAATTCCATTATCTACAACTTTGCAGAAGAAAGTTTTTCCAAATTTCAAACAGAAATGGACCGAAATTCATAAACGGACGATTTTACAGGCTATAATCAAATTTTAGTCAAGAAATGGGTCTACCGACACACAAAATCTGTTTTTAATATTTATTGCAACAAAAATACTCTTTCTCCTCATAAACTCATATATCCTCCATTCATTATAAAAATATCACCAAAATTATATTATTAAAAATATAATAATATATTTAAATGAATTATTTTATCAGAAAAAGATAAAATATCAATTTTCAACAATTGTCACATTAAAAATTTTCTCCATCTATATCCACATAAATTAATATTTTCCTCATCATATATATCAATAATTAATTATTCACAAATAATATTACAGAATCACAAGATCGGCAACCAGTAGCTCCTCAGAAAGAGGGGCTTTCCAATAAGGATCTCTCCTTCATGGCGCCGCAATTAGGTGACCAAACCTCTCCTTAGATGTAACTTTCTAGACATTGCCAATAATATTATCCAATAATATTATTCAGATAATATGAATTATTGTCTCGATAATGAAAAATACGTAATGACAATTATTGAAACAACAACAATATAAAATATCAACGCAACAATTATTGAACCAATAAAATATCGAACAAGAATTATCATGTAACAATTATTGAGTAGTGCCTTCTTACGTAAGAATCAATAATTGGTGCAATATCACGTGCTACTACTTGCTCAACAACACGTATTAGTGTGTTTTTAACCACCGGGTATTCTAACAAAGGTAAACTGTGAATAACTACGCCATTATTTTTAAATAACTTATATTTGTCGCTTCCTTCCTCCAATCGCTTTCACATATGGGGCCCCACACATGGTCATACCGGTAAATGCGAATATTCCCCGACAAAGCATTTAATATTCCACGACCAAACGAATATTCTCCGAATACAATGAATATTTTATAACCACTTGCTTATTTTGAAATATTTGCGTATTTTACCCATAACTATCCAAATTAATCACATCAACCCTTACTATTTCAAAATAATAAATAGAGGAAATTAAATTTCATTTATTAATTATTTGGGGTCTTACACACATGGCAAGAAATTGCTCGAAGAAAGGGTTAGAGGGAAATAAGGGTTCTGGTAGTGGTAAGTTAGCCATTAGTGGACCAACACCATCAGTGGGTAGACCCTCAACTCGTACGTTTAATATGACCGTCCAAGATGAGGTTGCATCAACAGATGTGGTAGCAGGTATCATTCTAGTCAATGAAATAAATGCTTATGTGTTATTTGACTCGGGTGCTACTTGTTCTTTTATAGCATGTGAATTTGCTAAGCGATTAGGTTTAATCCCTGAAAAGTTAGCAATACCTTTAGACATTAAGGTAGCAAACGAAGAAATAATCTCCATTGAACATATTCATAAGGATTGTTGCGTAGATATTAGAGGTAATAAGTTATCGGTAGATTTGGTACCGATAAGGTTAAAAGAATTCGATGTAATTCTTGGTATGGATTGGTTGATTAACCATAAGGCGATAATAGATTGCCATAGGAAAAGTGTGAACCTTCGGCTTTCTAAGAAAACCAAGGTAGTGTTTTTCGGTAGTAAATCACCGAGACACTCTTGTTGTCTATCGATGACACAAGCTAAGAAGATGTTGAGAAAAGGGTGTGTAGGTTACCTATGCCATGTTGTGGATACCCAAAGAGTGGGAACATCCTTGGACCAGATACCTATACTTCAAGAGTTCATGGATGTATTTCTGGATGAATTACCGGGTATTCCACCAGATAGAGAGGTTGAGTTTGTGACTGTTACCGGGTATGGCACCAGTTTCAAGGGCACCATATCGGATGGCGCCAGTTGCGA
The DNA here is from genome assembly GCA_020205605.1 of Panax ginseng. NCBI lineage: Eukaryota > Viridiplantae > Streptophyta > Magnoliopsida > Apiales > Araliaceae > Panax > Panax ginseng. Next base: position 123,530,923 of record CM035132.1, on the reverse strand, counting down.
CAAAGGAGTTAATGGTTCAATTACAAGAACTGTTAGACAGGAAGTACATTCAACTGAGTGTGTCTCCTTGGGGAGCACCGATCTTGTTTGTAAAGAAAAAGGATGGGTTGTTAAGACTTTGTATCGACTACCAAGAGTTGAACAAGTTAACGATTAAGAATAAATACCCGTTGCCCAAGATCGATGATCTATTTGATCAGTTGAAAGGGGCAAAGTATTTTTCTAAGATAGATTTGTGCATGGGGTATCATCAGTCAAAAGTAAGAAAGGAGGATGTACCTAAGACGGCCTTCAAAACTCGTTATGGTCATTACGAGTTTCTGGTGATGTCGTTTGGGTTGACTAATGGGCCAGCCACATTTATGGATATGATGAACAGAGTGTTCAAACAGTATTTGGACAAGTTCGTTGTAGTGTTCATTGATGATATTCTAGTCTATTCAAAGACGTCAAAAGATCATGCTGAACATTTAAGGATAGTGTTTGAAACACTAAGGAAGGAAAGGTTGTATGCGAAATTCACAAAGTGTGAATTTTGGCTCGAGAGAGTGCAGTTTTTAGGACATGTTATTGATAAAGATGGCATTTCCGTAGATCCAACAAAAGTAGAAGTAGTTAATGAGTGGGAGCAACCGAAAATGCCAACCGAGGTTCAGAGTTTTCTAGGGTTAGCGGGATACTATAGAAGGTTCATTCAGGACTTTTCTAAAATAGCTACTCCGTTGATAAATCTGACGAGAAAGTCAGTGAAATATGTGTGGACTAAAAAATGTTAGAATAATTTTCAGGAACTAAAGAAGAGGTTAAGTGAGGCACCTGTATTGTCCTTACTAGATGATACAGGGAACTTTGTAGTATATAGCGATGCTTCGCATAAAGGACTGGGTTGCGTGCTCATGCAACATAGCAAGGTCATTGCGTATGCGTCACGTCAATTAAAGGATTATGAGAAGGACTATCCTACTCATGATCTGGAATTGGCAGCTGTAGTTTTTGCCTTGAAGATATAGAGGCATTATCTATATGGTGAGAAGTGTGAGATATACACGGACCACAAAAAAGTCTCAAATATCTTCTCACACCAAGGAGTTGAACATGAGACAGAGAAGGTGGTTAGAATTAATAAAAAATTATGACTGTGATATTTTATATCATCCGGGGAAAGAAAATGTAGTAGACGATGCGCTAAGTAGGAAAGGTAGAGAGAAACTGTCAATGTTAATAACTCAGAATGAGTTGATAACAGCGATGGCAAAAATGGAGTTAGAAGTTAAGTTACCTGAGAAAGTGGTAGAAATGTTAGTTTCCATGGAAACCCAACCAACCCTAGTTGAACGGGTTAAGGGAGTACAAGTGAGCAATGAGGAATGCGAGCAGATGAAGAAGAGGATAGAAGATGAAGAAAAGAATAAGTGTAACCTCGATAAGGAGGGATTACTTCGTTTTGAATGAAGAATTTGGGTTCCAAATAATTTCGAATTAAAGGAGGAAATAATGATGGAGGCCTATAGTTCGAAGTACTCGATACATCCTGGTAGTACGAAGATGTATCAAGACTTTCGTCAGAACTTTTGGTGGCCGAACATGAAAAGGGAGATAGCAGAATATGTTAGTAGGTGCTTAACTTGTCAAAAAGTTAAGGCTGAACACTAATGACCGAGCGGGTAGTTGCAACCGTTAGAAATTCCAGAGTGGAAATGGGAGCACATCACAATGGATTTTGTGGTGGGACTTCCAACAACAAGGAAAGGATACGATGCTATTTGGTTGATAGTGGATCGATTGATGAAATCGGCTCATTTTCTACCAATAGTTGTTAGGTATAACCTAGAACAATTAGCTAAGTTTTATGTCAAGGAAATTATTTCCAGACATGGAGTACCTGTTTCGATTGTGTCAGATCGTGATCCACGATTCACATCGAACTTTTGGAGGAGTTTGCAAGAGCAAATGGGAATGCTGTTAAGATTGAGTACGGCGTATCATCCTCAGACGGATGGGCAGAGTGAACGGACAATTCAAATGCTTGAAGATATGTTAAGATCTTGCGTTATGGATTTCAAAGGGATTTGGGACGACTATCTACCATTGGTGGAATTTTCGTACAACAATAGTTTTCACGCTAGTATAGGCATGCCGCCTTACGAAGTGTTGTATGGAAGGAAGTGCCGAACTCCATTGTGTTGGGATGAGGTGGGTGAACGTCGAATGTTGGGACCTGGAATGGTACAAGAAACGGTGGACATGGTAAAGATAATACGTGCTCGATTGGTAGTGGCCCAAGATAGGCAGAAGAAGTATGCAGATCCTCACAAAGAAAATAGAGAATTCGATGTAGGATCTTTTGTCTTTCTGAAAGTATCGCCTTGGAAGGGAAAGATACATTTTGGAAAGAAAGGGAAGTTAATTCCACGGTTTGTAGGACCTTGTGAGATTTTAAGAAGGGTAGGAGAGGTAGCTTATGAAGTAGCCTTACCTCCAGAAATAGAACGCATTCATAATGTGTTTCACGTGTCTGTGTTGCGTCCTTATAAACCGGACTATAAACACATAATAGAGTATGAATCTATCCAGATAGAGAAATATTTATCATATGAGGAACTTCCAATTCAAATTATTGGTAGGAAGGAACAAGTTTTAAGAAATAAGGTAATACCGTCAGTAAAGGTGTTATGGAGAAACCACAATGCTGAAGAAGCAACGTGGGAACTCGAAAGTAAAATGAGGGAAAATTTTCCTCATTTGTTTATGTAATTATAAGCGAGATTCGAGATGTAATCCTTCTAAGGGGAAAGATCAGAATGCCTTTGAGAAAATTGGATTTTTATGATAATTAAATTTTTATTTGATTATGTGGATTAAATGAATTTAATTGATTTATTTTGTGAGTAAGCTATGTGAAGGTCGTTCTATGACCTAGAATGTATTAATGAGGTTAGTAATCTGGCTACGTGTTAGAATTAATTGTTTAGAATTTCCAAGACGAAAATAAATGTTTTCCGGGAAATTCCCGTAAAAACACTATTCATTCGTTTCTGCTCAGGAAATTATTTTGAAATTCTGAGAAACTCGTAATGATAGATTATTAAGATGAGATGAAATATATAATAATATTTCATTTATGGCAAATGAAGTTTTCGCCTGCGGACTTAAAACCTAAGGGTTGAGTAGAATGATTTCCGAGAAGGAAATAAGATGCGTGGAAGGATTGCGTTAATAATAAAGCGTGTTATACAAGTAGGATATTATTTAGTATCTATGTATAATACGAAGAGTTAGTCCAAAGTACAATACGATTATCGTACGGGTATTATACGGGAAAAATACATGAATTATACGTGTAGAATACGATTGGTATTATGGAACTTAAGTTAAGACTTATAATAATCTAATTAGATTTGGATTATGCCAAGTCCAAACAATTGAATAGGTAAGCCTAATGAGTTAAGTGGTTAAGACCAAACTAAAGCCCAATGCTAGAATGATTAAGCCCGATCCAAGAAAACCAAACCGTGGATCGAACCGGCGGGTCACCGAATGGGTAAAACCCATGGGGCAACCCATGGGGATGACCCATGGGCATGGTGGGCCGGCCACTTGGGGTGCAAGCCAAGAAACCTACTTGATCACCAAGTATTTTACTTGGTGATAAAGTAGGGAACAGTAAGGAGGTTAGGGAATAATGACCTTTTTGCCCTCCATTTCAATTGCTTATAAATAGAAAGCAAGAGTTGGTCATTTGAGGGTTTTTCAAGTTGCCTAACATATATTTTGAGAGAGAGAAAGAGCTATACTCAGTTAAACATACCACTTTGAAGTTTTGCTTTAGAGTTTCTTGCAAGAACACCAAGATTCCTTAAAGTAATATTCCTTAATAGTAGTCCATCTCTTTTGATTTCTTTAAGTATGAAGAATCATAAACTGGTAGTGTATGTCTATTATGGAGGAATAAGGATGACTTGTAATTTATATAATCTTTATAAGTCATGAAGACATAAAAATCATAAGGGTTGATGTAGGTTTAAATCATGAAAATATTGATTGTTGGGGTTGATTGTTGATGAACAATTAAACTCCATCAATACTTAAATATGTGCATCTTGCTCGGTTAGGATGTAGATATGAAATCCATGGAGTATTCCATGTGATTTGGCTTAGAGAACACTAGTAACGAAGTTATGGCGAATTTTACGTAATTAGACGTTAAACGTCGAAAACGTAGAAATTCCGGATTGATAGTCGAAAGTTGCTGTGAGACATGAAAACATTGTTTTTCAATGTCAACGCATGAGATAGGGTATTTAAGAGTCGTGGACTCAAGAATCATCGGATTCTGACTTAAAATGAAGAAAACGAGTATTGAACACTCATTAACGTTTAACAAATGCTTAAAAATGAACTTAATAGTGAATTTTGAGTTAACGGATTCGAAAGTATAGAATCCGTATATGAACGCGTAGAGTATGTCATTTATGACATGTAGGATTTTGAACGGACCAAATCGGACTTATAACGAAGAAGTTGTGAATCCAGGAATCTCACCAAAAATTTCATTTTTCAAACTTTTACAGGTTTGAAGTCTAGCCAACAGCTACATGATAAAGCTTTAAGTACTGCATTTGCGAGTGTATCGATTGCATGTTGTTAGTGCTTACTACTACGAGTTAGCCACAGGTATACCACTCATAAGAAGGAGTCTCATGCCGCAACGCCGAGATCGGGACTTGGGTACTGTAAACTGGCGCCGCAGTGCCAGTATTGTATAGGAAGGCCACACCGCGGCGCCGAGGCAAGGTCTTTGTTAGATAACTTTGGTTTGAACTTCAAATGTTCAGAGACCTATATGAGTTAAGTTTACACACTAAATGAGTGTACTAAAACTATTCCTATATTGCATATACTAAGGTATATGATAATGAAACTTAGGAATTGAACGCATGTTATTAACTTATGAACGAATAACACAAAGTGTTATTAATGAACCATAATCGGTAAACAACATTGGTACTTCACCAATGATGATAGAGTCCGGTTAATAGCATAAGTTTGTTAATAAGTCGGGATGAAGGGTAATAAGTCGAATTGACTTTATTAAATGAAATAAAGTTAACAAAGACATAGAAGAGAAAGTGTGCTATGTGAATATATCATGTAGATTATGTAAAGGCTGTGATCAGTCGATTAAGTTATTTGAAGACGTTGAAAGGCAGTTTTCTTAACGCTTTTCTAACTTTCAAGTTAGTCAAGTTTTATGTGATTCATTGTACTAAATTGCATGCTTGGTTTTAAAGAAAGGGTCAATGCCAGTTTTAACTTGGCTAGACTACTCATAAGATATTGATTGATTTGTATACATATCTTTCTATATAGAAATGTTAACGCTATCTTATGCCAAGTAATTGGTATTGATTAGAAGATAAGGTTTGTCTATGAACAAACAAAAGTATTTTTCATCGATTATTCGATGGGCATGCGAGTTTGCCAAAACTTAAACGTAAATACGTTTAATGGATGAATGTTGATCAATATAGAGCACTATAGGCTGATCACCTAGAAGTGCTTGTAAGTAATGCGGATGTATAGCCTTAGTGTTGTGATATCCTTTTCAAGTATAAGAACAGAAAGATATTGTTCATGGTCTATCGACCAGTTCAAAATTCCTAATCTATTCTATACTTTCAGAATTGATGTTATGAATTGTTAAAGTATTACTGTTTTATAATACTTCATAACTATTTGTTTAGTTATGTATGATTGGTCATATAATACACGAATGTGGTGTTGATATTATCATTTGTTAAAACTTGTTGAGGTTGTTATGCTCACTTCTTGCGTGAATTATATGATTGCAGTTAAGGATGAACGTACTGGGAATGCTAAGAAAGATAAGGGCAAAGCTAAGATGGATACTTAACCATCGTGTAATAGATTAGTATGTTTGTATGTATTATACCTTATGAACAACAAACAATGTAATTGGTTTATGAACTTGGGAATGGATTTCACATTGATTATAATAAGAAGATAGTAATTACATTCATTATATTGTGTTTTCAATGGAATGATTGTATAGTTATGAGTACCGTGTAGCACCAAATATCGGGTTGGAAGATACCTGACTTTGGAGGCGTCACAGAAGTGGCAGGAGGTGCTATGAAGGACAAAGGCGAAGGTATAGTGATAAATTAGTTATGAATAACATTACTCTTATGTTATATTCGTAAACCCTTTTTGTATAACTAAAGGGTATGCTTGTAATGTTAAGGTTAGAGAACCTGGGGTAATGTATTAACTATATCAGTTAATGAAGTGTATGTTTCTATTTATAATTAAATGGGTAGTTAAATGATTATTTATGTTATGGATCGTGAGCACCAAACTCAGGGGTCAGGTAACCCGGATTTGGGGGTGTCACAAGGATGAGATGCATACTCCTAGGATATTGAATAGGTTGATCCCCTATTTCATATCTAAAACAAAGTTTCTAAATTTGTGTGACTGACAAAAATAAAAATCCAAAAATGGTTGAAAAAGAAATCCAGAAAATGGTAAAAACTATCAGTCGAATTTTGAATTGTTATATTTCTTCAAATCATATATTGTTATAAACATAAAACCTGCTGAGCATGTCATAGCTCACCCTTGAAAATTATTCCCTTTGCGGTATTAGATGGTAACCCTGGAACATCTGGAGTAGACAAAGGGAAGCGTCCTTGCTAGACTAGGTTATATTTATGTCTAGTTGATTACTTTGTAATAAGAAACTTTTGGTGAGAATCATGTAATCGAACCTTAATATTTATATATATAACATATTTAAATTTCGCAACCGTGTTTTCTTATATATATAGATGTAATTAAGAATTCATCAAATTTAGTTTGAGATCCTTGGAAACTATTTATCTAATTAAGGGTATTGATAGCATGGATTGTTCATGTTGTTATTAATACTCTGGATTTTGGATAGATAACTATTATCGATACGATAGTATAAATTTGCATGACATAGACTATACATTTGGGTGAGGGTATTGGTAATATGGACTGTTCATGTTATTACTGGTACTCTGAATTTTGGATAGATAGATTTTATTCACAGATATAGTTCATATATCCAAGTGAGGGTATCCAAACACAGTAATAGTTCTCTTGAGAATTGTTTTCTGTTATGGGATACTGTAAATCTTGGATCTATGGGAATTATATCTGATAGTCCCTCAAATTAATATAATATTATAATCAGATACCATGGGTGTATAGATTTAAATGCATTATATTGATTCGTTGTAAAAACCATATCGGATACTATGGGAGTATAGATATGGGGCCGTTACATCTATAACAAAAACGTAAAGTTTCAAAAACGAGCTTTGATGGAACTTATATTCTACAAATTTTGAGCATGATAATATAAATATATGACTGCTTTATGAACATAAATGAGCATGAGTTATTATTTATGGTCCCTTTGTTCATGTCCTACATGTTTAGCTTTGAGCTAAATGATTTTTCCAAGGGAAACTAGACATATTTGAAACTAATATCCATGAATACTACATGGGGTATGTTCTGACTTTGTAAGAATGTAAACATGACTTAACTACATATGAAAAGAGATTTAAAGGTGTTTTGTATGTAAAAATTGTATTGTTTAAGTCCAAAATGGTTTCAAAAAAAACTCGAATATCTTTCAAACTAAGTTGCATTTGTATGGGTAGTTAAGTTCTAGAGATTTAAGATGGCATGTTTATGTTCATTTTATCTCTAAACATGATTTATATGTGTTAGAAATAATGAAAGTTAACTAAGCGTGAGTTTAGACATGTTTTATAGTGATAAACAATGCTAGCCATGCGTAAATGATGTGAACACTTGTAAGCATGTGTAGTATAGATTATGTGATCTCTTCATGTAGATATATGGTTGACATGGTAGGCCTTGTGATTTCATGACCTTATTTGGCCCTACTTCATTAGAAATCCCAAACTAAGACCATTATGTGTAAATGTGAACTTAGAATGGTTGTACATATATGTAAAGTCCTCTAGCATGTGTGCATAATAATTGTTAATGTCTTGGTATGATAAAAAGTGGACTAACACCAGGAGAGAAAAAGCTCAACTCTGTCTCATGTATGAGGGATAAAGCACAGATGTGCCGTCTCCCTAAGCTTCTAGCTGAACACAAATTCATACCCTCCTGCAGTTTGGTCTGATGGCTTATTTGTAATCGGTAAACTTGTAGCATGTAGTGTATACTGCTTTCAGTCCTAATACATGATTTCCATGATGTTTAAAGAGTTCTAACAACTGATCACTCTATGAGACCAAGAATCTAAGGTTTTAAAAATTTTCATATTTCTTTTATACAAGATGGTTATATAGCTACATGGTGTAATAACATGTTAATGTGATTTTCCTTTTACGTTGTTAAGATAGAGATGGTTGTGTGTCATTGTATTATATGATTGAACATGTATGAAGATATTAACTTATAGAGTTGAGTAACTAATCAATGTGTGTATACGTAACTACGTTACAATAGGATTTCAAGTGTTGATAAGCTATAAGTTGGTAAACTACGCTTAAGGCAAGTTCCCTAACTTACACAACTTTGGATTTTGTTCAAGTTCTCTAACTTCAATTGATTCTCATATTGAATGCAATTTTCTTAAATTCTTTACACTGTATATATATTGTATAATCCAAATTATTGCCATATCGACCATACTTATCTCGAGCAAATATTTATTACTATTCAAAAATCATTTCTATATCTTGATATTGTTGTAAGCATCGAACTTATTGTTCTTAAATGCATTATAAAAGTTGTCTAAGCCATTGATTCGGCTAGACTTTTATCGTATGTTAGAAAGCTATCCAAACTAATTGACTTGGTATGGACTCATGTAAATCTACTGAGATGAATAATCCTCATTGAAGGGGAAATTATATAATTGTCGGGGAAACCGACGTGCGCACATGCTAGCATGTTTAAATGTTATGTATAACGTAGGGTACTTATGTTGATCACCTGTTGTACTCGTTTTATTGTACTTTTAGTATAATACTATTAATTCTAGTAGAAGTTCTTAGTCCTTAGCGACTTCTCAATGTTCATTATTCTTGAACCTTGACATGATGTATTTTTGTATCTTGTTGATATCTTTCAATCCACACCGACCTTTATTGAGAATTTTTGATAATTGCTGAATTATTATTCATGATCATACCCTTGAGATTGGAACTTTATAAGTGTTCACCCTTATTGTGATATTACTTGATGGGAAAATTTATTACTAAGCCTTGCTTTCCTTAAAACTTTCAGTTAAGGCAGAACATGGTGGACCCACAGGCAAAGACAAGAGTAAAGAGAAGGCTTCAGAGTAACTTTGTTTCTTCGTACTAGGATTTTACTATTGATTATGTTGTAGGAAGACTTATTTACTATGATGTAATAGGTTATGTTTAAATTAAGTTGTAATATTGTAGTAGCGGTTGCGAGACCTTGGGACAAGAATAATTATGTTATGACAATATAAATTATTCTATTTTCTATTGTGTGAGATTTGATTTATTATTAGTAGAATTAACATTTGACAAACCAAATTTGAGATATGAGATTCTGAATTTGGGGCGTCACACTTAACGTGTATAGATATTATGTGTTAACATTCATGCATGTTAAGAAGTGAGGTGTAAACTGGGAAATAAATATTACATTTTGGTTTGGCTGGGGGACAATAGCAATTGGGCTGTGGTCAAAACCTAACCTCAAATAAGTACCGCATGACCGTAAAGCGTGTTGGTCTGGTCATTGTATTTGCTTTTTGATTTTGGTAGCTTGCATATAGTAGTATTCTAAGCTATAAGATAGAGTTTACACGTCTTACACGTCATAAACTACTATCACGTACATTTTCTAGAACCTAAACATGGTTCAAAAGTATATATTCAAACAAATGAATCTATCTCCTTTGATATTATTGATCTTTATCAATCAAGTAGCACGTAACCTTTATCGTGTATCCTTAACCTGCAAAAGTGGTTATTTGCAAGGGTGAGCTCGACAGCCCAGCAATTCTAACAATTTTCATGCAGCACATAGCACATAATAGCATATTTAGATCATGCATTCATAATCAATTAATATTTACTATGCATGTTACTTCTCACATAACAGACATAGAGATTTACTTCACAAGCATATCTTCAAAGATCAACTTTCACATTTCATACATATCTCATATGTATTTCATATATATACATCAACATTCTCATGGCATAATATAGCTCAACTAACAGTTATCGAATTCATATAACAAATATGAACTGAAAGACTTGCCTGATTCGTAGTTTATCAACTACGACTTAACTGCTTAAAGCTTATCTGCACTGCGTGTATTCCTACACAATTATATAATCATGGATTCATATCCATTAGTCATACATTTCATACGCTCTTAATATAATAATAAATATTACATTGTTTCCTAACTAGGTTTGTAAAACTTTCATTTCACTTTCTCATCATACTCTTAGAATAGCTAGACATGTATAATTATACCTTAACCATCCATACTTGACATCAAATAGGTTGTGGTCTATTTTCAATTTCACATTCAAACTACTTAGCTCCATAATGATTTATTTCAATCAATAAAGCTTAACAACTTTCTTTAACAAGATTCGATGTTATAAGCTTTTAAACCATATATTGGTAATAATAAGCCCCTAAAAGCATGCTCATATGTATCTATCTCATTTACATAGACAGCATAGTTCATACTTTTAAAACATGCTTAAATAACTTATGTCATGCTTGACTAGTTGAGTGCATATATCATTTATGTTCAAAGGCATAGACAACTCTACCACGCTTGCTTATATGGTCATAATGCAAGTAATACAACGCTCATCAAAGTTAGTTTCTAAAACTTTTAAATTTCTCTTTAAAATGCATACTAAACTGAGCTTGACAACCTTTTATGTGCAATATATCTTGAAATTACATTCCTTGTCCATCCGTGCACAATACTAGGCCACAATCACATGTTCCCAAAGTCGACACTTAAAAGACACAAAGTTCGTCAAGTTTCACTTTCAAAACTTCAAGTTTTTGTAACGACCCCAAAATTCATACAATTTAATTCTCGACTTCGGTCGTTAATAATACATTCAACCTCTAATTTTACATCATTAAACGATAAAACAACCATTGAAATTTGCAGAATAATTAAAATTTTCTATTACAAACTATCCTCATTCCCAAAACCTTCAACCTTTACATCTAATTATTTCAGAATCATTTTAATACTACAATAGTTTACATTGCAAAATGATATTACAATTTAACATTAATACATTATTCGGAACCTTAAACATGGTTCACATAATATAATACAACCAAAGTGTATAAATCTTCAATTATCACATCTGATTCATGTCTTTCAAATACCACATAACTTTACCTTGAATCTTGAACCTGCAAAAGTGGTTATTTTCAAGGTTGAGCTCGACAGCTCAGCAAAATCTAACAGTTTTCATGCATCACGTAGCACATAATAACATGCTCCACATATATCTCATAAACATTGGACTAACATAACACACATGTTACGGTTTATATAACAATTATAAAGATTGGGTTCCTTACTCAATCAGCATGCTTTACTCAATCAACGTAGTCATAAGTTGACTTTAACATTTCATACATTCAACATATATATAACACATCATGCTCTTTACAATAAAGATTTAAAACAGTTAATCACCAAGTTCACATAGCAAATAGGAACTGAAAGACTTGCCTTGATCGTTGTTTACCAATAACAGTTTTAACGACTTTTTACTAAGCTCTACACTTCACGTGCCCTACACAATTATATAATCATACACATCAACTATTAGTCATATAGCAATGCATAGTAGTTTTAATGTAAACTTTAATTTACGTCTCATAACCCTTCCTATCATAAATACACAATGTTCAATTTGATTGCGTTAACTTTCGACTTGTAACTCACTATATTTTATATTCAAAGTTCATTCAAGTATTTAAGTCTTGCTAGGAATCATTATTGGTCTTATATTAACACTATTCAATATCTTATTATATTCATTTCATTTGATTTAAAACACTTTTTACATTCATTATCACTTATCACGGCGTTTCGACGTTTATTCGTCACTCGCCCAATTTGTCTCCCTTGTGTGTACTTAGTATGCGTATACAACTTATCTATATATCATTTATTAATGTTAAGCATCATTATAATTCATAATATTCATGTTTTATAACTTATAACAACATCTTTTATCGTCAAGAGCACCACACTTGCATACGTGCATGCCCGACGCCTTCCGATTGCCTCCGAAAACAAAACAGTCCTAACGATGACCATTTTGACTACTGTTCTCGACCTCAAATTGACAAACTTGAAGAATAAAAGTTGTAGGTCTATTCGTCCTCGTTCCGGATCATCTTGAATAACCTCAATCGGAGTTCGTATGAAAATGTTATGCCTATTTTACTAAAACAGGTCAAAGCAGTCAAACCTGACATAATTTGGGCGCCATTACCGCTACCGATTAAATATGGGCACAGCAAGCAACAAGGCCCTCTTAAATGACTTAGGGCACAACGCAATACTTAGTTAGCGTAAACGGACTCAAGCTACCGTTCTTCACGATTTTTGACCCCTTTTCTCCTACTAATCTTTATAACTTGAGTTATACACATCCAAATTAGTCCGTGTTTGCTTCTATGGATTTGTAATTCATAGAACTACAACATACTAGAATTCTAATAATTTATAAAAACATTAACCAACCTAAAATTTGACCCAAAACACATGTTCATACACTATTTTCATGTTTTAACATATTTAGCGAATTCATTCACTACGAATTCGTTTTACCTCCGTTTTGGTTCATTCCAATAGGGTTGTTTTTGTTTCTTCACATACTAACATAATCCAACACCAATTTACAGATTATAATACCTATTGCTCATAAAATTTTGTACTTTCAAAAGCCAATTTTCATGGAAAAACAATGTTATAAGAATTCTTCCTACTACAACCCAATTTCATGTTTTTAATGATCAAATAACACCTACATATGATAGATAATAGATTATAAACCCTTTACAACACAATTACCAATTATTCCAAGAAATCATTTCCCCAATTTCTTCCCTTTTCCCAAAAATTCAAGAATATCAATCATAATTCTCTTACTACAATCATGTATAAATATTAACCATATATGATGATTATCAATTTATAATCCATATATACAAGTGTGTGTGTGTGTGTGTGTGTGTATATATATATATATATATATATATATATATATATATATATATATATATATATATATATATATATATATATATATATATATATCAATTCAATCATAACTATAAGTTTTTAGGGAATAACCACAAAGAAATCAAAACATATAGGTTAGAAGAAATTTATACCTTAAACCCTTGATTATATGCTAGCAAAATTGAGAGCAATCCTTTTCCCCAAAACCCTTCTTCTCTAACCAAGCTTTCTCTCTAATCTCTGTGTTTCTCTCTTGAAGTTCTATTATCTAGCCTTAAGGGAGAAATAAGAAGCATAGAAAAATAACTGACCTCCCTTACCCCACATACTCATCAGTTTTAAAATAAAAGACGTCAGTTGAAAAAACCAAAGGCCACAAGGCCTTGTTTGGCTAACCAAAATTTTTTCCAAACTAAATTATTTAAATAATCTTATATTATATAGTTTCATGTCATACCTTTAGTTAATTAAATAACTTTAGCTCAATTAATTTTAATAACTTGTAATGGTAATCAAAATAATTTCTATTATAATTATATTTATGAATACTAAATAATTATATATCTAATTTAATAATAAATTAGACACATCACTTTATTTAATTTACTTATTTTCTTTAATATTAAACAACTCATTTAATTTAATTAATTCATTAAATTAAATCTTTCAAATTAAAAATTACCATTATTCAATTTCATTACTAAATTAATGCACCATTAATTCATCAATTATTTATTTATCTCAATAAATAAATAAATTAAAATATTTATTAAATTCAATAAATATTTAAAATTAATTACAAAATTTATTTAATTTCTTCAATAGTTAACTTAACTATTAAACCTCACTTTCCCAATATATGATTATATATTTCTCTTCACACCAGAACACATATTTCAAAACATATAACATGTATATATACATACTCAAACTCAAAACATCTAATAATAAGAATTTTAATTATTAAATTCCTATTTAATAACTTATAAAAATTTGGGTTGTCACAGTTTTTCTTTCAAAACACTTTAAACCAAGCTATATCAGTCTAGTATATGCAAGGTAACTTTAAAACTACATTTCATGTCCGTTGATAAGCGTACATAGGGTCCAAGGTCAGAACTCAAAAGACACCAAATTCATCAACTTCTGTTTCTCAAAAACTTTAAGTTTTCTTTTAGAAAATCATGTTAAAGCATTTCATTAGGAGTAAAGAAATTTTAGCTATATGACATGTCTAATATCATTCATATTCATGTTACATCACTTAGAATAACATATTCCATCATCGGGAGCACTATACTTGCGTATGTGCTCGTTCGACGCCCTCCGATCGCCTACGAATACGTAACAGTCACAAATATTACTATTTTGACCCTTCCTAAAGACCTCAAATTGAAAACCTTAAAGAATAAAAGTTGTAGGTATATTCGTCCTCGTTCCGGATCATCTTGAATCACCTCAATCGGAGATTGTATGAAAAGGTTATGGCTGTTTTACCAAAACAGGTCAAATCAGTCATTGCAGAACACCCCCCCCCTCCCCATCGAGGAGGGGGTTTTGCCTTATAAATGGCCCGCTGGAGCGGGCCTAGCTGCTGTAAACCGAAATTTTGTTCCCTATTATGAACCATAATGCCAAACTTCCCTTTTAACCTTCATAATTTGAGTTATACATGTCCAAATTAGTCCGTTTCAATTCTATGGATTCATAATTCATAGAACTACAACATACCATATACCCATCAACTAACATAAACATTAACTAACCCAAATATGAATTTACAACTCATGTTCATACTAATTTTCATGTTTCAAAAAGTTTAGCGAATTCATTCACTACGAATTCTTTTCTCAACCAATTTGGTTCGTTTAACTTCCGTTGTTTTTGCATTTAACTATATTAACAGTACTTAGCATCAATTCATGGATTATGAAAATCCTTAAGCATAAATTTTGTGACTCAAAAGATATTTTTCTTGTCATTTCTAAGGAATTGTAAAACATAGGAATCAAGAACATATAAGTTAATGTCATTACCTCTTAATTATTTGAAGTTGCTAATTCTAGCTCTTCAACCCTCCCATTGCTCTCAATACTACTAAACTTCCAAGTTCTTAGAACACTTGTATGCTCTCAATCTCACACTTAGCAATTCTCAGCAACGGAAAATAGAAGGAGATGAGTTGCATTTATAGAGAAACAAAAACACAGATATTGTCATCTCCCACTAAATTAAACACATGGATTGAAGGATTGTGTGAAGGTTAACAAGGAGTTGTTGGATGGTAGTTGATTCACATCATTATGCCCACTCCCCTTTTCATCATTTGGAAGCTATGAATTTTGGAGAAGAAGAAGCAAGCTAGCTAGCTAGGCTTTTTGTATTTCACGTGATGAAGCAATGACTCTCAATTTGGGACATTATACCCATAAAATTCAGCATTCCATATTATTATTAGCATACTTAGGTTTATATGATATTTTCCCCAAATATGCTTACATATACACCCACTCATATAGAATTATATAATCCATGTACATTGGTTTATTCCAATTAATATTTTAATTGGGCTAATTATAAAATAGTTGGATATTCTTAATCCATCATTTTCCATAAAAGTTATCATCTCAAATACACTCAACTATTATAATGATAATTAATATCAATTATTTATTAACTCACCATTTATTTTCTTTTAATACTTCCCTAGTTATGCCACACAAGACATAATTATGTGAACTTAGTAATTAATAGTCCATAAGCTTATAATAATATAATCTCACAAACAATAGTATTCTTAACTTTACATCATATAATATGGTCATGGAAGTGGTCCATTGCACCACGTTACATTTTATTATCTCACTTGTACATAATGCTAACCTACAAGCCTTTATACATATATATTCAAATACTTCCTATATTATATAGTTACCATTGAAGTGTCCCACTTCATTTCTTATCATATAGATGTAGCTACTATATAATATAAAATCATTGCACATACAAATTAATTCCTTCAATTATTCATTCATTAAATTATTTAATGAATGCTTATTCCATCACTTTACCACACTAGGCATATCACACAAGCTTACATTAAGCTTATTACTTATCCTCATTACTTATTCATTTTCCACCACATTACTATAATCAAAATTATGTACTTCGCCATAACATAACATAAGATGTTTTTATCATGTTTTCTCTAAATATGGGAACTAATCATAATAAAATGATTTACTCATTTTCTCAAGATATTATTCTTAATATAATATCTATGTATTATTAAAATATTTACATGCACGACACACATACACACTATATATATAGAAAATAAGTTTATTTCCTATTATGATAAATTGTTTCCATCAACTTATATAGCAAATATGTTTTAATATATTTACCATATTACTTACTCACACACATTACCTCGCATAAGCTATATAAGGTAATATCAAAATAATATTCCCCATTTTATTAAAATAATCAAATGCTAGAATTTATTTTAATATCCTTTATTAGAAATATACTATAATTATTTCTCTTTCCTTTCTATAAATTGTCTCAACAAAATTTCTTTAATCTATACATTTAACCATATCTCAATATTAATCAATAAATCTCTAACCAATATTGATCTAAAGATATATCGATTTTCTTCTCTCATCCACAACTTACATATATACAAGTCTAAACCTAGCACACATCGAGTCTTTAATAGTATTCAATATAGTACACTGAGTGGTTTCCCACAAACAACCAACAAATTAGTTTCTGTCTCGTCTACACTATTTTTCAAATGAGTTAGATCGGTTACTAATTCGTATATACCTCCGCTCTCTGAAGGAATCATTTAGCCCAGCTCCTATACATCCACCATTAAAGGGTACAGTCGCACCGCCTTAAACTTGATACTTACTCGTACAGATTAAAGAAATTGGTGATTATCAAAGACATTTAATATCATCAACTTACTATGATAAAATAATTTCACATAAATTATTTAATATCGATAGATAAATTTCTATATGTCTTCTTTACTTCAAATAACTCGCCTCTTCAATAAATAACAAATATATAACAATAATATATTCATTAAACACAGAAATCACTTATTGCATAGTTTATATTACCTCATGCAACACTATTCCACATACCTCACAACACATATAAATATTCTTATTCGAACCCTTCTCATGCCTTAAGAATTTTATTTACTAAATTCTTATTTTAATATTTTCTGAAAATTCGGGTTATTACATCCTCTCCCCCTTATAAGGATTTCGTCCTCCGAATCACCGAAACCTCCTCTACTCGGTGCTATTCCGAATATTACTTATTCTTTTGAATAATTTTATCCATTCTCTTTTCAGAAGTTTTATTATAACTTGCTCACTTGCATTCTACCACATTCTCCTTTCTAAGGAACATTCTACTTACTACTTTCATCATTCAGAAAAATAAGAATCTTCCATGATTTTTTAATAATCGGGAAGTAGTATGAATAACTCAGATTCCAACTTATTCTGATGGGTCACAAGACCGTGAACTCTTTTCTAGGTTTACTAGTGCTTCAACACAATCCTTCACACTGCAAACCAGAGTGTTTATCAATCACAAAGACTGAAAACACCCTCTACACGTACACTAGGTGGCCAACCTATTGTACCACTATGTTGGGCCGCAACGTAGTGTTTTATAACGACTATATGCATTACACTAGGGACCATTGTCCCCAAAAACATGTCCCCTTATAGGGTTGTTCACCTCAGCTTTTCCACATCTGAATCCGCACCAGAGCAATCTAGTTTGGCATAAATACTCAAGAACGCTTGAATTCCACAAATATTTTCCAACAGTCATCTAGCCAAATAAAATATCTTAGACTTTTATCAACAATTCGGACATCAATATAAATAATTTGGCCAACTTAATTGACCTTCTTCATCTACAAACCGTCATAACTTACGGGCATGGGGGTGATCAGCCCGTTGTACCCTGTATTGATCAATACTACATGTAAGAACGATGTTATCGTTCACTATGTCCACCTTAGGTGCATAAAAAGTTTTCCCGTGTAAGGGATGTTTATACTTGTCTGGGTTCCAAACCAAAGCAATTCGGTTGAATAATAATAAGGTTTTATCTTGTTCAATAATAATCTATAATTCAACATATATATATATATATATATATATATATATATATATATATATATATATATATATATATATACGAGTAATTAACAAAGGTGTATCAACATGTGATTAAATACAATTATTATCCAAGTGGGGACACTTGTATAACCATTTATAGAAATTAATGAATAGAATATATATCCAAATTACCATATACTAACATGTTGATAATCAATGAGTGTATATAATATATATAACAATAAGGTTACTAATCTATACAGTAATAATATAATTCTGAAACATTCTTACTCATGACCATTGCATCAAGAAAATGCAAAGGTAAGATACTTGCCTGATGTGATGCTTACAATACGCAACTTAGTGTTATCTTTTATGTAATCACCTATCATTAATCAGATCATTCGTTCGATTAGAACAATATACTATAACACATAGTACTTCATTTCGCAGTCAGCACGAAACCTAATAACATTATCACACATGTTCAACAGTCATTGAATCACAAACAAACATTAACATTATCAAAATATCTAAATCCAGATTAATTTGTGAAACATGTCGGTGTATTGACAGCTTTATCGGGTAATTATCGACTCTAAGACTCTATTCTGAAGTTCAATAACCGTAAGTATTAGTCATATGACTTAATAATAATTTTTTAAAAACATTTATTCTAATTTATCATAAATTTTCAAACACCGAAATAATTATTAAATGATTTAAATACCCAACAATTCTATTATCATTAATATTTAATTAATATTAAACTATTAATGAAACTATTGCCAAAATATTAAAGTTATTTATAATAACTTAAAATATTTTTAAAGTATTATTATATTACCCTTAAATGATTTTGAAAACATTTAAAATTATTTTTAATAATTACCATTAATATTAAAATATTAATGTATTATTTATCCAAATATTAAAAGTCATTAATTATAACTTAAAATATTTTTAATTCATTTATATCCTTTTAAATAATTTTTAAATTAATAAAACCATTTTTAAACCATTTATTTAATTTAATTATGAAATAAATTTAATATAATTAATATTAAATTATGAGTGAAATTATCCTTTAAGTATTAAAAGTTATATTTTATAATTTAAAATATCTTTAAACACTTTATTTTCATTTTACATGATTTTTATAATATTAAAATCATTTCTAAACTAAATTATTTAATACAATTATTAAATAACTTTAATACCATTAATAATAATTAATTAATGAAATTTACCTTTAAATATTGAAAGTTATATTTTATAATTTAAAATATTTTTAAATACCTTATTATTATTTAAAATGATTTTAATATAATAAAATAAATTTTAATATATTTATTTAATTAATTAAATAAATAACTTAATTATCATTAATATTAATTTATTAATTAATTTCACCACAAAATATTAAAAGTCATTAAAAATAACTTCAAATATTTTCTTATATCATTTTATAATATTAAATGATTTTTCAAATATTAAAATTATTTTTAAATAATTTATTTAATATAATAATTAAATAAATTAAATAACTTTAATATTTCAAAAATATTAAATATTTATGAAATATATTAAAAATAATTAAAAACTAATTTTCAACTTTTAAAATAATTTTAATAATTTATTTTGTATTTTAATAATTAAAACTAATTTTCTATAATTATTTAATAAAATATAATTTTTATAAATAATTGTTTGCTAAAGACCACCTATAGCGGCACGAGTAACTGTCATTTATATAGGTGTTCTTCATGTTCATCAAGAAAACCAAGAACTCATATGCAACTATCATGGTTACTACTTTGACCAACTATTAATCTTAATCTATAATGATTCAAGGCATGCTAGTGGTCAGATATTAAAGTGCTAGTGCAGGACTACAGCATTCAACAACAAACATAATCATAACATGCATAACAAAGGAGATCTAAGAGCCTAAAGTAGCTGTCAGAGGCTGTTCTTCATTTTTGGGTTGTCCAAAAATGAAGAACAGTTCAAGCATGCATGTTTGGGCTTTCACAACTTGCAATCCGTATATTGTTTTTATGATCTATAAGCTGCAGTGTGTAGCCAGTATGTTAATGAAGAGATCTAACACAAAACATCAACAAAACATCAACAGAATATACTTCAAATCTCCGGTCAAACCATGTCAGAACACATGGCCATAGGTTTTTTAGGTTGTCCAGAAAACCGGATCCGTGATCATGCTACTTACTTTGACTAGCCACTAAATCCAGTGTATTTGATATATAGAGGTTCTAAAAGCATGAATATAAATTTAACATAACATACTACAACTTAGACTCAAGATCCATAACAGAACATCAAAGTACTGTCAAATCTAATGCTTAGTAAATCTTGTCAGACGCTGCAAACTACTTTCTGGGTTACCCATATTTCCTCTGGTTATGCCCGGTCAAAGGGTTTTAACCAAGAATAACTTACGATCTAGACATGTAATCACAGTGGTTCCACTTTCATATTAAAGATCACATAACAAGCTACAAATTAAAACTTTAAAACATCAAAAATCAAAAACATGCAGAGATCTACAGCCACTGACATTCATTGTCAGACCACAAAACAAACTTTTTCCAGATTTTGCAAAAATTCAAATCCGAGCCTTTAAATGTTATGGATCTAACATCTAGCAACCCAAATCATTATTATACACTACATATATCATGTTTTAAGAATAAATCCTAACATCTAACATGCAGATCAAGACCAGATTAGAGCTAGGGTTTTATTCCTTTCTTGGCTTAATCTTGATTCTAGCTTCTGATTTTGTTAAAGGTAATAATGGGGCTTGGATTGGGGACTGAAACAATTATGAAATTCTAGGGGTTTATAGAGAGAAGCTCTAGGATGAATGTAGTGATCAAATGAGGCTTTAATGTAACATTTTCTCTCTCCCAATCTATATATATTGGGATTCATTGAATTGGCTGATCAAATATGGCTGATACATGTTACTTTAAGTCACATGGATTTGGTGTAGTAGGTTACCAACTCAATATATGTCTATATACAGAAGTCATCTTAAATAATTCAATAAGGGCATTTTAGTCTATTTGCTTGCATTTTTAATGGCCATTTTGTAAATTGGCAAACCCTTAGGGTTTGACCCTTAGAGTTTAACCCTTAGGGTTTAATCCTTAGGGTTTAACCCTAAGGTTTAGCACATAACATTTGTATGATTTCCAATTAGGGTTTGTACAAAATAAAATTTTAGTTTCTAAAATTTATAATTAGGGTTTCCTTAATTATATTAGGGTTCTAATTATACATGAACATTAGGGTATTATTTACTAACTATAATTATCCCTGCTAATTTAGCAATTAGGGTTTATAATTTTGGTAATTAGGGTTACCAAATCACAATTAGGGTTTATAATTCAAACATTAGGGTTTCCATAAATTAATATATCCAAATGTTAATTTGGGTTGACCTAATTAATCATAAATCATATAACACAGTTATATAATAGTCTTAAACTCACAATTAAGTTTTAATTTAGGGTTTCCCACAGTAAAACTAGGGTTTTCAAATACTGCACCATAATTAACCAATCATTGACAGTTCACATGCATATAGTACATATTTATAGCACTGAAAAATCAAAATATAATTAATATTATATTATTATTATCATGCCTTGATCAATATCCAAAATTAGGGTTTGGATTCCATATCTGATTTATCTACCATACTTAACATTATTAATTAAGTTAAAATAATTAACTTAATAATCTGTACTAAAATTCATATATAAAATAATTATTATAATTATTCTAATAACCATTCCATATATTAATAATTAATATAATACTCATACTTTTATGAAAAATAATTAATAAAAACATTTCTATTGTATTAATTATTATAAGAATATAATTTATAATAATCAATAATTCTAAACTAAAATTATTTAAAATTATTCATGTAATAAATATATTTTTATTTATCACATAAATATATTTACACATTATCTTGGCACATATTTCCTCATATTTATTTTAATAAAAAAAATTATATGCAAAATTTCTGATTTATTTGTATAGAAAATATCAGGTTATTACATTCACCCTCCTTTATAAAGATTCCGTCCCCTGAATCACCGTTTTAAAATCTATACATACAAGGGTAAATAGCATACACAATCATTGCAAATAGATCTCGATCATAAATGATCATACTGATCTTTAACTATTCATGTAAAGCTTGTCTATCTGATTAAACGAAAATTTGATTTCTAAAAGAACTCAAATTCCTCCTTCAAAATTTCTTTATAAAATAATTTACTATATATAGGAAAATCATGTATATATATAAAAAATAAAGTTATACGAATAATACCTAGAGTGCCATCGCTAGTTGCCGTTGTATCCTGGACCGTCATGTTAAAGACTCTTGCTGTTGATTTTGTTGGCTTACTTGATGACGTAGGTCTCGTGATTGCTAAAGTCCCGCTGCCCATTCCAGTATTCACATTCCCTGCCTCCGTCCTCCTCTTCGGACAATCCTTCACCTTGTGCTCAGTCGATCCAAACAGAAATCACCCATTGTTCATCCTAGGATTGGGACAGTTGGGAGAGATATGGCCCTCCTGCCCGCACTTATAGCAAATAAACTTTCCTTTCACACATTCTCCAGAGTGGTTCTTTCCACAGTTTCCACACTGTACAGCTTGCTTCTTAACACCTTCCTACTTCACATGAACACTTCCAAAATAACTCCCCTTCCTTTTGCTACTACCACTTTTACTTCCACTATTATCTTCCATCTTCCCTGCTCCTTCAACCTTACCTTTGTTCTTCCTCTCCTTGTTTTAGAGGCTCATAGCCTCACTCCCTTCCTCAACAATTATAGCCTTCTCCATGAGTGCTGCAAATTTAGGGATCTACAACACCGCAACCTTGTTGTAGAGCCATGGTTTTAATCCCAGCTCAAACCTTCTTACTTTCCTAGACTCCGTATCAACTTGATGCGGAGCAAACCTAGCCAACTCATTGAAATTTACGGCATATTCCGCAACTAACATATCCCCTTGCTTCAAGTCTAAAAATTTCACCTCCATCCTAGCCTTCATACTAGATGAAAAATAGTTTTCGAAAAATAGTGTCTTAAACCTATCCCATGTAACTATACCTTCTCCTGTCCAGGCCTGATTTGCTTCCCACCAAAAATTTGTCTCACCCTTTATTATGTAGGTGGCAAAAGTGGTCTTTTTCCCCTCAGCTACCCTAGCTATCACGAACGCCTTCTCAATCTCCTCAACCCATGTTTGGGCTTCTATAGGGTCAGTTGTACCTTTTAATTTTGGCGGTCCCACAGCATTGAAATCTATAAAGTTAGCTAAGCGATTGTCTGGCTGGTTCCCTACGGTGGGCATTCCTTGCTACATAGCTTGTGCTACCATGTTTGCAAAGTTCTGCATCGGGTCTACTTGTTGTTGTCCCTCAACGTTATTTACAGATTCTTCTGCCCTTTGATTTCGAGTTTTTCGACTTGGCGACATTATCTAGTTAAGTAAAACCATCAATTATTCTTACATTCTAAACCTTATCATATAAGTTTAATATATTAAACTTGTTTCATTTCTCAAACTTAGATTCATATTCATTCAACGATTTCAAAATACTTTACATATTATAGCACATATTGCTTTAAACATCAGTTATCCCTTTGTGACTACAAAAGTTGGGACTTACAACCTTGATTAATACAAAAGTTTTAGAATATTACATTACACGGGCATACTAAGCACACATATTACATTAAGCACGCCTACACAACAGTACTTATACTACCTATTTACTAAGCCTTTTTCTTGGACAACCTTTCACCTGATGATCTTCTATTCCACAAAAAAAACATGCACCTAGTTTATAGTCGGGATAATAAAGAGTGGTATGCCCCTCATAGCCAAAACGATAACATATTCTTTTCGCTTTCTTTTTATTAGGTTTTCCTAAGTAATGATCTTCTATCTTTATTTTTCCCTTATTTCTCAGATCTGCACACGATGTGTTGCTTGAGGCTCCCATCTGATCAATTTGGATTTTAAGCTTATCCTATTCTTCCATTGTTTCTATTAATGCCTATCGCAATTGACTATTCAGCAGCTTTTTTATTTCCCACAGCTTTTCTAGAGAAGAAATCTTATTCCTTAGATCTCGCACCTCCGTTGATGCTTGTTCAGCTTCAACTTTAGTGTCTGAATCACTATCTGTCAGTTCCACCATTTCTGGATCTGGTACTACGTTTTCCACGATAACCACCTCGTCCGAGTTGGTTTCATCGTGAGCCTCTATTTCAGCTATTGGCTTCAATATTAGCTCGGGTGTAGGGGTTTGATCCTTCTTCATTCTATAAGCATATAACAAGCCTTTTTCACCTGACATCTACACACATAAATTATCCTGATTAGCATATAGTATATACACACAGTAAATAATAGTTTTATATAAGTTATCTTTGATTTTGTTTGAGGGTGAGGGTGATCAACCTGTTGTACCCTGTATTGATCAATATTACATGTAAGAATGATATTATCGTTCACTCTGTCCACCTTAAGTGCATAAAAAGTTTTCCCGTGTAAGGGATGTTCATACTTGTCTCGGTTCCAAACCAAAGCAATTCGGTTGGATAATAATAAGGTTTTATCTTGTTCAACAATAATCTATAATTCAACATATATATATATATACGGGTAATTAACAAAGGTGTATCAACATGTGATTAAATACAATGATTATCCAAGTGGGGACACTTGTATAACCATTTATAGAAATTAACGAACAAAATATATATCTGAATTACCATATACTAACATGTTGATAATCAATGAGCGTATATAATATATATATAACAATAAGGTTACTAATCTGTACAGTAATAATATAATTCTGAAACATTCTTACTAATTTCCATTGCATAAAGAAAATGCAAAGGTAAGATACTTGCCTGATGCGCTACTTACAATACGTAACTTAGTTTTATCTTTTATGTAATCACCTATCATTAATCAGATCATTCGTTCGATTAGAACAATATACTATAACACATAGTTCTGCATTTCGCAGTCAACACAAAATGTAATCACATTATCACACATGTTCAACAATCATTGAATCACAAACAAACATTAACATCATCAAAATATCTAAATCCAGATCAATTTTTTGAAATATGTCGGTGTACCGACAGCTTTATCGGGTAATTATCGAGTGTAAGACTCTATTCTGAAGTTCAATATCCGTAAGTATCAGTCATATGACTTAATAATAATTTTTTAAAAACATTTATTCTAATTTATCATAAATTTTCAAAAACCGGAATCATTATTAAATGATTTAAATACCCAACAATTCTATTATCATTAATATTTAATTAATATTAAACTATTAATGAAACTATTGCAAAAATATTAAAGTTATTTATAATAACTTAGAATATTTTTAAAGTATTAATATTACCATTAAATTATTTTGAAAACATTTAAAATCATTTTTAAATAATTACCATTAATATCAAAATATTAATGTATTATTTATCCAAATATTAAAAGTCATTAATTATAACTTAAAATATTTTTAATTTATTTATATCATTTTTAAATGATTTTTAAATTAATAAAACTATTTTTAAACCATTTATTTAATTTAATTATTAAATAAATTTAATTTCATTAATATTAAATTAATATTAAATTATTAATGAAACTATCCTTTAAATATTAAAAGTTATATTTTATAACTTAAAATATATTTAAACATTTTATTTTCATTTAAAATGATTTTTATAATATTTAAATCATTTTAAAAATAAATTATTTAATATAATTATTAAATAAATTTAATATCATTAATAATAATTAATTAATGAAATTTACCTTTAAATATTGAAAGTTGTATTTTATAACTAAAAATATTTTTAAATACCTTATTATTATTTAAAATGATTTTTAATATAATAAAATCATTTTAATTTATTTATTTAATTCATTTATTAAATAACTTAACTATCATTAATATTAATTTATTAATGAATTTCACCACAAAATATTAAAAGTCATTAAAATAACTTAAAATATTTTCTTATATCATTATATAATTTTAAATGATTTTTCAAATATTAAAATTATTTTTAAATAATTTATTTAATATCATAATTAAATAAATTAAATACCTTTAATATTTCAAAAATATTAAATATTTATGAAATATATTAAAAATAATTAAAAACTAATTTTAGCTTTTAAAATAATTTTTAATAATTTATTTTGTATTTTTAATAATTAAAAACTAATTTTCTATAATTATTTAATAAAAATATAATTTTTATAAATAATCGGTCGCTAAAGACCACCTATAGCGACATAACCGTCGCTATAGGTGTTCTTCATGTTCATCAAGAAAACCTAGAACTCATATGCAGCTATCATGGTTACTACTTTGACCAACTATTAACCTTAATCTATGATGATTCAAGGCATGCTTGTGGTCAGATATTAAAGTGCTAGTACAAGATTACAACATTCAACAACAAACATAATCATAACATGCATAACAAAGGAGATCTAAGAGCCTAAAGTAGCAGTTAGAGGCTGTTCTTCATTTCTGGGTTGCCCAGAAATGAAGAACAGTTCAAGCATGCATATTTGGGCTTCCACAACTTGCAATTCGTATATTGTTTTTATGATCTATAAGCTACAGTGTGTAACCAATATGTAAATGAAGAGATCTAACACAAAACATCAACATAATATACTTCAAATCACCGGTCAAACCATGTCAGAACACATGGCCATAGGTTTTCTGGGTTGCCTAGAAAACCGGATCTGTGATCATGTTACCTACTTTGACCAGCCACTAAATCCAGTGTATTTGATATATAGAGGTTCTAAAAGCATGAATATAAAGTTTACATAACATACTACAACTTAGACTCAAGATCCATAACAGAACATCAAAGTACTATCAGATCTAATGCTTAACAAATCTTGTCAGTCGCTGCAAACTACTTTCTGGGTTACCCAGATTTCCTCTGGTCATGCCCGGTCAAAGGGTTTTGACCAAGAATAACTTACGATCTAGACATGTAATCACAGTGGTTCCACTTCCAGATTAAAGATCACATAACAAGCTACAAATTACAACTTTAAACATCAAAAATCAAAAACATGCAGAGATCTACAACAACTGACATTCATTGTCTGACCACAAAACAAACTTTTTCCAGATTTTGTAAAACTTCAAATCCGAGCCTCTAGATGTTATGGATCTAACATCTAGCAACCCAGATCATCATTATACACTATATATAACATGTTTTAACAATAAATCCTAACATCTAACATGCAGATCAAGACCAGATTAGAGCTAGGGTTTTATACCTTTCTTGGCTTAATCATGATTCTAGCTTCTGATTTTGTTAAAGGTAATAATGGGGCTTGGATTAGGGACTAAAACACATATGAAATTCGTGGGTTTTAGAGAGAGAAGCTCTAGGATGAATGTGGTGATCAAATGAGGCTTTAATGTAACATTTTCTCTCTCCCAATCTATATATATGTTTGATTCATTGAATTGGCTGATCAAATATGGCTGATACATGTTGCTTTAAGTCACATGGGTTTGGTGTAGTAGGTTTCCAACTCAATATATGTCTATATACACAAGTTATCTAAAATAATTCAAGAAGGGCATTTTAGTCTTTTTGCTTACATTTTTAATTGTCATTTTGTAAATTGGCAAACCCTTAGGGTTTGACCCTTAGGGTTTAGCACATAGCATTTGTATAATTTCTAATTAGGGTTTATACAAAATAAAAATTTTAGTTTCTAAATTTATAATTAGGGTTTCCTTAATTAGATTAGAGTTCTAATTATACATGAACATTAGGGTATTATTTACTAACTATAATTATCCTTGCTAATTTAGCAATTAGGGTTTGTAATTTTGATAATTATGATTACCAAATCATAATTAGGGTTTATAATTCAAACATTAGGGTTTTCAGAAATTAATATATCCAAATGTTAATTAAGGTTGACCTAATTAATCATAAAATCATATAACACAGTTATATAATAGTCTTAAACTCACAATTGAGTTTCAATTTAGGGTTTTCCACAGTAAAACTAGGGTTTTCAAATACTGCACCATAATTGACCAATCATTGACAGTTCACATACATACAGTGCATATTTATAGCACTGAAAAATCAAAATATAATTAATATTATATTATTATTCTCATGCCTTGATCAATATCCAAAATTAGGGTTTGGATTCCATATCTGATTTATCTACCATACTTAACATTATTAATTAAGTTAAAATAATTAACATAATAATATGTACTAAAATTCATATAATAAAATAATTATTCTAATAATCATTTCATATATTAATAATTAATATAATAATCATATTTTTATGGAAAATAATTAATAAAAACATTTCTACTGTATTAATTATTATAAAATATAATTTATAATAATCAATAATTCTAAAATAAAATTATTTAAAATTATTCATGTAATAAATATATTTTTATTTATCACATAAATATATATACACATTATCTTGGCACATATTTCCCCATATTTATTTTAATAATAAAAAAAAATTATACACAAAATTTCTGATTTATTTGTATAGAAAATATCGGGTTGTTACAAAATCAGCTTATATGTTTATCACGTAATCAATTATCTAGTTATTTCATAAGCAAATTAAGAATGCTCAAGTTTAAGGTATTTTCACCCATGAACTTTCATTATCTAAAGAAAACACTATCTTATTGCTTAGTCCTCACATATACAAATGCATTAGTAGGTTTTAAACCATTTCTAGCAGTAAAGACATCATACAAGTTAACTGTCAAAAATCGGATTACACTATCTCGATTCGTGATCACAAGCATTGCTGCCATCCTCCCTCTGGTCAAGCCAAGACTCAGTTGTTGCCTTAAGGTTTCTGTTTGGCATGATCACAACATTCATACATAATATATTTTGTCATGTTTAAAGGTCTTTTCATGCTCCTCAAGTTAATCTAGGTTCCTTCCTTTCAAAAAAAAAATTCTAAATTAAACATTTCAATAATTTAAAGTCATTCAAGGTCATGAAATCACACAGTCTAACATGCTTGCTTTCTAAACATACAAGGTAGTTATAAAATTCATATTAGGCATGCTTGTGAGCATTCATAACACACGTGTAATTAACATCGTTTTGGTTGGAAATATGCTTTGTTTGGGCTTTACTTGAATTATGATACACAAGTATGGTATACATATATTTAAGTTACATGAGCGAGTGTAAGACCCCAACTTTTATGAATAAAGAATAATTTTCTCAAAATATATTTTTGAATATTATGGTGTGGATTTGATATAATGTTATAGTTGTGGTTAATATTTACAAATTTTGCAAAGTAAGCAAGTGGTTCTATAATATTCCATTGGTCAGGGAATATTCTGTTTAACAAGGAATATTCGTACTACGGTGCAATCATTGGTGGACCCCACAACAGAAGTATTGTCGTAGTTAAAAAATGACAAAATTATCTTTTTATAAAAATAACGGCGAAAGTTTTACCGTTAAACTGTTGAACTACCCGGTAGTAAAAGTACAGTAATACGCGTGGTTGCATTGTAGCACATGGTATTGGTTATTGATGCTTATTTGAGAAGTCACTCAGTTATACTCAATTATTGCTACAGTAATTGCTGCATCATATCTCTCATATTATTGATTCGATTATTGTCACAGTATCATCTGCATAATATGTTATATTATTAAATCAATAATTGAGACGACAAAGTTATTTATATTATTAAATTGCAATATTTACAATGTTTAGAAGTTCTATCAAGGAGAGGTTTGGTCATCTAATTGCACGCTAATATGGAGAAATCCTTATCGGAAAGCCCCCTCTTTCTTGGGAATGACATGGTTGTTAAATATTGTGAGTTATAATATTAATGATGAATAAGTTCGTGTTGATTAAAGATGAAATTGATAGTTCCATTATGTTGGAATTATTAGTGTTAGTGGATATCGACATTTATTTCGATATTAATTGATGTCTGGAAGTTATACTGACCAGTCGGGTAATTAACCGGATAAATGAGCAATTAATTTCTATTAATTCGCATGATTATAACTATTTGTTCACATGTGTGTACTATTGATTCACATTCTTGTACTATTAGGGGAGTTGGTGAAAGATTGATAATACTTGCATGACTAAGTTAAAAATGGAGGTACTATACTGTAATTTGTATTTTCACATGATTGTAACTATTGATTCACATGATTGAACTATTGATTCACATTATTTACTATTAGGGGAGGCGGTGTAAGTTTGATAATACTTGCAGGACTAAATTAAAAATGAAAGAAAAGTTGAAGGTATTGTACTATAATATTTTGGGCCCCAAAACGTACAATTATCGAAACTATATTTTCCTATAAATAGAAGCTCATTCTTCCTTCATTTCTCACCAATTCACTAAAGCTTTAGAGCAATTATTATAGAGAGAAATTATAGAGAGAAAGAAGAAGAGAAGTTTGCTACCTCTCTACTCTAGTATCCAGTTTCTTTCTAAGGCAAAGGGTATTATTTCTTTCGTATTCATGAAGAGAGCTTCTGTTATTCAATTCTTTATTATTCTGTTGGAATAACCTGTCTGTGCGGTCTATCGCATGCATGGTGAATTCTTTGTTATTCCATTCTTTATTATTATGTTGGAATATCATGTCTGTGCGGGTTACACTAGACCTGGTTCCATTCTTTATTATTCTGTTGGAATATCCTGTTTGTGCGGATTACGCTAGACCTGGTTCCATTCTTTATTATTCTCTTCGAATAACCTGTCTGTGCGGTTTATCGCATGCATGGTGAATTCTTTGTTATTCCATTCTTTATTATTCTGTTGGAATATCTTGTCTCTGCGGATTACACTAGACCTGGTTCCATTCTTTATTATTCTGTTGGAATAACCCATGCTTCTGGGTCTATCGCATGCATGGTGAATTCTTCTGTTATTCCATTCTTTATTATTACATTTGGAATATTCATGCATGCGTATGATTACGCATGACACAGTTCCATTCTTTATTATTCTTTCTAATAACTTTGTGCTATATGGATTATCACATGCATAGTGAATGATCCTTCGTATTCATTCCTTATTAAATTGTGGAAATGATGCATCTTACGTGGATTACCGCATGGCGGTGAAAATCCATTTGCAGCTTCATATATTCTATGATACTCATTTGGTTAAAGTTTTGGCTTCTATACTCCATGAAATTAGTAGAATATCCTCGGATATTTAAGCTTCATCCAAATCTTTTCATGGAAATATTCTTCCGAGCATTCTTGAATTTTACTCCACAAAGCAAGATCATGTTGACAATTTGATTTAATTGATTTCAAGATAAATTAACTTATAAATCTTTAAAATTTATTCTTGAACTTGTTTTATTGAATTATTATGTCATTGTCATCATCCTCATGCTTATATTGTGGTGAAAGTCAGCTTTAGCTTACGTGCATAGATGGAGTTAGTATAATTATGACCAGGGATTATTCGGTATAATCCTGACCTGTAATGTTATAAATGATGTGGTAAAAGTCCTCAGTAGCCTTAAGTGCATTGATGGACAGTTTTTGGTATGATTATGACCAGGGATTATTCGGTATAGTCATGACCATTGATGATTTAATGAATATCGTTGGCCCATAGTGCAGGGATGACTCGATGATGTGGTTTATTTATTAAAATTTGAGTCTCAAATGATAAAAAATTGATGAAAATATTTTAAATCATAGAAGATAGTAGATATCATGCTCTACTTGACTCTTCTAATTGATTGTTTATTCCGCTGCATTTAAACTTGATGTCTATTGTATTTTATCAGTTTAACATTGTTAAAGACTAATGATAATTTATTCTCCATTATCTTAGTCATAATATTTCTTACTGGGCTAGTTTAGCTCACCCTTTCTTTCACTGTTTTCTTCAGGAAATGAGAACGTAGTCGGGACTAGTCGGAGAACGGAGTGATGATCTAGATGATAGCATTAGAGCAAAGAACTATGCATCATATAAACTCAAGTTAACGGGTTATTCATGCCTCTCTAAATCATACCAACATGCTTGAAAAGTCAGTATATGAACATAGCATACATACATATCAAGTTCCTTTCTAAAGTCCTAAATCCATCTTGAACTCTACTCATTCGTTAATGATGTATGCTAATCTAAACATGCTCTCATTTGGTTAACTATAATTATATATACACATTACACATATTTGTATGCTAGTTTAAGTCATAATAATCGATCAACACATAGTAGATTTCAAAAATGTAAGTTCCAATCGAATTGATGAATCCAAGCAGCTCTACTGCTACCCTCGATAATATATGGCGCAATGCACTACGCCTGTTCGAGCCAGAATAGTCTTCTTTAGCAAATCACGTCGAATAAACATGTGGATTATATTCTTATTTATATATGATTTGATTATGATATATATATATATATATATATATATATGAATGAATATGAAAGTATGTTTGCATTAAGAAAAGCTGTAAAGTCCTTTGATAAATAATAGAAACATATGTACAAGGACTTAGAATGAATTGATCAAATATGTTAGGTTGATCCTACACAAGCAAAACAACTTTGTAAAGTACTTAAAAAGAAATGATGTACAAGGACTATAAATATAGAAAGATCAAGTATGTTAGGTTGATCTTATAATGTACTAGATAGGCTTGTCTGATCGTCGATCACTGCACCAGAAATCGTAGTCTGCCAGGAGAGTCAAGGAAAAATCGAAAGCTATCGAGGCAGAATCGTAGTCTACAAGATAGTAGATCTCGGAGTTCGTAGACTTCTAGGAGAGATGAGGAAGGATCGTAGTGTGTCAAGGAGAACTTCCTCAGGGCCATAGTCTGCTGAGGAAGTCATGTTCAGAATTGTAGAAATAGCCTGCCTACAAGCCGACCGAGCATCTGCCAAAACCAGTCAAGAATCGTAGACTACACTCGGAGTAGTATAGTCTACTAATGTCAAAGCCAATTCAAGAATCATAGACTGCACTCAGAATTGTAGAGTCTACTAATCGTATCAAAGGCAGAGATCGTAGTCGAGCGAGATCAGATGAAGACAACAAGCACAACGATAGAAATCGTAGTATCAAGATTTGATCACAAAGTCGTAGTGTCTGCACAGCCAAAGCTGAATCATAGAGTGCAAAGCTAAGACCTTAACAGATGTGCTCACAAGGCCACAGTAGAATCGTAGAGCAAACATTATTCTCCACAATTGAGAACTCGCAGAATATCCAAAGGAATGAAGCCTCTGGTTGGTAATGAAAAGATACATCTCACCTGAAGGAAGCTAGAGAGCACTCAACGAATGGCTTGCAAGCTAATAGAAGATCTAAGCATCAACTCAATCAGCATCCAGATTGAGTTGAGAAGCCATTCAAGGTAAAGTCTTCCACAAGATGATCATAAGAAGACTTCATGAGTCGACTAAGGAAAGTCGAAGATATGCGATATACATCAAGTAGAAAGATGACAATGATCCTAAAAGTAACCGGGATCGTAGTGTTTTCCAAACAAAGAAGAAACTGATGGAATATACACAAAGATACTGGTTAGCCTCTGAATAACAAGGCTAAAGTGATTAAGCATTGGGTCAGTCCATTGATGATAAGTGAACGGGAGATCACAACGAGAAAGCGAGCTGGACACGCCAAAAATTTGAAGTGTCTTGTTATTCAGAAGGGGCCAGAACAAGGAGTCAAGCCATCAGTATCTGAGAACAGTCGAGGCAAACAATAGTATTGAAGCATTGCACAAGAATAGGAAGAGGTGTTCCACATTGGAGATCTAATGAACACTCCTCAAGATCGTAATGTTAATTCTATAAGTCAAGAAGCAACAGTCAACAAGACACTACGATCAGGTCCAAGAAGATATGCATCAGAATCGTAGATTTCGAACAACTAAATATTGAGGCATTTGCAACGGCTCAATCTAAAGATTGATATTCGAATAGAGCTTATTGAGAGCATCGATGCAAAAGGACAACCTCTGATCTAGAAATTAGAAGGAAGAACTAAAGTTGAACTACCTGCCCGAGACATGACAGTGACATCTCTGATGGGGTAGGGGAAACAGTAGACTGCAGTGTCAGAAAGTCAGAAAAGGCGATGTCATGTCACATCTGCATCAAATAACTCAAGATCTGCGAGGCAATTCAAATAGCTTCCAACGGTTATATTCCAACGGGAAGATTGGGAAGGAGTATAAATCAACAGAACCTTAAAGATCAAGAGTTATTGATGATTGTGTGGTTGCAGAATTGTTGAGTTGGTGAATGCTATAGTTGACTCTACGAGTTCCACCAAAGATCAACAGAACAAGTCTTAGTGACAGTGAGACTACCAAGGTGGAAGTGAAGCAGCTTTTAAGAAGAACTCAAACAGATCAAAGCTTCACTCAACAAAGATGAGAATGCCACTAAAGATGGAAGCCAAGCTGAGAGCCGAGAAGGCCAAGAAGATAACATTTAGAAAAGTGGCTGAATACAAAGAAGATCAAGAGAGCCACTCTACGAATCACCATGAACCGAAAACTGAAACTGAACAAGTGCAGAACCATATCTGCAAAGTATTCAAGATGGTGATGGTGCAAAGCTGATACCAGATGAAGATGAGCAGAGAAGAGTGAAGATCAGTTGCACGAAAGAAGATGTGGTCCAAATTCAAAGCAGAATGCATAGAGGACCACACCAAGCTGCTAAGTACAAAAGATGTTCAGAGCTTAATGACATCTTAGTAGCTCAGCACCAACAACAATAATAACTACAACAACAAGAAGCCAGGGCCTAAGGGGTCCTTGTCCAAAGGGACTAAATGAAGATTCCAAGCCTGTTGGGCTTGAAGAGTTCCAAGGGAACTAGAGAAGTTCCAAGGCTGCTGGCCATGAAGAGTTTTTAGGTAACTGAAGTCCCAAGGTTGCTGGCCTTGAAGGAATCTTAGTGATTCAGGGTACTGCCCTTCCTTAGTGGAAATCCTGTTAGTTAAAAGTAGAAGAGTGGATTAGGAGCTTGAGTCTCTGAACCACTTAAAACTCCTTGTGTCTTTTACTTTATGTCATTTACATTATGTACACTAACTGCTATAATTGTTATGCATATTTTAACTGCTTACTACTAAAGTAACTCTACGAACAATGTATGTCTGATTATGAATATATCAATGAAGGGGATGTTTTACTTATTCCGCTGTGCTTGAAAAGATTCTTATGTTTGTCATTTGCTACTTAATGAGCAATACAACTTAGTCAAGAAAAAGTATTTAAAATTCTAAGGATCTATTCAACCCCCCCCCCCCCCCCTTCTAGATCTATATTGTGCCTACTGGGAACTAACAATTGGTATGAAAGCTGGTTCTCATGCTATATTCTAAAGCTAATCGCTTTGAGTCTGATCCTAGGCACAAACATTGTTCTAAACTTAGTTTAGTAGTAAGTCACTTGTTATATGCAGATGAGCTCACATGTTAGTAATATTGTGTACAGGTAAATGTGTATATACATTTGAAGCTGCTCAGATTGGTTCATGCTCCTGATTGCCATATCAATAAGACCAATCCTTGCTCGCAGTCAATCTTGTCATTTTGAAGACCAGACTAGAAAGCTCAAATGACATCAACAGAAAAGAGTCAAACATCCACCAGCCTGAAGAGATGAATATGCCATACATGCTAAGAAATGTTTTATTCAGAGAAGAAATAAGAACCTTTCAAACATGTATCTGACCAACCAGCAGCTGGATGAAAGCCTTGTAAACTCAAGGATGTCAAAGAACTTAAAAATGCTGACACTCTCTTAACATTATCTTAAAGACCACGACTGATTGACTGAAGATCAACTGGAGCAACTGGCTGTCAGAAGCAAATGAGAAAACATGCACATCAATGCCTAAACTCAGTATATCTAAGATAAATGATTGTTAAGAAACTAACAGCAAAAAGGTACGGTTCCTCGCTAATATAGATATGAACATCATATTTGCACCTTACTCATGAACTATAACAGTTTTCCTTCAAGTATTCATAATCTATCTAAAAAGGTGAAGAGAGAAAGTACACTAATGATGGAAACTCAAATGTCTATAAACTTTCTCTCCATCCAAGTTTTAGGTTGAAGATGATAACTTGAAAGAGACCTGAAATGGTTTTAAGAGCCTCACAGGTCGATTGAATGTGAAGAAATCTTTGTTGATGAGTTAATGTGCTTTGTACATCCTATGGTCTAAGTGTTTAATGACACACAGAGTATGATCAGATCTACAAGAGAATCTTGAAGATTCATAGAAATTGATCACCTCCATGAATCAACTAGATGCTAACAAATCGTAGAGCTGAATCTCACTCCGAACATTTAAACTCTGTGATCATAACTTAGCATATGATGAAACCATCAAGGAAAAGAGTGTTTTATTAAAATAACAGATTTCTCTCACACTCACCACCATGCATCTCAAAATATATTATCTAAATGAAGTATATGCATGAATACGACTGATGGTGGTCAACATAATGATTACTCAAATATGAGGAACAAGGGTTTGGTAAACTAACCTAGCAGGACCCATTTGACCATGGGTACCAAAAATTAGAAATGAATAACCTGCAGGTACTTGGTCTATCTGACCACACTAAGGAATGCTAAAGAAAAAGACTTCAGTCAAGAAGAGTCAACCAGCAGAAGGCTTAGGACTGTTCAGAAATAATTCTGACAAAACTCCTACATGTCAAAGCCTGTCCTTGAAGACCTGCTGAGCTAATCTAAATAAAGTTCAAATGGCTGCAAACCTTTATATGAAAGCATGCCACTCTACCAGAGATGAAAAAGGGTCTTAGATGCTCAAGCAAGTAAAACTTGTTCTCAAGGAAGCTCACATCAGAGGACTATCGAGCATCAAACATTAGGAACTTAGTACAGGAGCAGAACTCCACGAGCATAAGCGGATAAGGAAGACTACGTTCGTAGTGCCATCAAATGATTGTAGAATGATTAACCCTAAAGATACTCCTTTTTACGATATAAGAAGATTTAATGACTTCAATCAAAAGGAGATATGCAGGGATGTTTCCTTACGTGCATGAAGGAAAGGAAATCACACCTCATTAAAAAGACAGCATCAACCGTGGGGAAGCAGTGATCTATCAAGGAACAACAACACTAAAATTCTATGAAGCAATGTACCAGCTACAGAGTCCCAAAACTTTGTGGCTGATGAACAAAATGAAGATCCATAGTTAGTAGAAACGTCTCAAAACGTACTACTGATAGCCTAATCAGCCATCCAACTAAAAATCTTGGAAGTGCCTACGATCAAACATCTGATCGTAGTGTAAGAGTAGGAGGACACCACGATTTCAGCAAATGCAATTGTCCAAAGTTGGTAGAGAACCTCCCCACTAGATAAGGTCAAATGAGATAGAAATGCAAACTACTCCAAAAGTACCTCATCTGGAAAGCGCCTCAGGGACAAACCTGACCCTTAGTTCACTCTAAGAGGTGGCCATCCCTGAGCTACCTTAACCCAGAAGAAGTGCTTAATCAAGTTCATCTCAAAGCTCAAGACAGTCAACGATCATAGAGTAAAGTTTGAGAGAACTCAACGATCGTGATGTAACCTCAACGATCGTAATGCAACCTCAGCAATCGTAGAAATAGAATCTACGATCGCAGTCTTACAAGAGGTTACTCCTAACTTATGAGGAGTTAGAAGAACAGGAAAATTTCTCAATCATTCAAAATGAGGGAAGACAAGCTCGAATGCTGATTTGAAAGATGTCCTGCTGAAGGAAAGTGCCCAAGGCTTCATAAAGCGCGACAGTGGATGAGCCGTGGAGGTTCAAAATGAGAAGTAATGTCAAAACCATCCACTGCAACATCTTTCAGAGAGTTGATCGTTGAGTCAACAAAGGAAAATGTAGAGTCAATAACTGTTCTATCATGTTACTCTATAAACTCAAGAGGTCAAAGGTCAATCCACGTCAATCAAACGTCCACTCTTCTAAAAGAGATAGCTAACTGACAAGTTATTGGGGAGTTATAGCTTGTTACTGGGCATCGTGCAACAAATGACTGGGTGACACATCACAGCGTATGCAGAGTCAGAATGAACTGCCATAAAGACAGATTCAAATCTGCAAATAGTTATCAGAACCTCTTGAACCTCTCTCCCTCCCATTTTCAAACCCTAGAATCCTCTTCAAAGCCAAACCACTCAAATCTCCAGAGTCCAAATCACAATCAGCCACACTCCATAAATCTCCCTGAATCAATATTCATATTCCTCGAATCATTCAAATGGAAGATTGGCGAGTAATCACTAGCATTCAACTCAGAACCAAGTCATTTGAGAAAAACCAATGCTTAGGTTTTCCTGACCTAAGACTGAAAAACCTTGATGAGATTGACACTGAGAAAGCAAAGGAGATTATGGGGTACCAAAGAAACCCTAGTCTGAAGGACATGAAGAAAAAGGAGTTTCCAGAGGAATTCGAGTTCCTTGCTAAAATAGTAGGCAAATGTATATTAAGCAAGGATATTGCACATGACACTGTGCTCGATCAACAACTGAAGATTATGTCTGCAATAGTTCTGAAGAAACGAATAAACTTTGGAGCTATCCTGTTCGATCAAATCTCAAAATGGGTGGAAAAGGCTAAGTTGAAGAAGTCTACAGAAAAACCACTTACAAAGGTGTTTCATGGAAGACTGCTGAGTATTGTGATGAAGAAAAGGCTGGGAAGCAAGATCAAGGATGATGAGGGAGAACCTCTGAATGTGCACAAAATAATGTCTCCTCAACTATTTATGAATTGGAAGAAAAACACAAAGGAAAACAGGAGGCTAACACAAATTGGAAGTATCAGAAAAGTCTCTGTAAAGATGAGAAAAGTAAAGGAGGTGGAAAGCTTTGAGTCTAATGACTCTGCATCAGTTGCTGCCACACTGGCAAAGAAGAAGCCTAAGAATGTGAAAAATGCAGAGGCCTTGTGACGCCCCCAAATCCGGGTCTCTTCCAACCCGACATATGGTGCTACACGGTACTACCATTCACACATACATTCAATTGAAAAGTCTCCAATGAACGAATATGTCTTCTATATATTCAAAATAATATTACATTCCCCTAGGTTCTTTATAACTCATTCATTCGTTCTTGTCATAATATTCAATATATTACAAACGTTCACCTATACTATTACATAAGAATTCTAAGGGTTCTTCTTCGCCTTGCCCTTATCCTTGCCGGAGCCTTCGGTCCGCTCGATCTTAGCCGTGTTCACATGGTTCAAGAAAGAGTGAGCAAAACTAGCTCAGCAAGTACTACAATTCTAATAAACAGTATACTTGAAACATAGAACTCATATATCTTTAGTAACTGAACAATAGTTACGAAGTACTATTGATAATTCAAAATAGCACTTCTTTTCATTCAAAATATTTTACAACAACAATATTCAGTAAAACATCAGTTCCAGTCCAAGACCTTGAGCATTTCATAAGTTCTTTTGAAAAGGACGACCCGACACTACGTCCGTAAGTCCGACATTACTTACGAGCACTTCTAGGTGATCATCTCATAGTACTCTATGTTGATCAACACTAAATTCATTAAACGTGTATACATTTAAGATGTGGCAACCTCATGTGCCTGTCATTAAACGACGAAAACATTTTAGCATACTCAGTCTTCAATTGAAAACTATACCAATATAACTTGGTAAACATTGTACATGCTTTGATAGAAACATAATTTTAAGTGTAGCCGGAAGAATTGGCTTTGACTTCCTTATACAAAACTTCATGCGAAAGGATACATGAATTACAAAGATTGTCCAGACTGAACTAGAACAAGGATTAGAATACTTGCCTTCAGCGTCTGCTTACTAATTATCACACGTACACTTTAAGTCTCTAAGTCTCTACAATACATGATCATATAACATACCACATTAGGTCTTATATAATCAAGTAGGTATATTACTATATCTTACCCTTCATCTCAATCTAAATCCTGACTTAGATCTGTTATTATGGTTTTCGGCTTTTCGTTACATCATTCACATTACGTTCATCTTCAATTGATTATTAACCTTTAATAATCATACATAAAGTGTTTAACAATGCCTTAACAATGTTATATTAACACCTTAGTTCATTACTAATGAGTTATCTTTCCTTCTATAATTGTAAACATTCTTGTCTGTCAAAACTCTAGGACTAGCACTTGCTACCACATATAACTCTCTTTTTTGCTTGCCATGCACATGAGTTTGCGAGAGGCAAGCCTCGGGACTTCGAGATCTGCGGTGTCACTCATCGGCCTTGGGTTGGCCATGGCGCCAACTCTGTGCCTTAAATTTTTTTTGCAGATTTTTAATTTTGTGAACTTCCCGGATGCATAACTTCTTTGTTATAAGTCCGAATTGGCTCGTTCAAAAGCCTACGGTTCATAAATTACATACTCTATGCGTTCATGCAAGAATTTTATCTATTTGACTTCGTTTGCTAAAATTTCACCTATTAGTTCATTTTTAATGAAAACGATAACGTTAAGAACGTTCAACGCTCGTTTCTTCGTTCTAAGTCGGAATTTGGTCATTTTCGAGTCTGCAACTCTATAATGCCAAATATGACTTGTCTCCATCAAAAACCAACGTTTCCGACTTTAAACACAAAATACGACTTCCATTCTGAGAATTTCATGAATTCGACAATTATCATCTAATCGTGTGAATTCCGGCATAACCTCATTACTAATGATTCAAAATGGATTTTAATCGTCACATGAACATTTCAAGTTACTATTACACCAACTTTTAAACAAAGCAGGTTTTGACTTATTCTCGTAAGTCAATGACTTATTTAACTTAGTAACTATAAATTCTCATGCTTATGACTTACTATGAACTTAAGTCCATCAATCAATGTTCTCATACTATATTGAACATACTAACATCATATGACAAACATATGACAAGTTCTTCACAAGTTTATGAACTTATTTAGGGTTCAAGTTGCTTATTCAACTTATTCGACTTGAGTTCATGTATTAATAACTTATTACATGTTCTTAACCAACAATCCCCCTTCTCTGTCAATCCTATCATAGAAGAGATGAAGATAATACATATGAGTCTTACCCTAGATGTGACGCCCCCAAAATAGGTATACATCACCCATCTTGAGTCGCCAATACATGGTACAAAATTCAAATACAACTTAATTATACAACAGTCGTGTAAAGTATGACAAAATACATGTAGTGAGTTTTAATACAAATATTGCCTTCTAGATAATATCCACTCTTAGAATAAGTCCTCAATACATTTATTGTCACACTATTTAATAGAATAGTGAGGACTACTAGCTAACACTATCATCCAGAACATCACTCCGTTCCCCGACTCGTCCCAGCTACATTCTCATTTCCTGAATAGAACAGTGAAAGAAAGGGTGAGCTCAACTAGCCCAGCAAGAAATAATATGACTAAGATAATGCAAGATAAGTTATCATTAGTCCTCAACGATGTTAAACTGATAAAATATAATAGACATCAAGTTTAACTGCAGCGGAGCAAGCAATCCATTAAAAGAGTCAAGTAGAGAATAAAATTTACTATCTTTTATGTTTTAAAAGGTTTTTCATCACTTTTATCGTTGGGACTCAGCTTAATAAATAATCCACATCATCCCTGCACTACGGCCAAGGATATATATTAGGGTCACAACCACAAATTCCATGAACTACGGGCCAAGGATATTTGTGTATTCATCAATGGTCATGATCATGCCCACAACTGTCCATCAATGCACTACGAGCCAATGAGGACTTTTACCACATCACTTGTTACATTACGGTCATGATTACATCGAATAATCCCTGGTCATAATCATACCAAGTCCATCCATGCTCTACAGGCCATAAATGACTTTAGAAAATATAAACATGAGGATGATGACAATGATATAAGAATTCAATAAAAACAAGTTCAAGAATTAAGTTATTTAGGAACTAATAACGTCCAAATTGTCAACATGATACTGCTTTGTAGAGTAAAATTCAAGAATGCTCAGAATAATATTTCCATGAAAAATACTGGATGAAGCGCAAATATCAAGGATATTCCACTAATTTCATAGAGTATAGAAGTCAAAATTTTAACTAACTGAGTATAATAATGAATGGAATGACAAAAGAAATCACCATGAACGCGGTACTTCGCATAGACAGGTTATTCCAATAGAATAATAATAATAACGGAACCAGTCGTGAAAATCATACCGGCAGGATGTTCCAATGTAATAATAAAGAATGGAATAACAACAGAAATCACCATGCGGTGCTCAGATAAACAAAGTTATTCCAATGTAATAATAAATACGAGAATAA
This sequence comes from Panax ginseng, assembly GCA_020205605.1. NCBI lineage: Eukaryota > Viridiplantae > Streptophyta > Magnoliopsida > Apiales > Araliaceae > Panax > Panax ginseng. The sequence continues at coordinate 123,487,885 of CM035132.1, read as the reverse complement.
TAAAGATTTTAACCAGTCCTGTAAAACACATACGACGTGATATTCCAATAGAATAATAAAGACAGTAATAATAAAGATTTTAACCAGAGATCGGCGTAAAAGCACGCGATGTGATGTTCCAACGGAATAATAAAGATGTAATAATAGAGAATGTCACCAAATATAAGGTAGCTCACAGATACAAAAGTTATTCCAATGAACAATAAGAAATGGAATAACAATGTTCTCTTCATGAATACAAAAAGAATAATATTCCTTACCGTAAAAGAAACTGAATATAAGAGTAGTTAAGTAGCAGAATACTTTTCTTCCTTCTCTCTTACAGTTTATCTCTCTAGAGTTTCAGTGAATTTGTAAGAAAATAATGAAGTAATGAGCTTCTATTTATAGAAGAATGGAATGCATAGTAACTAACTCATGAACGGTCCAGATTGATTTACTTTGATTTGACGGTCCATAATTAAAGCAAAATCTTTTAAATAAAATATAATATATATATATATATATATATTATATAATAAGGCATATGTTTGTTTGAAAATAAAAACACAATCCGTGAGAAATTCTCAGTTTTTTCCCCAAAATTCTTCTTCCAACATGTGGGCCCCACCCACATATCATTATCCATCATATATATATACCAATCCCCATCTTTTACTTAACCTCCCTCCCATAAATCAAGATTTCCCCCACCAAATTGACAATTCCCATAATGCATATATAATATAACCCCACATCACTTAATAATGTAAATCGCCACCAAAACCCACTAACACACAAATACTCTTACACACACTAAAACACACACACACATGACATATATATATATATATACTTTATAACTTCCTTTCGATAATTTTGAAAAATGGGTAAATAGGGATCCAAATAATAAGCAAAACTGAGTAACTTCTCACGTAAGCATCAATAATCAATACCGTAATATTACTATGCAACCACGCCAGACATCGTACTTTTACTACCGAGTAGTTCAACAGTATCAACGGTAAAACTTCTGCCGTTATTTTCAATAAAATATTTTTTTCGTTTTCTCAATTCGACAATAATTATGTTGTGGGGTCCACTAATGATTGTACCGTTGTACGGATATTCCTTGATAAAAAGAATATTTCCCGACCAATCGAATATAATATGACAACTTGCATACTTTGCAAAATTTGTAAATATTTCCCACAACTATAACATTATATCAAATTCATTCCATAATATTCAAAAATGATAATGATAGAAAAATTCATCTTTATTCAAAAAGTTGGGGTCTTACAACCTCCCCTTCTTAAGAAATTTCTCCCTCGAAATTAGGGTACGTACCTGGTATATCGAAGAGGTAAGGATACCTTGACTTCATTTTCAGATTCTAACTCTCAGGTCATTTCCTCAACATCGTGGTTTCTCCACAAAACTTTGACTTGAGGTATAACCTTGGAGCGTAAAATATGTTCCTTCTTATCCAAGATTTGAACAGGTACCTCTTCATACGTTAAGTCTTCCGCTATTTCGTCCGGTTCTAACTCAATAATGTGGTTCGGATCTTTCACATATTTACGTAACATGGATATGTGAAAAACATTATGAACACGATACATACTTGGCGGTAAAGCGAGTCTATAGGCCATAGTTCCTACTCGATCGAGGATTAAAAATGGGCCAATGAATCGAGGTTTGAGCTTTCCTCTCTTTTCGAATCTCGTAACTCCTTTCCATGGAGCAACACGTAACAACACATGATCTCCTATATCGAATTCCACGTCCTTTTTATGAAGATCAGCATAACTCTTTTGTCGATCTTGTGAGGTTTTTATACATTGTCGGATCGTTTGAATCTTTTCCGTAGTCATACGTACCAACTCCAGTCCCAACAATGTGGCTTCACCCACCTCATCCCAGCATACTGGAGAACGACACTGTCTTTTATACAACGCCTCAAATGGAGCCATGCCAATGCTTTCTTGATAACTGTTGTTGTAGGAAAACTCCACCAATGGTAAGAACTTATCCCAACTTCCCTTGAAGTCAAGGACACAGAGTCTTAATAAATCTTCCAGAGTTTGAATAGTCCTCTCTGATTGTTCGTCTGTCTGAGGATGATATGCCGAACTAAATTGTAAACCTGTGCCCATAGCTTTTTGCAAACTAACCCAAAATCGTGAAGTAAATCTTGGGTCTCGATCAGAAACTATGGATACTGGCATACTATGCAGTCTTACAATCTCGTTTATATACATACGAGCAAGACGTTCAAGTGTATAAGTTTCTCGTATTCGTAAGAAATGAGCAGATTTGGTTAATCTATCAACAATGACCCAAATTACATCTACGCCTTGAGAAACCTTGGGAAGACCAGTAACGAAATCCATGGTAATGTGCTCCCACTTCCATTCTGGAATTTCAAGTGGTTGCAATGGACCTTTTGGTACTTGATGCTCCACCTTGACTCGTTGACAAATTAGACACCTTGAGATAAACAACGCTATCTCTCTCTTCATATTGCTCCACCATAATGTATGACGAAGATCACGGTACATTTTAGTACTCCCAAGATGGATTGCAAAGGGTGTGTTGTGCGCCTCCATCATGATTTTATACTTTAAATCAGGGTCGTTAGGAACACAAAGTCTGGAGTTGACTTGAAGTATTCCTTTATCATCGATTCTTGCTTCCGGCATAGCACCTTCTTGCACTTTCTTCCTCATACGCATCAGCTCCAGGTCTGTAGTTTGAACAGCTTTAACTTTATCAATTAAAGTCAGTTCTACTCGTATATTCGCCATCATCACGTGGGTCCTTGGAGTCTTTATCTCTATCTCCATCCTTTCCAAGTCATACAAAATGGGCCTTTGCATTGACAATATCGCACTCGTACCCGCATATGATCTTCTACTCAATGCATCAGCTATCACGTTCGCTTTTCCAGGATGGTATTGGATGGTATGATCATAATCTTTCAACAGTTCAAGCCAACGTCGTTGTCGCATGTTGAGTTCCTTTTGAGTGAAGAAATATTTGAGGCTTTTATGATCCGTAACGATTTCCACTTTCTCCCCATACAAGTAATACCTCCAAATCTTTAGTGCGAAGACAACAGCTGCCAACTCTAGATCATGAGTAAGATAATTCCTCTCATATTCTTTGAGTTGTCGTGAGGCATAGGCTATGACTTTCCTATGTTGCATGAGAACACAACCTAACCTTTGCTCAAGCATCACTCAGAGATGACAAATCCTCCGAACCAGATGGTATTGTCAGAACAGGTGCTGAAATGAGTCTCCTCTTGAGTTCTTGAAAACTCTTCTCACATTCCTCGCTCCAACCGAACTTTGTATCTTTCCGAGTCAGCTGAGTTAATGGAGTAGCGATTCAAGAAAACCCTTCTACGAATCTCCGATAATAACCAGCTAAGCCGAGAAAGCTACGTACTTCGGTCACTGATTTAGGTTGTTCCCAGCTTTGAATAGCTTCAATCTTTTCTGGATCAACAGATATTCCATGACTTGATACCACATGCCCAAGGAATGCTACTTCCTCAAGCCAGAACTCGCATTTCTTCAACTTGGCATAAAGCTTATATTCACGAAGCTTTTGGAGTATCAGCCTCAAGTGTTTCTCATGATCTTCACGGCTTTTGGAATAAATAAGGATGTCATCAATAAAGACGACCACAAAGTGATCCAAATATTCTTTGAATACTCGGTTCATCATATCCATGAAGGCAGCAGGAGCATTAGTCAATCCAAAAGACATGACTAGGAATTCATAATGCCCGCATCGGAGTTCTCGAAGCCGTCTTTGGAATGTCATCGGTTCTAATCTTCAACTCAGCGATATCCTAACGAAGATCAATCTTTGAAAAGAATTTGGCGTGTTGCAACTGGTCAAACAGGTCATCAATACGTGGCAATGGGTACCTATTTTTGATGGTGACATGATTCAACTCCCTATAATCAATACAAAGTCGCATACTCCCATCTTTCTTTTTCACGAATAGAACAGGAGCACCCCAAGGAGAAGTACTAGGACGAATAAAGCCAATGTCTAACAATTCCTGCAGTTGGGTCTTTAACTCCTGAAGTTCAATAGGAGCCATTCGATATGGGGCTTTGGAAATGGATTTTGTACCAGGTTCAAGGTCGATACAAAATTCAATTTCATGCTCTGGGGGTAGGCCAGGAAGTTCTTTTGGGAATACGTCAGAAAATTCATTAACAATAGAAATATCATTCAAAACTGACGTATTTTTGTTTAGATCTGTGACATGAGCTAAGAAAGCTTGACATCTATTTTTCAATAAACGAATAGCTTTATGGCTTGAGATGACAGTGACTGATTTTAATGGTTTGGTTGCTTGAATTTGCATAATAGGTTGGTTAGGAATATGAAAGCTAACAACCCTACGAAAACAATCAATTTTTGCATGATGAGTAGTTAACCAATCAATCCCTAGAATCAAATCAAATGCAGGTATTTTCAAAGAAATAAGATCGACGGGTAATGTGCGGTTACCAATTTGAATCAAACAAGACTTATAAATCATGGATGTAATGAAGGTTTCTCCCAACGGGGTTTCAACAGATAAGTCAAAGTCTAATCTCTCCGGAGTCAAATTTAAACGTTGAGCGCAAGTAGGAGAAATGAAAGAGTGGGTAGAACTAGTATCAAATAAATTATAAACTTCGCTAGAGTTTATGATTAGCTTACCCGTGATGACCTCGTTCGGGTTCCTTATTTTCTGGGAGGTCACAACAAACGATCTCCCTACCACTACCGGCTTTGCCTTTTCTGGGACGGCCTTTGGTGCCTCCATCCTAGCTGAACTTGTCTTTGGTGAACGACAAAATCGGGCTAGGTGACCTTCTCTTCCACAATTATAACATGCTTTGGACGGCATCACGCAGTTTGGACTAATATGTCCCTCCCCTCCACATTTGAAGCATATGATAGGTGGTCGTTCTCCTTCTTTAACAACGGGTGCTGGTTCTGATGTCTTTCCATCATTGTTGAATCTCCTCTTCTTAAAATGTCCATTCTTACTGTTTTGGCCTTGATTACCACCGAAGTGGTTACCATTTCTGGCATATTGATTCCCTCCACGCTTGTTATCACCGCTTCGATAACTGTTTTCACTGGTATTATCATTTTGTCGGCTGCTCTCTTTTGGTTGGATTGACTCATTATCACGCTCAAATAACTGAGCCATATTAACAACATCTGAATACAAACACGGTTTATGAGAGATAAGATATTGATGTATCTCAGGTTTTAAACCTCTTAAAAACATTCGCGTCATTCTCTCCTCATTATCAACCAAATGGGACGCAAACCGGGACAACTCAGCAAACTTGGCTTCGTACTACGATATGGTCATGTTGTTTTGCTCCAGTTTAATAAACTCTACTGCTTTCATGTGACGAATACTTTCAGGAAAGTACTTGTCATTGAACAATTCCTGGAACTTCTCCCAAGATATCTTTAGTGCGGCAGGTTGGGTATGTTTTACAGATTCCCACCAGTAATCTGCCTCTGCACGTAACATGAAGGTGGCAAAGGGAACCTTTTGCTCCTCGGAGCAACCCAAGACATCAAATATCTTATTGATCCGTTTAATCCACGTTTCCGCCTTAAGTGGTTTTGGCTCTCCAAAGAACTCAGGTGGTCCCAGTTCCTTAAACTGCTTGGCGGTGACCAACCGAGAGTTGCCAGTGTTTCCACCTACATTTTGGACAGGAGCCGCTCTCGCCTGTTGTTTCATGAATTGTATGAAGCCTCGGAACATTCCATCGTTCATCATTTGGTCAGTGTTGTTGTTTGCCTGAGGATTGTCGCCTTCCTGATGCACATTATCCTGACTATTGATCTGTGGAGACTCAACGGTCTTCTGTGCTCCATTGATGTTCTCAACATTCTCGGATGCCATTTTCAGATACTGCCACAAAACAAGGGTTAATAAACATATCACATATTATCCCTATACTCTGACCAACCAATTAAATAACAAATAAACTTAGGTAGGCCATACTAGCGAAAGAATTCCCCGTCTCTCCCCTCCTAGTTCGTATCTCATATTTTAGCCAGGGATCATATCCCTAAGCTTTGATACCAATTGTGATGCCCCCAAAATAGGTATACATCACCCATCTTAAGTCGTCAATACATGGTACAAAATTCAAATACAACTTAATTATACAACAGTCGTGTAAAGTACGACAAAATACATGTTGTGAGTTTTAATACAAATATTGCCTTCTAGACAATATCCACTATCAGAATAAGTCCTCAATACATTTATTGTCACACTATTTAATAGAATAGTGAGGACTACTAGCTAACACTATCATCCAGAACATCACTCCGTTTCCCGACTCGTCCCAGCTACATTCTCATTTCTTGAAGAGAACAGTGAAAGAAAGGGTGAGCTCAACTAGCCCAAAGAAGAAATATTATGACTAAGATAATGCGTAATAAGATATCATTAGTCCTCAACAATGTTAAACCGATAAAATACAATAGACATCAAGTTTAATCTGGCAATGAACAAGCAATCCATTAAAAGAGTCAAGTAGAGAATAAAATCTACTATCTTTTATGTTTTAAAAGGTTTTTCATCACTTTTATCGGCTGGGACTCGACTTTTAATAAATAATGCACATCATCCCCACTTCTCTACCCAAGGATATTCATTAGGGTCACGACCACAAATTCCATGCACTACGGGCCAAGGATATTTGTGTATTCATCAATGGTCATGATCATGCCAACAACTGCACATCAATGCACTACGGGCCAATGAGGACTTTTACCCACATCACTTGTTACATTACTACCATGATTACAATCAATAATCCCTGGTCATAATCATACCAAGTCCATCCATGCTCTACAGGCCATAGATGACTTTAAAAAATATAAACATGAGGATGATGACAATGATATAAGAATTCAATAAAACAAGTTCAAGAATTAAGTTATTCAAGAACTAATAACGTCCAAATTGTCAACAAGGCTAAAGTGATTAAGCATTGGGTCAGCCCATTGATGATAAGTGAACGGGAGATCACAAGGAGAAAGCGAGCTGGACACGCCAAAAATTTGAAGTGTCTTGTTATTTAGAAGGGGCAAAAACAAGGAGTCAAGCCATCAGTATCTGAGAACTGTCGAGGCAAACAATTGTATTGAAGTACTGCACAAGAATAGGAATAGGTGTTCCACATTGGAGATCTAATGAACACTCTTCAAGATCGTAATGTTAATTGTACAAGTCAAGAAACATCAGTCAACAAGACACTATGATCAGGTCCAAGAAGATATGCATCAGAATCGTAGATTTCGAACAACTAAATATTGAGGCATTGGCAATGGCTCAATCTGAAGATTGATATTCGAATAGAGATTATTGAGAGCATCGATGCAAAAGGACAATCTCTGATCTAGAAATCAGAAGGAAGAAATAAAGTTGAACTATCTGCCTGAGACATAAAAGTGACATCTCTGATGGGGTAGGTGAAACAGTAGAGTGCAGTGTCAGAAAGTCAGAAAAGGGGATGTCATGTCACATCTGCAGTCTACATCAAAAAACTCAAGATCTGCGAGGCAATTTAAATAGCTTCCAATGGCTATATTCCAACGGGAAGATTGGGAAGGAGTATAAATTAATAGAACCTCAAATATCAAGAGTTGCTGATGATTGTGAGGTTACAGAGTCAATGAGTTGGTGAATGCTATAGTTGACTCTACGAGTTCCACCAAAGATCAACAGAACAAGTCTCAATGACAGTGATACTGTCAAGGTGGAAGTGAAGCAGCTTTAAAGAAGAACTCAAACAGATCAAAGCTTTACTCAACAAAGATGAGAATGCCACTAAAGATGGCAGCCAAGTTGAGAGCCGAGAAGGCCAAGAAGATAGCATTCAGAAAAGTGGCTGAGTACAAAAAAGATCAAGAGAGCCACTCTACGAATCACCATGAACCAAAAACTGAAACTAAACATGTAACGCCCTAAAATTCGGTCTATCTTCACACCCAAATTCCGTACGTCACGATCCTATCTTCATCCAAACATACATCATTATATACTAAAATATAATAATATACATTCTAAATTCCCAAGTTCTAAAAACCATATAACCTTTTTCATTACAAATATTTATAAATACATTATTCATTTCATCTGACAAGAGTGACTTTTATCCGCCACCAAGGATACATAACAGTACTTCAAACTAATCTAAAGTTCATTTAACTTATTTTATATTACAAGTCTTCACTTGATCTTCTCGCTCATCCACATTCTGAATGGCACTTCATCTGGATACCGTCAGCTTGATCTTTACGGGATCCTTAAATTCTTCTAACATCGTACGCTGAAAATGTTTTTCATTTAAAGCAAGTGTGAGCATTCAATTGCCCAGCAAGTCACAACAGTTGAACAAAAATCTTCAAGAGTTTAAACGTTCCTTTAGAACATCGATAACCGAACAAAGGTTATGAAACTGCTTGAATAATAGGAGTAATATCGATTCCTATCATTTTAAAACATTATTCACAGGCACTTTAAAATACTTCCATTCTTCTACCTTTTCCATACACGTTTTGTCTGGCTAGAATCATTAGCAAAGACTTAACAATAATGGATCATGTATAAACAGAACATTCTCTTATTGAACAGTTAAATCACAGAACAGTTCATCTCATAGAAACACCAAAGTGTTCACATTGTGGCACAAGGCATCATACGATCTACCACCTTGTACAAATATCGCACATTAGCACATAGACGGAACTTCTCAAGTTCAACATCTGAGAAGTTTAAGAAACTAGCATTCATTTGAAATATGAATGAAGTTAGGAAACTTGTCGTACGCCCAGCTATAGCTTACACCGAACTGTTCATTTCAATTCCTATATAACACATAAGAAAACACCACATACACCAAGTAGTCATATATATTTGACTTATGCATTGATTTGCTTAACTTTACTTCTTAGGGTTTGCGTTCTTACAACCTAAGTTTACACGACCACTTTCATTACCGTTCTACGGCTTCGTGACATACGGAGATGTCTTACTTTTACGTTCATCATCTTTGATGTTTTACATCTTATCTTCTTCTTATAACTTCTCTAGGACTCAGCACACATCGTTTCTCTACTAGTAGTCCATATGGTACTCTGAGTGGTTTCCCAAAAACAACCAACAAACAAGTTCCCATCTCGTCTACGCTGCCCATAACAGTGAGTTAGATCGGTTGCTAGTTTTGTATATAGCTTCGCTCTCTGAAGGAATTGTTTAACCCAGTTCCCATATGTCAACCATCAAAGGTTACGATTGTACTACAACTTAAACTTATCGTAACTTATCTTAACCATTAACTATAACGTTCGTTAAGTTAATTTCTTATTCCTTACGACTTTCTGGAAACTAAATGTCATACCTCGGGATTCATTCTTATACGACTCACCTTCGGCTTTCATTAATCTTATTACCGTTCATTACGACTTTCTTAATACCATTCGTATCTTACTTAATACTTTCGTTATCCCTTATTTGAACCCCATGTTCATTAGTTATTCTTATTGTCCAAGCCATACCGTTCGTTGTATGCTAAGACCGTTCATTTATCGCAACAGCATTGCGTACACAGCGACTATATGCTTCACACTTATCTCTCACTATCATGACATAACATCGAAATGTTATTCATTACTCTCGTCACTTAATGTCTAAGGAATCACAACCATAGCAATCCCTCACGTTCGTTCATTGCGACTACCGTCCCCAGACATTGGTTATGTAACTCGCCTTTAAAATTCTTTGTCTTTTAATCTCGTTTAATCTTTCTGTTCAACCTTCATTTAAGGTTTAAATTACTTACTTAAGTGTTACATTAGTTTAACATTATGTTCTTTATTTTCCCATATGTTTCCCCCCCCCCAAGACTTGAGCACTTAAAAGCTCTTCTCTGGCTTTTTCCTACAATTTGCGTCATGTATTTCACTCTCCTTCTATTTCTCGCATCATGCTGTGAGTTTCAAGTGTCTTATTTGGTGCAAGGCGCCTTTCACCACTTACTGATAGCATGATGATTGGCACTTGCTGTTACAACCCCTAATTCTTGATAATTTCTTTGAAGTGTTAACTTCATTTTAAGACGCTACTTCCCGATCTCATAACTCCTTCGCTATAACTCCAAATGAGGTCATTCCAAAGCCATTCTCTTCCTTATCTTATGTACTTCAATCCCCCTTAGACAGAACTTCATTCTGAATCCATTAACATGCCATTCAATTGGCTTGATCTTCACCTTTTATTCATTTTACGTTTTTAACGCATTTCATTTGTCCGTCCGTAATTTGGTCATCCGAACTCGAAATTCATTCGTTCTTGAGTCTACGACTCACGTTTTCTATGTTTTCTTACATTCTTATGAAACCCTACACGATCGGGTTCATTTACTAACTTTCTAAATTCTCGTTTGTCTTTTACAAAAAAATTCACCATAACTTCGTTATAGCTAAGTTTTAATCCGTTCTTCATGAACATTTCTACCGTTCCTAACCAAGCAATATGCATCTAACATATATGCGATGTTTTAAACTTTTCCATCAACAAAAAATACCCTATGATGGTTTTAAATTTGTCCATCAACAACGTTTTTCGTGTTCTTCGCGTGTTCTTCGTGTTCTTCATTTTAATCGATATTTTGGATTATGATTTCACTTTTTATTGGAATTTGATGTTATAAATCATCATTCCTTACTTATTTCATCTACTTATTGATATAATCAACTCATATCGTTCTAATTCATTACGAATCCTATACTTCCTTAAGAAATTTATAAACTAAACTTTTAATTCTTATTTCTTCATTTTCTTACGATTTCAACCACATGAAATCATTTCTAATATCATTTACTTCTTATTCTTATTAATCTATGTTTTGAACATAAAAACTTAAGAAAAGCTAACTTAGGAGTTAGGTTTTAATACCTTTCCTCTTTATTTTTCTTTCGCTAGAAAAAATCGATGATTTGCTAGCTTTTCCATTTCACGAACATTTTCGATCCGAACATTCATGCTCATGCTCTTCCTTTTCCTTCTCCATCTGAATTCTCTCTCTCTCTAGTGTAGGATTTTTCAAAATCTCATTTAAATGTAATCTAGCTTCCTATTTATAGATTTTCCAAAGCTAGGGCAAAATAGTCATTTCACCCCCTTAACCTCCTTACTATTCATTACTTAAGGACTAAGTTAACTTACTCCTTAAGTTTACTTAGCCTTTAAGTTATGTGGTTCCGTCTTTCGGGTTTTCGTCCAACTGTTTTAAAAACTGCGATTCTCGAAATTCAAATATTTTTGAATATTTCGTCTTTCCTTTACCGATTAACTTTGCGTATTCTTCGGATTCCTGAAAAACTGAAAAACTCTTTTTGGCGTTAAGCGTTTTCCTTTACGTTTTACCCTGTACATAGCAGTACTTTTTGTCATTTTTATTTTGTTCGATTTCTGCACGTTTTTCTAGAAAAACTTTTATCGGTTTACTTAACTTTTCATAATATATTTTCGTCAAATATTTTGACAGAATGTCATTTCGACATACTGAACTCTCTGAATGGCTTAGGTTATTCAAACCCTAACCCTTATGTTTTGTCGGGTGAATAGTGCCTATTTTGTCTTTTTCCCCAGAAATATTTTGTTCCCGAAATTTTTTTATTTTCGTCTTGAAAATTCTTACTCGTTCAATATAGATCGTAGCCAGAATCCTCCTAACTTATAATCATCCTCGGTTCTAGAACGATTAATAAACACATATCACATAATATTATTAATAAAAATTCATTTTATTAATAACTAATTCTTTAAACTTAAATTCTGGAAAAACTGAATTTTCTGGTCGTTACACTCTTCCCCTCTTATAAAAATTCCATCTTCGGAATTTCTTAAAACCACACCCATACCCGGGTCATCACATTCACCCCTTCTTCACAGAATTTCATCCTCGAAATTTTAGCCTACCCATCTTCTCAACTTTTCTACAAAGAAGTTCTCATCTTTTCATCATTCCTCACCTCCATAACCTATCAAGAATCATGAAGTAGAAAGAATAACGAGGAATATAAAATTTCCTTTTAAAAATTTTCATACTTTTGCTGAGGGGTCAAATCGACCATGAACTCTTACTCGGTTTAACAGCATGACGCCGTAACCTTTCTTCCACGGTTAGTTTACAATCACAAAGAAAACAAACTACCTCTGACCCATCTTATACCCCATTTCGGGATATGTCCACCTCAGACTTAATCATTAGATTCCGCACCAAAACAATTTGGTTTGGCACAACTTCTTCAAAGAAAGCTCGATGATATACCATTTGTCTAGCCGAATCAAGTAGCTTAGACCATACCAATAAATTGGATATCAACGTGAAACATTCGTCTAGCCAACTCAATTGACATCGACTACTTCTTTAAATTCTTTTCACAATACATCAAAACGTTTTATGATGTCATGATACCGTATTTTTCACAGTACATTGAGGACTTCGTCAGTTTGTGACTTCGTCATTATACATCATACCATAGCGGGTTGTTGATCCTAAGATCACATCCAACACCAGGTTCATTTTCATTAATAACTCCATCCTTTTACCATCCTTGCATCAAATGCACTGATGATATAAAATTCATTTTGATATTTCAAATCAATTTCTGTCTAGCCGAAGCAATTAGCATGGACATACCAAGAATAGCTCTTTTAAAAATCTATTGGTTCCAAAAGTTGAACAAATTCTTTCCTTTTTCAAAATGTACATATCAGCACGAGTTCAATAAACTTTGAAATCTAGCATAGCTAGATGACTTGGAATATCCTATTCTCCATCTTCCTTCATTGTCTTACTGCGATAATACTTAATCTTCTCTAGCACCTTCAATACTAAGACTTCTGAAAACAACTTGTTTTCAGTCTAAACATCCCACTACCTTAGTACAGTCCATCAACTTACCACACATTATGAGTTCAGGAACTTTCCACAATAATATGAGTTTAACCATCCCAGATAGACCATAAGCGTCCATTCGCTGAAAAGTTCAAAAACATACCATATCATTATGAGTCACGAACGTACCATAAGTATGAGTTTCTAGAACTCGCACCTACCTTATCGTTCTCTACCTATCAAGTATATACATGAGAAAAGATTCACCTTCTCATCATATACATCTTGATAAATACGACCAATTACAATGATTATCAACGTAATAAGCTAAGCGGTTGTTACACCAAGCACAAACCTCTTGCCCATACAAAGGTTCATACAACTCAAATATCACATGAGTCCTCAATTGAAATTTTACAACTCCTAAATCTCTCTTAACTTAATACGAATTTTCTTTAATTCATATACTATCCTTCACAACTCAATCTGAAGTTCTTCTTCCCTGCATACTACTTTGTAGTACTATAAATCATTCATCGCTTAACGTTTCACTTAAGCATTACTACAATTCACTATGATCACGTGGTGATCTTCTTATCCTCTCTCTACGATTATAGTCTTAGATACTCTTACCTAAGATTTATAACCTATCAGCTTTGATACCAATCTGTAACGCCCCAAAATCTGGTCTATCTTCACACCCAGATTCCATACGTCACGATCCCATCTTCATCCAAACATACATCATTATATACTGAAATATAATAATATACATTCTAAATTCCCAGGTTCTAAAAATCATATAACCTTTTTCATTACAAATAATTATAAATACATCATTTATTTCATCTTACAAGAGTGACTTTTATCCGCCACCAAGGATACATAACAGTTCTTCAAACTAATCTAAAGTTCATTTAACTTATTTTATATCACAAGTCTTTACTTGATCTTCTCACTCATCCACATTCTGCGTGGAACTTCATCTGGATACCGTCATCTTGATCTTTACGGGATCCTTAAATTCTTCTAACATCGTACGCTTAAAATGTTTTTCATTTAAAGCAAGTGTGAGCATTCGATTGCCCAGCAAGTCACAACAGTTGAACAAACATCTTTAAGAGTTTAAACGTTCCTTTAGAACTTCGATAACCGAATAAAGGTTATGAAGCAGCTTGAATAATAGAAGTAATATCAATTCCTATCATTTTAAAACATTATTCACAGGCACTTTAAAATACTTCCATTCTTCTACCTTTTCCATACACGTTTTGTCTGGCTAGAATCATTAGCACAGACTTAACAATAACGGATCATGTATAAACAGAACATTCTCTTATTGAACAGTTAAATCACAGAACAGTTCATCTCATAGAAACACCGAAGTGTTCACATTGTGGCACAAGGCCTCATACGTTCTACCACCTTGTACAAATATCGCATATTAGCACATAGACAGAACTTCTCAAGTTCAACATCTGAGAAGTTTAAGAAACTAGCATTCATTTGAAATATGACTGAAGTTAGGAAACTTTCCTTACGCCCAGTTATAGCTTACGCCGAACTATTCATTTTAATTCCTAAATAACACATAAGAAAACACCACATACACCAATTAGTCATATATATTTGACTTATGCATTGATTTTCTTAACTTTACTTCTTAGGGTTTGCGTTCTTGCAACCTAAGTTTACACGACCACTTTCATTACCGTTCTACGACTTCATGACATACGGAGATGTCTTACTTTTACATTCATCATCTTTGATGTTTTATATCTTATCTTCTTCTTATAACTTCTCTAGGACTCAGCACACATCATTTCTCTACTAGTAGTCCATATGGTACTCTGAGTGGTTTCCCACAAACAACCAACAAACAAGTTCCCGTCTCGTCTACACTGTCCATAACAGTGAGTTAGATCGGTTGCTAGTTTTGTATATACCTTCACTCTCTGAAGGAATTGTTTAGCCCAGCTCCCATATGTCAACCATCAAAGGTTACGATTGTACTACAACTTAAACTTATCGTAACTTATCTTAACCATTAACTATAACGTTCGTTAAGTTAATTTCTTATTACTTACGGCTTTCTGGCAACTAAATGTCATACCTCGGGATTCATTCTTATACGACTCACCTTCGGCTTTCATTAATCCTATTACCATTCATTACGACTTTCTTAATACCATTCTTATCTTACTTAATACTTTCGTTGTCACTTACTTGAACCCCATGTTCATTAGTCATTCTTATTGTCCAAGCCATATCGTTCGTTGTATGCTAAGACCGTTCATTTATCGCAACAGTGTTGCGTACACAGCGTCTATACGCTTCACACTTAACTCTCACTATCATGACATAACATCAAAATGTTATTCATTACCCTCGTCACTCAATGTCTAAGGAATCACAACCATAGCAATCCCTCACGTTCGTTCATTGCGACTACGGTCCACAGACATCGGTTATATAACTCGCGTTTAAAATTCTTTGTCTTTTAATCTCATTTAATCTTTTCATTGAACCTTCATTTAAGGTTTAAATTACTTGCTTAAGTGTTACATTAGTTAAACATTATGTTCTTTATCTTCCCATAAGTTTCCCCCAAGACTTGAAAGCGCTTTAAAGCTCTTCTCCTGCTTTTTTTCTACTGGCTGACTGTATTTTCCTCTCCTTCTATTTCTCGCACCGCAACACGAGTTTGCAGTACCTGGATCTCTGGTTTGGCACTGCAGCGCCACCTTACAAGGCATGGTTGGCGCCGCGGCTCCAAGCCCTAATTCTTGATAATTTCTTTTAAGTGTAACTTCATTTTGAGACGCTACTTCCCGATCTCATAACTCCTTCGCTATAACTCCGAATGAGGTCATTCTAAATCCATTCTCTTCCTTATCTTACGTACTTCAATCCCCCTCAGACAGAACTTCATTCTGAATCCGTTAACGTGTCAGTCGATTGGCTTGATCTTCACCCTTCATTCATTTTACATTTTTAACGCATTTCATTTGTTCGTCCGTAATTGGGTCATCCGAACTCGGAATTCATTCGTTCTTGAGTCCACGGCTCACGTTTTCTATGTTTTCTTACATTCTTATAAAACCCTACACGATCAGGTTCATTTACTAACTTTCTAAATTCTCGTTTGTCTTTTACGAAATTTTTCACCATAACTTTGTTATAGCTAAGTTTTAATCCTTTCTTCATGAATGTTTCTACCGTTCCTAACCAAGTAATATGCATCTAACTTATACGCGATGGTTTTAAACTTGTCCATTAACAACAAATATCCTATGATGGTTTTAAATTTGTCCATCAAAAACGTTCTTCGTGTTCTTCGCGTGTTCTTCGTGTTCTTCATTTTAATCGATATTTTGGATTACGATTTCACTTTTTATTGGAATTTGATGTTATAAATCATCATTCCTTACTTATTTCATCTACTTATTGATATAATCAACTCATATCGTTCTAATTCATTACGAATCCTATACTTCCTTAAGAAATTTATAAACTAAACTTTTAATTCTTATTTCTTCATTTTCTTACTATTTCAACCACATGAAATCATTTCTAACATCATTTACTTCTTATTCTTATTAATTTATGTTTTGAACATAAAAACTTAAGAAAAGCTAACTTAGGAGTTAGGTTTTAATACCTTTCCTCTTTATTTTTCTTTCGCTAGAAAAAACCGGTGATTTGCTAGCTTTTCCATTTCACAAACATTTTCGATCCGAACATTCATGCTCATGCTCTTCCTTCTCCCTCTCCATCTGAATTCTCTCTCTCTCTCTCTAGTGTAGGATTTTTCAAAATCTCATTTAAATGAAATCTAGCTTCCTATTTATAGATTTTCCAATGCTAGGGCAAAATAGTCATTTCACCCCCTTAACTGCCTTACTATTCATTAATTAAGGACTAAGTTAACTTACTCCTTAAGTTTACTTAGCCTTTAAGTTACGCTGATTTTAAATCTTTTCGGTTTTTTCGTCAAGCGCTTTTAAAATCGTGATTCTCAGAATCCAAATATTTTTGAATATTTCGTATTTCCTTTACCGATTAACTTTACGTATTCTTCGGATTCCTGAAAAACTAAAAAAACACTTTTTGGCGTTAAGCGTTTTCCTTCACGTTTTACCCTAACGTAGCTAAATGAATGAAAAGTACATAGTAGTACTTTTCGTCATTTTTATTTCGTCTGATTTCTGCACGTTTTTTGAGAAAAACTTTTATCGGCTTACTTAACTTTTCATGATATATTATCATCAAATATTTTGACGGAATGTCATTTCGACATACCGAACTCTCAGAATGGCTTAGGTTATTCAAACCCTAACCCTTAGATTTCGTCGAGTGAATAGTGTCTATTTCGTCTTTTTCCCCTGAAATATTTTGTCCCCGAAAATTTTTTATTTTCGTCTTGAAAATTCTTACTCGTTTAATATAGATCGTAGCCAGAATCCTCCTAACTTATAATCATCCTCGGTTCTAGAACGATTAATAAACACATATCACATAATATTATTAATAAAATTCATTTTATTAATAACTAATTCTTTAAACTTAAATTTTGGAAAATCCAAATTTCTGGGTCGTTACAGAACAAGTGCAAAACCATATCTACAAAGTATTCAAGAAGGGTTCAGGGATTGCTAAGTGCCAGATAAAGGCTACTAAAAGCACAGAGACTTAGCCAAAATAAGATATGGTCCAGACTCGAAGCAGAATGCATAGAGGACCACACCAAGCTGCTAAGTACAAAATATGTTCAGAGCTTAATGACATCTTAGCAACTCAGCACCAACAACAACAACAACTACAATAACAAAAAGCCAAGGCCTGAGGGGTCCTTGGCCGAAGGGACTAAATGAAGATTCCAAGCCTGCTGGGCTTGAAGAGTTCCAAGGGAACTAGAGAAGTTCCAAGGCTGCTAGCCTTAAAGAGTTCTTAGTGAACTGAAGTCCCAAGGCTATTGGCCTTGAAGGAATCTTAGTGATTCAGGGTGCTGCCCTTCCTTAGTGGAAATCCTGCTAGTTGAAAGTAGAAGAGTGGATTAGGAGCTTGAGTCTCTGAACCACTTAAAACTCCTTGTGTCTTTTACTTTATGTCATTTACATTATGTACATTAACTACTATAACTGCTATGTATGTTTTAACTGCTTACTACTAAAGTAACTCTACAAACAATGTATGTCGGATTATGAATATATCAATGAAGGGGATCTTTTACTTATTCCACTGTGCTTGAAAAGATTCTTATGTTTGTCATTTGCTACTTAATGAGCAATACAACTTAGTCAAGAAAAAGTATTTGAAATTCTAAGGATCTATTCAACCCCCCCCTTCTAGATCTATATTGTGCCTACTGGGAACTAACTTGATTTGCCTTCCACCAGAAATTTACCTCTCCTTTCATCATATACGTGGCAAAGCTGTCTTTTGCCCCTCATCTGCCCTAGTGACTACAAATGATTTTTTTATTTCCTTAACCCAAGTTTGGGCTTCTATCGGGTTAGTGGTACCTTTAAATTCTGGCGGTCCTACGGCCTTAAAATCCATGAAGTTCGCAAATCAATTGTCTGGCTGATTTCCCGCCGCTGGCATTCTATTTGCATGGCCTGAGCTACCATGTTTGCGAAATTTTGCATCAGGTCTGGTTGTTTTCCTCCAGCATTGTTGACAGATTCTTCTACCCTTTGGTTTCAAGTTTGACGTCTTGGCGGCATTTTCTGGTTAAATAAAATAAAATCTATATTTTATTAACTTACATTCTAAACCTTATCGTATAAGTTTAATATATTAAACCTGTTTCATTAACCAAACATAGATTCATATTCATTCGACTAATTCATAGTACATAGCATATCACATTTCTTTAAACATCCGATGTCCCTTTGTGACCACAAAAGTCGGGAATCGCTACCACAACTTACACCAAAGTTGGGAATATTATATTACATACGCACATTACCAAACATACATAATCAACTACTAATTCTACTTATTAACTACGCCTTTTCCTGATTCTGGACAACCTTTTGCCCGATGACCTTCCAACCCACAAATAAAACATGCGCCTAGCTTAAACTCGGGACAATGATGAGAGATATGTCCCTCATGTCCGCAAATGTAAAATATCTTTTTCCCTTTCCTATATACGCCTTCATGTTTCTTGTCACTGTTTCTACACTTTTCTATTTTACTAGCGTTCTCTTGGTCATTATCGGAATTTCCTAAGTCACGGTCTTTTATCTTCCTTTTCCCCTTCTTGCTCAAAGCTGCACACGATACTGCTTTTGGCTCCAATCTGACCAATTTGGATTTTAAGCTTATCTTGGTCTTCCATCATTTTGATTAAGGCCTTTCTCAATTGACTATTTAGTAACTTTTCTATTTCCCACAACCTTTCTAGAGAAGAAACCTTGTTCTTCAGATTCTGCACTTCGGTTGATGCTTGCTCAGCTCCAACTTCGGTGCCCGAATCACTATCTGTTAGTTCCACCATTTCTGGGTCCGGTACAATATTTTCCAAAAGGATCACCTCATCAAGATTATCTTCAATGTGAGCCTCTATTTCAGCTATTGGCTTTGATATTGGCTTGGTTATGGAGATTGGCTCCTTCTTTATGATCTTAGGGTATCCTAATCCTTTTCCTCCTGACGTCTACACACATAAATTATCCTAGTTAGCATATAGTGTATACACACAACAAATAATAGTTTTATTTAAGTTATCTTTTATTTTATTTTTTATTTTTTTGTTTAACGATGAATTTATTCGATTCATCTCTTTTTAAACTCTATCCGAGTAATTTGTACTTTCAACGTTTTCCTCTAATCTAATGTTATAGCCTAAGGTCTACCTCCCACCTATGGTTTCTAACCCTAAAGCTCTGATACCAACCTGTGACGCCCCCAAATTTAGATACTTGAAACCCGAATTCAGTGCTTCACGATACCATTTCTTTGAGCGGAATAATAATAATTTTGTCATAAATATCAAACTTAATTTACATATCAGAGTTGTCTAAATCCCAGGTAAGCGACCTTAAAACATTTCATTACATGATAGATAATAAATATCATCATCTTATTTATGTTTAGTTATTACATAAGATAACACAACTTATTCTGACAGCTTTCCTTTACCTTTATTCCTGGCAGAGCCCTCTGGTTGATCATACTTAACTGAAAACATTTAAATTAAGCAAGAATGAGCATTTGAGTGCCCAACAAGTAATAGCAAACAATAAACATTAGCTGAAAGGATTAAATATTTTCTTTGAGTGACACTTCTACAATGAAGCAATAGTTGTGAAGTAACTGAAACAATTCTAATCAACATACCAATTCTATTTCAAATTTTTGAAACTACGTACTGACTATAAATAAAGATCAGTTGATAGACTATGAACATTGTTTTCTATTTTCGAAAAGGTTTAACAGAACTTCATCTGTAAACCGTCATAACTTACGAGCACGGGGGGAGATCACCCCGTTATGCCCTGTATTGATCAATACTACATACCAGAACAATATTCTCGTTCATCATAACCGCCATGGGCGCACAAAAGTTTCCCAGATTCGGGATGTTCATACTTAGCCTGTATTCGAACCAAAATAATTTGGTTGGATAACAATAGTATTCTATCATGTTCAACGATATTCTTAAATCTGTGTCTAGCCGAGTTAAATAGCTTAGACAATTTTTAATAAAGGTATACATACTGGAAATCAACAAGTATGTATCAACATGTACAATAATTATCCAAGTGAGGACACTTGTATAACCATACTTAGAATTTAACAAACAGAATATATATATATATCTAAATCTTATAGTAATACGATACTGATAAACAATGAATGAATAAAGTTTGGGAACTTGTGTGAATATAAATGATTGGATACATAATCAATAACAATAGAGTTTAATAATCTAGCATAATGATAATAAAATTCTGAAACTTTCTTACTCATGTCCATTGCATAAAGGAAATGCAAAGGTTAAGATACTTGCACAATGTAAAAGATAATTCATATACTTGCATGAATATTATGATTAATAACAATAAAGTTTTAAAAAAACTCGTATAATCAGAATATAATTCAATAACTTACTTACGCGGGTTTATTGCATAAATAGATATAAAGAGTGAAGATACTTGCCTTAAGCGTAGTTTATCCACTTAATTAAATCAACACTTTCGAATCCTATTTATAATGTATTTCAAGCATAAGATGCTCATTAGCTAACACATTCGTTAATCAAGCTCGACAAGATTCAAGTATGCATATATGGTACAAAATCAGCTTATATGTTTATCACGTAATCAATTATCTAGTTATTTCATAAGCAAATTAAGAATGCTCAAGTTTAAGGTATTTTCACCCATGAACTTTCATTATCTAAAGAAAACACTATCTTATTACTTAGTCCTCACATATACACATGCATCAGTAGGTTTTAAACCATTTCTAGAAGTAAAGACATCATATAAGTTAAGCACAAAAATCGAGATTACACTATCTCGATTTCGAGATGGCAATTTGGACCATGGCTAAGCTTTAGACCCAAGAATGTGCAAGTCTGCCCTCCTGCCAAGCCAAGACTCAGATGTTGCCTTAAGGTTTCTGTTTGGCATGATCACAACATTCATACATAATATATTTTGTCATGTTTAAAGGTCTTTTCATGCTCCTCAAGTCAATCTAGGTTCCTTCCTTTCAAAAAAAAAATTCTAAATTAAACATTTCAACAATTTAAAGTCATTCAAGGTCATGAAATCACACAGTCTAACATGTTTGCTTTCTAAACATACAAGGTAGTTATAAAACTCATATTAGGCATGTTTGTGAGTATTCATAACACATATATGTAATTAACATCGTTTTGGTTGGAAATATGCTTTGTTTAGGCTTTACTTGAATTATGATACACAAGTATGGTATACATATATTTAATTTACATGAGTGAGTCTAAAAGTATCATCAAACATGATCACAATTATCAGATTCTAACCCTCAAGGTAGTATGTTAACATTCTTGTTCAAAGTTCGTATTTTCATTAGTAACTTTACTAGTAGGTTCTACATGTTCAATACATAGGGATCATGTATAGGGATATTATAGACATAACATGACATCTTAACCCTTTAGAATCTAGATATTCATGTGATGCAACTATATTTTGAAAATATGTTCAAGTTTGCTTTTGAAACTATTTTAAATTTGAACAATGCAATTTAACACATACAAGAAAACTTTAAGGCTCTAATCATATGTAGTCAAGTCATGTTATCATGCTCGCAAGGTCAGGATATAAAGCATATAGTAGTCATGCATGTTAGCTCACTATACTAAGTTAAAAAATTCTTTAGTACAAATCCTAAGTAAAGTGGTCATGAGCAAAGAACTATGAATCATATAAACTCAAGTTAATGGGTTATTCATGCCTTTCTAAATCATACCAACATGCTTGCAAAGTCAGTATATGAACATAGCATACATACATATCAAGTTCCTTTCTAAAGTCCTAAATCCATTTTAAAGTCTACTCCTTCGTTTATCATGTATGCTAATCTAAACATGCTCTCATTAGGTTAACTATACTTATATATACACATTACACATATTTGTATGCTAGTTTAAGTCATAGTAATCGATCAACACATAGCATTTTCAAAATGTAAGTTCCAATGAATTCAATAACAGAATGCAATTTGCGTTGCGCCTCGATATTAATAATAGGCGGCGCAATGTTACACGCTGGTTCGAGCCAAGAACGATGCCGCTTGACAATCTGTTTAGCCCAAACACAGAATTTACCCACAAAATTGATTCTAAACACTCATTTATCAGTTTAAACATACTCTTAAGGCCATATAACAACTATATGAACACTACCCACCCTCATTAACATCCAATCCTACAAAATCAAGAATTTGAAATTTAAGAATTCAAAGCTCTGTTTAACTGAAACTGAAAATGGAAAGCATAAAATAATATTATAGCTCTGCAATATGAATGAAACTTGCTCCTAATGAACTCTCAAGCTCCTAGAACACTTGTATGCTCTCAACCTCCTACTTAGAAATTCTCAGACAACTCCAAGCCACACCACTGAGATTTTAGTCTACTATATAAAGGAGAAGGATGGACTGGACATTGATGTTACACAAAACTTGAATCCAAGGTGCAATGCAATGAAATAATGGTTGTTCAAGGGTTGTCCAACCACCCTCAAGCTCAGCCATCATCACCTAGAGCTAGCCTTGTGGAAGAAGACGTGTTTCAATCTCAGCTACTGTTCATGTACTTGTGCCACTCATTTTGAGACAAAATGAAAAACTCAGCAATCTTGTTATCTAAGCTTGGTTTGGTTTACTTAATTCCCATAATGAAATCTTAATGTAAAACTGTTACCATATTAGGAATTTAGGGATTAATTATACACTCACATCATATAGTCCATGTACATTAAATATACGCAATAAAATAATGCAGTCAGGTATTATTGTTCGGGTAGTTCCATAATTATCTCTACCACTCATATAACCATATTATAACTTTATTATATTAATAACTTATTTATTTATGTTAAATAAATACATTTATTCATCCCCTTGATTAATTACCACTTAATATATTATAGTTTCATATAACTTAATATATAGTTACATAAAAGTCACACTACGCTATATAGTATAGTCGTAATATTGCTCACAAGCACATAACCGTTAATCTAATATTATTATATTAATAACTTATTTATTTATGTCAATTAAATAAATTATTCACTTCCTCGATTAATTAACACCAAAATTAATTACTACAATCATCATCGGTTAATGTATTTATAAATTTCCATAATCATTAATTATCTATATAATTTTTTATTATATTTATATATATATTGCAAATAATAGTAATCATATATTATTAATTAATTACCAAGTGATCAATATTCTACCACAATTAATTAATATTAATTAATGGTTTACTTAATATTTCCTTCGTCAAACATAACACACTTTATTTCATGGTTTATCAATGTTACACATAACAAAATGTTCCATTTTATTTCTAAAGAAGAAAAATAATTTTCTCCAATCGACTACCATTTGGCAGCAATTGCTTGATTTATCTGTTGAGAGACGGCATTTTGTGGCAAATACTGACATCGCTAAGACTGCTTTTAGCTTCAAGCCAATACAACCTTCATCGCCATACTCATTTTTCTCAGGACATGAATTAATGTCCACGTGAGTGATATTGCAAATCTAAGAGTGTATTCATTACTTATCATAATAATCCTATTAATCATATCATATATACAATAATTATATATTCACGAAAAATAAATAATAACTATTTTTATTACAAAATTAATTTATTATAAAAACATAAACTATAATTATCAATAAATCTTAAAAAGAATTTATTTACAATTATTCATGTAATAAATAATTTTATTTATCACATATATATATATACTTTACTTTGCACATATTTCCACCTTTATATAAAAAAAAAGTATTCACAAAATTTTTTATTGAAAATATTGGGTTATTACATTATAGAATCACAATAATGACAACCAGGTCGTTCCTGTGAAAGAGGGGATTTCGATAAATATTTCTCCTTATTGGTAGCAATTAGGTGACCAAACCCCTTTCCTGAGATGTAACTTCCCTTAGACATTGCCAATAATGCTATCTAATAATATTATTCAAATAATATGAATTATTGATCTGATAATGGGAAATGTTGTGCAGTGATAATTATTGAAACAACAATAATATAAAATATCAACGTAGCAATTATTGAATCAATAAAATAAAATATTGAACAATATTTATTGTAAAAATTATTATGTTGTGCCTTCTTACGTAAGAATCAATAATCCAAAAATAATGTGCAATACCGTGTGCTACTGTGCAACCACGCGTATTACTGTACTTTAACCACCACGTATTCCAACAGTGTTAATGGTAACAACTACGTTGTTATTAAAAAAACTCATACTTGTTGTTTTCTTCATCCGACAGTTTTCCGTTATGGAGCCCACAAAGGGATATGCCATCGTATGAATATTCCCCGACAACAAGAATATTCCACAACCAAACGAATATTCCCCGACAATAATGAATATTTTATAACCATTTGCTTATTTTGTAAAATTTTCACATTTTACCCATAACTTACCACATTAATCAAATCCACCCCTTACTATTTCAAAATAATGAATAGAGGAAATTCAATTTTATTTATAAAAAGTTGGGGTCTTACAACCTCCCCTCCTTATGAAATTTTGTCCTCAAAAATGACGTATGTACCTAGTGTTTCGAAAAGGTGAGGGTACCTCGCTTTTATTTCTGATTCCAACTCCTAGGTCATTTCCTGAATAGCATGGTTCTTCCACAAAACTTTGACTTGTGGTATAACCTATGTGCGTAGGACATGCTACTTCCTATCCAAGATCTTGACAAGTACCTCCTCGTACGTTAAATCTTCGGCTATCTCATCTGGTTCTAACTCAATAATGTGATTTGGGTCTTTTACATATTTACGAAGCATAGATATGTGAAAAACATTATGAACACGAGACATGATTGGAGGTAATGTGAGTTTATAGGCCACATTTCCTACTCAGTCAAGAATCTCAAATGGACCAACAAATCATGGATTGAGCTTTCCTCTCTTCCTGAATCTTGTAACTCCCTTCCATGGAGCAATACGTAACAATACATGATCCCCAATATTAAATTCCACGTCCTTTCGATGAAGATCTGCATAACTCTTTTGTCGATCTTGTGAGGTTTGTATATGTTGTCGGATCATTTGAATCTTTTCTGTAGCCATACGTACCAACTCAAAAATGTTGCTTCACCCACCTCATCCCAACATATTGGAGAACGACACTTTCATCCATACAACGCCTCGAATAGAGCCATGTCTATACTTACTTAATAACTATTGTTGTATGAGAATTCCACCAATGGAAAGTACTTATCCCAACTTCCTTTGAAATCTAGGACACAGAGTCTTAAAAGATCTTCAAGAGTTTGAATAGTCCTTTCTGATTGCCCATCCGTTTGAGGATGGTCTGCCGAACTAAATCGTAAATCTGTGCCCATAGCTTTCTGTAAACTAACTCAAAATTGTGAAGTGAATCTTGGGTCACGATCCAAAACTATTGATATTGGCATGCCATGCAATCTCACAATCTCATTTACGTACATACGAGCAAGACATTCAAAGGAATAAGTCTCCCATATCGGTAAAAAATGAGCAAACTTGGTTAATCTATCAACAATAACCCAAATCGCATCTATGCCTTGAGAAACCTTGGGAAGACCCGTAACGAAATACATGGTAATGTGTTCCCACTTCCATTTCGAAATCTCAAGTGGTTGCAATGGACCCTTTGGCACTTGATACTCCACCTTTACACGTTGACAAGTTAAACACCTCGAGATAAACTCTTCGATCTCTCTCTTTATACTATTCCACCAAAATATATGTTGAAGATCATGATACCTTTTAGAACTCCCAGGATGGATTATAAACGGTGTGTTATGTGCCTCCATCATTATTCTATGCTTCAAGTCAGAATCATTAAGAATGCAAAGTCTGGAGTTGACTCGAAGTATTCTTTCTTCATCGATTCTTGCTTCTGTATAACACATTCTTGTACTTTCTTCTTCATACGCATCAGCTCTGGGTATGTGGCTTGAGCAGCTTTAACTTTATTGGTTAAAGTCTGTGACGCCCCCAAATTCGGGTTACCTGACCCCCGAGTTTGGTGTTCACGATCCAAATATAAATAACATTTAACTACCCATAATATATTGATAGTAACTTACAGAAGTTTTTATCAGAGTTTAATAATACATTACCCAGGTTCTCTAACCTTAACATTACAAACATACCCTTTAGATATACAAAAAGGGTTTACAATACAACATAATAAATATGTCCAACATAACTAATTTATAACTACGCCTTTTCCCTTGTCCTTTGCAGCACCTCCTGCAACTTCGTCCCTAGCTGAAAAATTTTATTTAGCAAGGGTGAGCAACTAATTTGCCCCGTAAGTTAATACATACAATAAATGTATAAGTATTCAAATCACCAGACTATCTATTTTGATAGAATGAAACCAAAGTTCGGGGAACTTTGAAATAGCTGAACAAATCATTATTCAATAACAAGTCTTCTCGCATTCTATACAACATAATAATTCAATAATGAAAGAGTACAACGCTTTCAAAGTTTCTACGATATTCTAATGAATTATCAAGAATCAATTCTACGAAATATCAAAGTGGAATGTTTTCCGATTTATCTTGAAGCGATCCATTGGATCTTGAACTTCTCTTCTCGAGTAACTATCAAAGTTATACTTTGATATACCCAATGTATCGGATAACCGTAAAGATTAAATCATACCCCTCTGCCAAGTATAACAAGTGATCGACTTATTATACCTATATTATGCATAATATTTAAGTCGCGGCAATGATGATCGAATATCTGATTTAATGATATTCCCTTTTTATAAAGGTTGTTTTTCTCGATCTCGAATCAAGATTTTGATTTAACAACGAAATCTTGTGATTTTAAATTCTATTTACTTCTCGATCTTAAGCGAAAAATAATTGGCATCGATCTATCAATAATAATTGAATTCTCTTCTCGAACTATCAAGTTCTAACTAATATTAAATCTAGCTAGAATAATTAGCTAAGACATTTCTCGATATAATTTGACAATAAACAGAAATTATCGTATTGTCGAATTCTAACTTCTACAGATATGAATATCCAACAACAGTTATTCTTCAAATATATAATTCTGAATCAATAATTCAATTTGAATTATTAAGCATGCACTAACTGCGAATAATCAACAATAAATTCCCTGGATGTGGTGTAATTAGCAATAATTAACCACTATAATAATTGAATAAATTTAACTCAAGATTGAGTTAGGAAACTTGCCTCTTCCGCTGATTACAGCAACACAAAATACTTATCTGCTTTCGAAAGACCTATAACCAATAATATCGGTCTTACAATTAGCACAATTATTCATAACACATAACACTGTAGTTCACAGTCAAACTTCTCCTAGGCACATTATCACATAGCCACATCAGTGTTTATAACCTATATAAACACATAACAAGTCTAACTATATCAGTCTGGTTGGACTTCGGTCCATTCTCGGTGTTCTGGTCACCCTATCCGACAATTAACACATTGATTGTCCATTAAACTTGGTCTCTAAGCTTCAATATTAATTTAGATAAGTCAATTATCAATTATAATATTTTTCGGAAGCTTTTAATATTTATCGAACAATTATTATAATTTATAATAATTTTTCAATCATCAGAATCATTTTTAAATGATTTAATTCTCAAATAATCTTATCATTATTAATATTTAATAATATTAAAATATTAATAACATACTTGTCAAAATATTAAAGTTATTATCAATAACTTAAAATATTTTTAAATCAACAATATTCCACTTAAATGATTTTTAAAGTAATTAAAATCATTTTAAATCACCACCATTAATATATAAATATTAATGAAATTATCATCTAAATATTAAAAGTCATTAATTATAACTTAAAATATTTTAAACTATTTTTCTCATTGTTAAATGATTTTTAAATCAATAAAATCATTTTTAATTCATTTATTTAATAAAATAATTAAATAAATCAAATATCATTAATATTAATTTATTAATGAAAATTCTCCAAAATATTGAAAATTATATTTTATAATTTAAAATATTTTCTAACACTTTATTCTTAATTAAAATGATTTTTAAATTATTAAAATTATTTTTATCTTATTTATTTAATTTAATAATCAAATAAATCTAATATCATTAATATTAAATTATTAATGAAAATTCTCCAAAAATATTAAAAGTTACATTTTATAACTCAAAATATTTTTAAATACATTTTCTTATTTAAAATGATTTTTCATAATATTAAATCATTTTTCTCTAATTTATTTAATACACTAATTAAATAAATTAAATACCTTTAATATTTAAATAATTATAAATATTAAAGAAAAATATTCAATTAATTAGAAATTATTTTTCATAATTTAAAATAATTTTAAAACCATTTTTAGTAATTTTAGAATTTATTTCTAATTTTTATTAATTTCCGAAATATTAGGAAAATAAAATAAATAATCATCATTAATAGCCTTTAGCGACACTAAGCGTCATTGTTGGTGTTCTTGAGCTCAAGAACAACGGCGGTACGGCTTATCCACCACTTTTAGTTAATAATTTCAATCTCGGTATATTCATATCTCTCGGCTTTCTAAGACATTTCTATATGTAGTATTATATGTAACACTACAAGTATAAACCAACAACTTTGTTCAAACAACATCAATACTAGGAGATCTAGAGCCTCAAAGAAGTTCGAGACCCATCATCGGGTTTTTTACGCCCCGAAAGCGATTTGAGTTGCCACTTTCAAGCTTAATTTAATCTATGTTACGTTCTTATTTCATGTATTTTGATGGCTCAAACTTGTATTTCTAGCGTCGAGGTACATTACTAAAACATAAACACACCTTATCATCAACCGAATCATCATGAAAACACATGGTCAAATGGTGGTCGAAAAACTGTTGCAAACATTTTCCGAATTTCCAGAAAATCAAAAAATGCGACTTGATGGCCTGGTTTGACCATCTTTTACGATTGATCCGAAGAAGTTATAAGAGTTCTATGAACCCGGATCTATATCCCACATAACCATCTACAAGATGTACTAATACAAAACATCAAACACTAAACAGGGTAGATGAGAGATCATTACAAAAACTTGTCGGACATTGATTTCAACGTTACGGTGCGCCCGAAAGTCACTTTCGGTCGATCCGGTCAACGGGTTTTGGCCAGATTAATAACTCCCGATCCGGACATCATTTAGCGATAATACCAACTACTGATTAAAGACCTCTACCGGGCTACCAATAAAAAATATAAAACAAGCAAAATCAAAAAGCAGAACCGGATCTATGGTACGACACATTAGCTTGTGGGACCACGAGATAGTGTTCTTGATAGATTTTGAAAAACACCATTTTAAAGCCATTGATGTTATGGATCCGTGTTATATCAACATAGATCAACTAAAAACATCTTCTAGCAATATCTTAAACACATAAACACAAAAATTTCTCAAGCAACAAAGATCAAAAATAAAAATAGGATTATACCTTTTTAGCTTTGAATCTTGATCTAATCCTTCCAATATGTTTTGGTTGATCTATGGGTGAATATGGTGATTCTACTAGTTATTTTCGGACACCTTGATGGGAAAGAGTTGGTAGAGAGCAAAGTTTACAAAATAATCTAAGTTTGGACTTTTCTCTCTAAAACTTATATATAATGCTTGATGTTGCTTTGGTTTGATGTATTTGGGCGATTTTGGGAGCTTGATTTTATTGAGATTTTAGAGTCACAAAGTCAAGAGAGTTGGTGACCTAATAAAGTTGTTGGACAATTTTGCAAATTAACATATAAAAAAATCCCATAAAGGGCATTTAGGTCATTTCCAATTTTTTTTAGAATTTGAACTTTATGAAACCCTTAGGGTTTAGGGTTTGAACAATAAGGTTTAGGGTTTGAACCCTTTAGGTCTAAAAATTCTAATTCCCATAATTTGCAAATTTAGGGTTTAATTAGAAAAATAATTTTCTAAAATAAAATTAGGGTTTCTAAAATAGAAATTTAAATACAAAAAATATAATTAGAGTTTTCTAATCATATTTAAGTTTAACAAACACTTTAGGCATGCTAATAAAAATTTAGGGTTGCCTAATTAGGGTTTACAATTCTCGATTTTGAAATTAGGGTTTCGTAATACAATTAGGGTTTTAATTGTACAATTTATTTTCTAAATTTAAGATTAGGGTTTTAAATCCCTTATTAAGGTTTATTAATATTAAACCTTATCCGATCGACCATTGATCAACATTTCTATCTGATCGAACACATAATCAACAATACAATTATTTTAATTGTATTTTCTCTAGAATCCTATCCAGAAAATTAGGGTTAGGGTTTTCTAAAGTTGTTAAGCACAACTCTACTCTATTTTCTCGGTCAAAACATATATTGACTAATTCTCGAGACTTGTCTCACTAATTCTCGATACTGCTATTAACGATCGATGTCGATATAAAAAAAAAAATTATTCGTAAAATTTTAATTATTGAAATCTCGGGTTATCACATTCACCCCTCCTTAAAAGTTAAAGTCCTCGGAATCACCGCTTTCTTATTATCTACAATCTTTTAAAGTTGTATCATCAATTCATTTTATCAACACAATATTCATTTGTGTCTTACATTCTAACCCGTGAGTTGAATCTATAAAAGAAAACAATTCACAACAATATTAATCCAATATTAATCGCGTAATTTAAATATTAAGCAAAATCGTTTTCTTTTACCTCCTAGATAGTAGCCATTTGCCTCAATGGCAAATCATATTAAATGTACGGGCGGTTGATCTTCTGGTATGTCAGGAGTCCTCGGATTGCCAAGAGTTCCACTCTGGGTCCCTTATTGGCGCTTTCCTTCTCGGCATTTCTCTTGGACAATTCCTTACCAAATGATCGGTTGATCCACAGGCAAAACAACCTTGTATCTTCTTTGGGTTGGGACAATTGGGTGACATGTGGCCCTCTTGTCATCATGATTATAACAAACCCCCTTCCTCTTCAGACAAACACCAGCATGGTTCTTTCCACAATTCGAGCATGGTTCTGCTCCTTTCCTATTCCCTTCAGTTTTACTACCCGATTGGGTATTCTCGCTCCACTTCCTCTTGTTTGGATTACTACCACCGCTGCTTCCACCTTCATTGGTCTTCTTCTTCTTCTCCTGATGAAAACGAGATGCAGCCTCGCTTCCTCCTTCAGCAATTAATGCTTTCTCCATTAGAGCCGCAAAAGTGTTGATCTGCAGCACAGCTACTTTGTTATAAATTCCTGGCTTCAATCCGTTCTCAAACCTTCTTGCATTTCTCGCTTCTGTATCCACCTGATGAGGTGCAAATCGTGCCAATTCGTTGAATTTAGCAGCATACTCTGAAACAGATAAATTCTCCTGCTTAAGTTCCAAGAACTTAACTTCCATCCGAGATTGCATACTCGGTGAGAAGTAGTTCTCAAAGAATAATTCTTTAAATCTTGTCCACGTCACCACCTCTCTGTACGGCTCTCGCTTGATTAGTCTCCCACCAATAATTGGCTTCTCCCTTCATTAGATATGTTGCAAAACGTTTTGTCTTTTTTCTCTTACCACTCACCATGTGATCACGAACGCTTTCTCCATCTCTTTCACCCAAGTTTGGGCTTCGATCGGATCTGTAGTCCCCTTAAATTCCGGCGGTCCCACCGCTTTAAAATCCTTGAAATTAGCTAATCATTAATTTGGTGATTT
The DNA here is from genome assembly GCA_020205605.1 of Panax ginseng. Taxonomy (NCBI): domain Eukaryota; kingdom Viridiplantae; phylum Streptophyta; class Magnoliopsida; order Apiales; family Araliaceae; genus Panax; species Panax ginseng. The sequence continues at coordinate 123,455,424 of CM035132.1, read as the reverse complement.
CTTTACTCTTCCACAAGCTGGAGCCCTATTTTCCATAGCTTGGGCCAGCATATCCATGAAATTTTGCATCGGGTCCGCTTGACCTCCTTCATTATTCACTGACTGTTCTTCTCTTTGGTTTCGATTCTGTCGTCTAGGCGGCATGATCTGATTTAAATGAAAATCTTATATTAATATTCTTTCTCTATACAAATTCTTAACACAATAAGAATTCAACACATAATTTTCAAGTATTCGCATATTTATTCAAATAGCACATAGTACTTATAGTACCTAACACATTTTACTATCCTGTTAAAATATTTTAGGATTAACGTTCACAACTTTACAAAAGTTGCAATTCTCCAACTTTACACAAAAAGTTGACATTCTCCATTTTCACATTACCATTTCCGATTCATCAAACTTACCACACTTATGAGTTCATTAACTTGCCACAATTATATTAGTGTATGAACTTATCCTAGTCGAACCTTTGGCGTCCATTCATTTGAGGGTTCAAAACATTTCATATAATTATGAGTCATTAATTTATCATAAGTATGAGTTTTAAGAACTCACAAATTTATCTTAATCTTATATTCATATAGAAAATAAAGATTTTATTCATAAAACATATATTTACATATGTTCACACATTGTTCTCGATATTACAACGCTTAATATCAAAAGCTTCTACCAAAAGATACTACACTTATATCTTAATTATCTATCGACCACTGCCTTCTCCAGTCTTCTTCTTGCTAGGACACTTATTAAATTCGTGCCCCGTTTGCCCACATGAAAAACATTTCCTCAAATTTGGCTTAGGACAATGCAGAGAAATATGTCCTTCCTGCTTGCAGTTGAAGCATACATTCTTCCACATCATGCATTCTCCAAGTGAGTCTTTCCACACTTGATCTGAAGCTTGCTTCTTCTTCGGGTTTGAATTTCCAGAGTTGTCGCTGTCTTTGTTTCTCTTCCTTTTCTTCTTGTCTTTCTTGCTGGTTCCTTCAGATGATCCTCCACCTTCAGTCTTCATCCTTTCAACCTGCGCCCTGAGCTCATTCCGTTCTTCAGTCATTTCACGTAATGCCCGCTCCGTCTTCCACAACTCCTCCAAGAGAAATACCTTGCTTCGGAGTTCTGGACTTCCACGAGATAAGCGATCTTGTTCACCAACCTTGATCTTATTCTTGAGTTCCACCTTAGCTTCTTGAGACTCGCCTCCTCATCACCACTTAGATACATCTCAGGATAATCGTCATGATCACTCCCAAGATTGATCATTGGTTCATCTTTCCCCACTTCTTCAACAGACTCGCTATGTCTTTGGCACCTCGACTCTTTGCACTTTGGTGCAACATCACAGCTAGCATCTCCGTACTCATTTTTCCTTTTTCCGGACATCCTATAATCATTTTAAACAACTTGATTAGTACTTCACCAAGACAAACTTCTCACACTATGTGTCCACTTTTCTCACTATCGTTGCACTTTGGCAATCTCTCACTTAGTACTCTATTTGAGTATTCTCTATCTAAGCTTTTGGTTATAATCCTGGGTTTTTCCCCACCCCTTAAGGTTTATAACCTCACTCTCTCTGATACCTTGACACTCTGACTTTGCCAACAGCACCCCCAAAATTCGGTTAAATTAAGGTTACGACCCCAGAGTTTGGTGTTCACGATCCAAATATAAATAACATTTAACTACCCATAATATATATATATAGTAACTTACATAAGTTTTATCGAGTTTAATAATACATTACCCGGGTTCTCTAACCTTAACATTACAAACATACCCTTTAGATATACAAAAGGGTTTACAATACAACATAATAAATATGTTTAACATAACTAATTTATAACACGCCTTTTCCTTTGTCCTTTTCACGGCACCTCCTGCAACTTAGTCCCTAGGCGAAAAAATTTTTTATTTAGCAAGGGTGAGCAACTAATTTGCCCATGAGTTAATACATACAATAAATGTATAAGTATTCAAATCACCGGACTATCTATTTTGATAGAATGAAACCAAAGTTCGGGAACTTTGAAATAAATTTGAACAAATCGTTATTCAATAACAAGTCTTCTCGTATTCTATACAACATAATAATTCAATAATGAAAAGAGTACAACGCTTTCAAAGTTTCTATGATATTCTAATGAATTATCAAGAATCAATTCTACGAAATATCAAAGTGGAATGTTTTCCGATTTATCTTGAAAGCGATCCATTGGATCTTGAACTTCTCTTCTCGAGTAACTATCAAAGTTATACTTTGATATACTCAGGTGTATCAGATAACCGTAAAGATTAAATCATACCCATTTGCAAGTATAACAAGTGATCAGCTTATTATACCTATATTATATGCATAATATTTAAATCATGGCATAATGATCGAATATCGATTTAATGATATTCCTTTTTATAAAAGGTTGTTCTTCTCGATCTCGAATCAAGATTTTGTTTAACAACGAAATCTTGTGATTTCAAATTCTATTTACTTCTCGATCTTAAGCCAAATAATTGGCATCGATCTATCAATAATAATTGAATTCTCTTCTCGAACTTATCAAGTTCTAACTAATATTAAATCTAGCGAATAATTAGCTAAGACATTTCTCGAGTATAATTTGACAATAAATGGAATTATCATATTGTCAATTCTAACTTCTACTGAGATATGAATATCCAACAACGGTTATTCTTCAAATATATAATTACGAATCAATAATTCAATTTGAATTATTAAGCATGCACTAACTGCGAATAATCAACAATAAATTCCACGGATGTGGTGTAATTAGCAATAATTAACCACTATAATAATTGAATAAATTTAACTTTCAAGATTGAGTTAGGAAACTTGCCTCTTCCGTGATTACTGACTACACAAAAAATACTTATACTCTGCTTTGAAAGACCTATAACCAATAATATCGGTCTTACAATTAGCACAATTATTCATAACACACAACAACTTTGTAGTTCACGGTCAAACTTCTCTAGGCACATTATCACATAGCCACATCGATGTTTATAACCTATATAAACACATAACAAGTCTAACTATATCGATGCGGTTGGACTTGGTCCATTCTCGATTGTTACGGTCACCCTATCAACAATTAACACATTGATTGTCCATTAAACTTGGTCTCTAAGCTTCAATATTAATTTAGATAAGTCAATTATCAATTATAATATTTTTCGGAAGCTTTTAATATTTATCGAACAATTATTATAATTTATAATAATTTTTCAATCATCGAAATCATTTTAAAATGATTTAATTCTCAAATAATCTTATCATTATTAATATTTAATAATATTAAAATATTAATAACATACTTATCAAAATATTAAAGTTATTATCAATAACTTAAAATATTTTTAAATCAACAATATTCCACTTAAATGATTTTTAAAGTAATTAAAATCATTTTAAATCACCACCATTAATATATAAATATTAATGAAATTATCATCTAAATATTAAAAGTCATTAATTATAACTTAAAATATTTTTAAACTATTTTTCTCATTGTTAAATGATTTTTAAATCAATAAAATCATTTTTAATTCATTTATTTAATAAAATAATTAAATAAATCAAATATCATTAATATTAATTTATTAATGAAAATTCTCCAAAAATATTGAAAATTATATTTTATAATTTAAAATATTTTCTAACACTTTATTCTTAATTAAAATGATTTTTAAATCATTAAAATCATTTTATCTTATTTATTTAATTTAATAATCAAATAAATCTAATATCATTAATATTAAATTATTAATGAAAATTCTCCAAAAATATTAAAAGTTACATTTTATAACTCAAAATATTTTTAAATACATTTTCTTATTTAAAATGATTTTTCATAATATTAAATCACTTTTCTCTAATTTATTTAATACACTAATTAAATAAATTAAATACCTTTAATATTTAAATAATTATAAATATTAAAGAAAAATATTCAATTAATTAGAAATTATTTTCATAATTTAAAATAATTTTTAAAACCATTTTTGTAATTTTAGAATTTATTTCTAATTTTATTAATTTAGGAATATTAGGAAAATAAAATAAATAATCAAATCACTAAAGCCTTTAGCGACACAAAGCGTCATTGTTGGTGTTCTTGAGCTCAAAGAACAACGACAACCGGCGATTCCACCATCTTTTGACCAACTTCACCTAATAATCTCAATATATTCATGATCTCAAGCTTTACTAAGACATTTCTTATTGTAGTTCATATGTAATACTACAAGTATAAACCAACAACTTGTTCAAACAACAACAATACAAGGAAGATCTAGAGCTTCAAAAAGTTCTTTCGGACCCATTCGGGGTTTTTACGGCCCCCGACAGATTCGAGTTGCCACTTTCAAGCTTAATTTAATCTATGTTACATTATTAGTTTATGTATTTTGATGGCTCAAACTTGTATTTCTAGCGTCAAGGTACATTACTAAAACAAACACACCTTATAACCAACCAGAATCATCATGAAACACATGGTCAAAGATGGTCGAAAAAAATTTCGTTGCATTTTACGGAATTTCCGAGAAAATCCAAAAAGCTGCTTGGATGCGCTACTTTGACCATCTTTCACGATTGATCGAAGAAGTTATAAGAGTTCTATGACCCGGATCTATAGTACACATAACCATCTACAAGATGTACTAATACAAAACATCAAACACTAAGCAGGTAACGAGATCGATCATTACAAAAACTTGTGGACATTGATTTCAACGTTACGAAATTTGCCCGAAAAGTCACTTTCGGTCGATCCGGTCAACGGGTTTTGACCGTTAATAACTCCCGATCCAGACATCATTTAGCAGTAATACCAACTACATTAAAGACCTCCTACCAGGCTACCAATAAAATACATAAAACAAGCAAAATCAAAAACAGACACGGATCTATGGTACCTGACATTAGCTTGTCGGACCACGAGATAGTGTTCTTGATGATTTTGAAAAACACCATTTAAAAGCCATTTTGATGTTATGGATCCGTGTTATATCAACATAGATCAACTAAAAACATCTTCTAGCAATATCTTAAACACATAAACACAAAAATTTATCAAGCAACAAAGATCAAAAATAAAAATAGGATTATACCTTTTTAGCTTTGAATCTTGATCTAATCCTTCAAATATGTTTATTGATTGATCTAAAATTTGGTAATATAGGGATTATCTACTAATTTTAGGGAGGTCTTGTACCAAGAAGAAGGAGAGTTGGTAGGAGCTAAGTTGCAAAATAATCAAGTTTATGGATTTTTCTCTCTAAACTTATATATAATGCTTGATGTTGCTTTGGCTTTGATGTATTTCGATTTTGGGCCGATTTGAATTTGGTGAGATTTTATGTCACAAAGTCAAGAGAGTTGGTGACCTAATAAAGTTGTTGGACAATTTTTGCAAGTTAACATATAAAAATCCCATAAAGGGCATTTAGGTCATTTCCAATTTTTTATAGAATTTGAACTTTATGAAACCCTTAGGGTTTAGGGTTTGGACAATAAGGTTTAGGGTTTGAACCCTTTAGGTCTAAAAATTCTAATTCCCATAATTTGCAAATTTAGGGTTTAATTAGAAAAATAATTTTCTAAAATAAAATTAGGGTTTCTAAAATAGAAATTTAACATACAAAAATATAATTAGAGTTTTCTAATCATATTTAAGTTTAACAAACACTTTAGGCATGCTAATAAAAATTTAGGGTTGCCTAATTAGGGTTTACAATTCCCGGTTTTGAAATTAGGGTTTCCCGGCGTACAATTAGGGTTTTAATTGTACAATTTATTTTCTAAATTTAAGATTAGGGTTTTAAATCCCTTATTAAAGTTTATTAATATTAAACCTTATCCAGTCAACCATTGATTAACATTTCTATACAGTCCAAACACATAATCAACAATACAATTATTTTAATTGTATTTTCTCTAGAATCCTATCCAGAAAATTAGGGTTAGGGTTTCTAAAGTTGTTAAGCACAACTCTACTCTATTTTCTCAGTCAAAACACATATTGACTGATTCTCAAGACTCGTCTCACTAATTCTCAGTACACTATTAACAGTCAATGTCAATAAAAAAAAAAAAATTATTCGTAAAATTTTAATTATTCGAAATCTCGGGTTATCACAAAGTCTGTTCTACTCATATGTTTGATATCATCACGTGGGTACTTGGAGCCTTTAACTCTATCTACATCCTTTGTAAGTCGTATAAAATGAGTCTTTGTGTTAACAACATTGCACTCGTACCCGCATACAATCTTCTACTCAATGTATCAGCTACCACGTTTTCTTTTCCAGGATGATATTGAATGGTATAGTCGTAATCTTTCAACAGCTCGAGCCAACGTCGTTGCCGCATGTTGAGTTCCTTTTGGGTGAAAAAATATTTAAGGCTTTTATGATCCGTATAAATCTCCACTTTCTCCCCATACAGGCAGTGTCTCTATATTTTCAACATGAAAATGACTGCTTCCAACTCCAGATCATGAGTAAGATAATTCCTCTTATATTATTTTAGTTTTCGTGAGGCATAGGCTATGAATTTCCCATGTTGCATGAGAACACATCCTAAACCTCTGCCTGAAGCATCACTGTAGATGACAAATCCCTCTGAACCTGATGGTATTGTCAAAACAGGTGCTGAAATGAGTCTTCTCTTGAGTTCGTGGAAACTCTTCTCACATTCTTTGCTCCATCAAAACTTTGTATCTTTTCGAGTCAGCTGAGTTAATGGAATAGCGATTCGAGAAAATCCTTCCATGAATCTCCGATAATACCAAGCTAAGACCAGAAAGCTACGTATTTTGGTTACTGACTTAGGTTGCCCCCAACTTTGTATTACTTCAATCTTCGCCGAGCCAACTGATATTCCATGTTTCGATATCACATGCCCAAGGAATGCTACTTCCTCATGATCTTCACAGCTTTTGGAATATATGAGGATGTCATCAATAAAGACAACAACGAACAGATCAAAATATTCATTGAACACATTGTTCATCATATCCATGAAAGCAGCAGGAGCATTAGTCAATCCAAAAGACATGACTAAGAATTCGTAATGCCCGTACCAAGTTTTGAAGGCAGTCTTCGGAATATCCTCAGTTTTAATCTTCAGCTGATGATATCTAGAATGAAGATCAATCTTTGAAAAGAATTGTGCTCCTTGCAACTGGTCGAACAGGTCATCAATGCGAGGTAGCGAATATCTATTCTTGATGGTGACATGGTTCAATTCCCGGTAGTCAATACAAAGTCGCATACTCCCGTCTTTCTTCCTTACGAATAAAATAGGAGCACCCTAGGGAGATGTACTAGGACAAATGAAATTGATGTCTAACAACTCCTGTAGTTGGTCCTTTAACTCCTGAAGTTCAATAGGAGCCATTCGATATGGGGTTTTAGAAATGGGTTTTGTACCAGGTTCAAGGTCGATAAAGAATTTAACTTCACGTTCTGGGGATAGGCCAGGAAGTTCTTCAGAAAATACATCAGGAAATTCACTAACAACGGAAATATATTCAAATCTGACGTGTTTTTGTTCAAGTCCATGACATGGACTAAGAAAGCTTGACATCTGTTTTTCAATAAATGAATGGTTTTATGGCTTGATATGACAATGATTAACTTTAGTGGTTTGGTTGCTTGAATTTGCATAACAGGTTGGTTAGGAATATGAAAATTAATGATAAGTGGATTTTATATACACTTATCCGGTATCTTTTACTTGAATTAGTTTCTTATATTCATGTGTCTTAGTTACTTTTCATGCATTTAGTGTTCATTTTGTAGGTTATACGTTTGGGAGCGGTGTGAGCGATTATTGGTAAGGAAAAGCAAAGAAAGGCAATCCGGACATCATTTGGGCTTTCATGTTTACTTTATGTTGTTGGTTTATAACTTAGCTTACCTTGTAGAGCATCTTCATAGCTTTTCGGAACATCTTGAATCATTCTAATCGGAGTTCGGATGCAAGAAATGTGATCTTTGTACCAACGAACGTCGAACGTCATGGTTTTGGGTGGTCATTTGCATAGCAGTCACTTCCATCCCAATTTCAACCTTCATCCAGCCCGAAGTTCTCAATCCTCGAAGAATAAAGGTTGTATAACTCATCGATATCTTCTATTTGATAGGTGGCAGGCCCCGTAACTCCTCCTAGATCAAAAATTATGGCCATTTTACCAGAGGACGCTGTGACAGAAAAATGATACCTGCCGGGGCGGGCTTTTCCTTAGTAAAACCCCAGTCGGGGCGGGGTACCAAATACAAAAAATAGATTATAGCCCATCGGTAAGGGCCCTTGACAAAACCCTAAACCCCATCAAGGCGGAAGTGCAGCGTAAAAAGAAGTGGTTTTTGGCCAAATTTGAGTTCGGGAAGGATTATTTTTGATCCAATTGACTCAAGGACTTCCAAGAGGACTTAAAGACATGTAAAAAGGCTTATAAAAGGAGGAGAATATTAGGAGATTAGAGAGATTGTAGAGAGGAGAAATATGATTCCATTAGATTAGATTAGAGTAAATTAGATCAGAACACTAGTTCTAAATTGTTTTGGAGATTGAAACAACTTGAAGACCATTGAAGATCAAGAGCGCGGGGAGCTTGAGGAAGATGGAGATTTCTTGACAATGATTCAATTCTTTACTCTACTCTTATTTTTATCTTTTAATGTTATTTCAAGTGTGGATTCTTAGTTTTAATTCAATGAACTAATTCTTTGTTTGAGATTACAATGGATCTTATTGTGTAGTTTATTTTAATATGTTTCGCTATCAATTATTATGTTCTATCGTGAGAATTGTCTATTGTGGTTTGGAATTAATTGTTTAATTGACTGGCCATCAATTACCGTGATAATCTATATGAACTCGAGAGATGAAGTATAGATTTAGATCTGATCATGATAGCATGTGTTCAGGATTTTGTTAGTAGCTTAAACTTGATGAGTGTTAAGGTAGAGATATGTTTAACACCGCATGTAATCGGATAGAGAACTTGTTCTTAAACCTTCTTCAATTGTAATTCACATAGAGATATAGTGGGTTAGTTGATTAAGGTGTTTAACGGATTTCTATCTTAATTGTGGATTGACGTTAATACGGTATTAGTGCATCGAGAGGTGGTTAATACTAATTTAGTGTTCTTGATTAATAATTCGGGATAGAGAATAATTGATGAGAAGTGTGTTAACTTAAATGAAGCAATAAGTTAAGTTGTGATCTTAAATCTCCATAGTCTTAATTTAATTAGTGGAATTTAATAGTAATTTAATTTATATAATTTGAAATTCATTTGTTTAAATAAGATTGAGTTGGTTACGGGTTAGTACTTGGTGATTTTTATTAACTAATTCTCTGTGGGAACGATACTCAACTTATCACTTTATTACTTGTTGACCAGGTATACTTGCGTGTTGTGCATAATTAGATTTTATCCAACAAGTTTTTGGCGCCGTTGCCGGGGAATTAGTTTAATATTTTTTACCAATATTAATTTCATTCAAATTAGTCTTAATTTAAATATTTTTATTTTTATTTTTAATTCTCTTCCTATATTTCTCTCTTTTCAGGTACCATGGATGACTTTGTGTATCAATGGCCATACACAAACATGTCTCAACTAAGGGAAAAGGGGATTGATGGACTTAATGCATTTTCTGTAATGTCAGCACAGATTGAAGAACTTTCGAGGAAGTTGGACGTTTTTGCAGCCCAAAAGAATCGAAGGATTGCAGTTAAGTTTGACTATTGTGCTGGAAATCACCCGAGTAATCAATGCACCATCAATCTTGGGCCGGTACAGTATGGTGGTAACTACCTCAATCAGTATGCATATGATAATTATGATCAAGTTTGGGGGTATCACCCGAATTCTTCATCAAGCTATACTTATGAAGACCAATACTCTACTCCAAATCTAATATACACGCCGGAATTCTCATATCCACCTCCAATGCGACAAGAAGACAATTTAGAGTTAAAGGAATTCATGTTAAGGATTATAGAAAACCAAGAGGAGAGGATGATGAGTCAAGAAATATCGAGCCACAATTTTCAGCACCAGATGGAACAACTCATCACCATTTCAACTCAATACATGGATTCCAAAACTGAGACAGATAATTCAAGTTTGGAGGATTTGTGGTTCAAGTTTGTAGCATCAACTGAGGAGAGGATGATTAATCAAGAGCGGTCAATTCAGAATCAAGAGATAGTAATTCAAAATCTGCAGAACCAGATGGATCAAATGCTCAAAGCCTTGAACAATTGTCCTCAAAACAATTGGTGTTATGACGAGGATTCCGAGATTGATGAAGTGCCCGAGCCAAATCTACAACTGGATGAGACATGAGATGTTGAAAAAGAGGAGACAAATGGGGATAATGAAAATAAGGTCGGTGAAGAACTAACTATGAGTACCAACGAGGAGGAGCCGATGTTATTAGTGCCCCAAGTTCCTTCTCACTTGAAAGATCAAGGGTCCAGTTAGATTTGCAAAATCGTGCAGCTTAGTAGTCATGTAAATCGGCAAGGCTCTTTATGACATGAGAGCTAGTACAAATGTGAAGCCATGGTGGGATGAGGAGGAAAAGATAGAAGAAGAGCCCGTTGTTCTTGCCAAGCCTCAAAGCCCTAATAGAATCATAGGCTTAACGGACGGAAAAGCACCTAGTTATTCAACATTCTCAATTGGGCACATATGTAAACAAAGAATGCTAGGTAACTTTAATGCAATGGCTATCACAAATGGGAACCTACCAAAAGCTACATTATTTCCGACGGATGGAGGGTTCCTCAATTATCAACGAGGAATTGGATAGCGTTGATCGAACAAGTCAAATTTGTGAAAATCAGAAATCAATATTGGCCCGGGAGGCAACCCGAGAATTTTATATTTATATGCTTTACTAGTTTATTTAGTAGATAGGAATTAATTTGCTTATTAAGTTCTCTTATAATCTAATCCATGTTGTCTCTCTTCATTACAGGTATTGGAGGTTCAATTGATAGGAAAATGATCGTCGCCGCCATCGCCACCATCACTTCACGCTTAGCTGATTACAGGGAAGTTCTCTTCTACTTATCGTTATATTCTTACAATGACGACATTGTAATTGCTAAGTTTGGGGGAGTTTAGTTTAGCTCATTATTGCATGTGTAGTTTCATGTTTATGTTATGTTATTTGCATATGTTGTTAATTTAGTTTAGGTTTATTATTAAAAAAAAATAAAAATCAAATTAAAAATTTAAAAATAATAGTTAGTTACTATGTTCATCTTGCATGAGTCCAGCTGTTAGATAGTTCAGTTTGTTTTGGCCAATGATGAGATTGGAATTGAGTAGATAAGTATAGTACTAAATATTAGAACTTTGACGTGATTTCTTGTTATGAATTGAATCTTTTTCTGTTTCAAACTTATATAATAAGGATAGCACAGTAAAAACAACTTGTGATTGATTGAGTTTAAATTGATATATAATGGGACTATAAAGGATAATGCTAGTTTGAATGAAAGAATGACAAGAATAAGTAGTGAGGGCTAAAGTTAGACAATAACCTAAGTTTGAGGGAATATTTGGGGTATATAACCGATATTGTAAAAAAAAGAAAAAAAAGTACGAATAAACACCGTGGCGTGCTTGTCTAGTGTTGTGGCCTTTGTTACTTGAGTAAGTAAGTCCGAGGGGATTGTCTTTACACCTAGCGCCCTAAGGTCTTAATGGTCTGGGAATAGTTGGTCGAAAGCTCGTTAAGGTAGCATTGAAAAGCCTAAGGTAATAAGACATTGCATAGCTATGTGTATATAAACCAAAAAAAAGGGAAATAAGAGCAAAAAGCCCTCGTTAATGAAAAATAAAGCATAAGAATCCCATGTTGACCCTCGATATTGGTAATTATTTGATTTTAGTTGAATCTAGCTTATTTTTGGATTTCTTGAGTTTGCATTGTATGATGCCTTCAAAGAGACTTGTTATGTGTTAAATTTGATTTTATATCAATTAGCATGGTTGTTGAGCACACACGCACTATATCAGTGATAACAGTTTAAGACTTGATGATTGACTAAGATATTGTTGATTGGTCTTGATATGAAGTATTGTCGTGTTTGTTTGATTTCTCTAAGGCCGGTTGAATAGACTTTTGTTTATCAATACTACTGGATTCGTAGGCATATAGATTAGTTTCATTGCATTGCATTGCATTGCATTATGTTGTGTTGCTTGGGGACAAGCAACGATTTAAGTTTGGGGGTATTTGATAAGTGGATTTTATATACACTTATCCGGTATCTTTTACTTGAATTAGTTGCTTATATTCATGTGTCTTAGTTACTTTTCATGCATTTTGTGTTCATTTTGTAGGTTATATGTTTGGGAACGGTGTGAGCGATTATTGGTAAGGAAAAGCAAAGAAAATGCAAAGAAAAGCATTCCGGACATCATTTGGTCTTTCATGTTTACTTCATGTTATTGGTTTGGAACTTATCTTACCTTGTAGAGCGTCTTCGTAGCTTTCCAGAACATCTTGAATCATTCTAATCGGAGTTCGGATGCAAGAAATATGATCTTTGTACCAACGGACGTCGAACGTCATGGTTTTGGGTGGTCATTTGCATAATAGTCACTTCCATCCCAATTTCATTATTCATCCGAGCCGAAATTCTCAATCTTTAAAGAATGAAAGTTGTAGAGCTCGTCGATATATTCGATTTGATAAGTGGCAGGTCCCGTAACTCCTCCCAGATCAAAAGTTATAGTTTGTTTTTACGAGAGGAATATTTGTGACGGAAAAATGATGCCCGTAGGGGAGGCTTTCCTTAGTGAAACCCTTCATGTCGGGGGGGGGTACTAATTGTAAAAAAAGTACTATAACTGTAGGAAGCGAAGCCCCGTGATGCGGGATACGTAGTAAAGATGTGGTTTTTGGCAAAATTTGAGTTCGAGAAGGATTGTTTTTGATCCAATTGACTCAAGGACTTCCAAGAGGACTTAAAGACAAGTAAAAAGGCTTATAAAAGGAGGAGAATATTAGGAGATTAGAGAGATTATAGAGAGGAGAAATATGATTCCATTAGATTAGATTAGAGTAAATTAGATCAAAACAGTAGTTCTAAATTGTTTTGGAGATTGAAGCAGCTTGAAGACCATTGAAGATCAAGAGCAGGAGCTTGAGGAAGATGGAGATTTGCTGACAATAGATTAAATTCGTTACTCTACTCTTATTTTTATCTTTTAATGTTATTTCAAGTGTGGATTCTTTGTTTTATTTCAATGAACTAATTCTTTGTTTGAGATTACAATGGATCTTATTGTGTAGTTTATTTTAATATGTTTTGCTATCAATTATTATGTTTTATCGTGAGAATTGTCTATTGTGGTTTGGACTTAATTGTTTAATTGACTGGCCATCAATTACTATGATAATCTATATGAACTCGAGAGATGAAGTATAGATTTAGATCTGATCATGATAGCATGTGTTCAGGATTTTGTTAGTAGCTTAAACTTGATGAGTGTTAAGGTAGAGATATGCTTGACACCGCATGTAATCGGATAGAGAACTTTTACTTAAACCTTCTTCAATTGTAATTCACATAGAGATATAGTGGGTTAGTTGATTAAGGTGTTTAACGGATTTCTATCTTAATTGTGGATTGACGTTAATACGGTATTAGTGCATCGAGAGGTGGTCAATACTACTTTAGTGTTCTTGATTAACAATTCGAGATAGAGAATAATTGATGAGAAGTGTGTTAACTTAAATGAAGCAATAAGTGAAGTTGTGATCTTAAATCTCCATAGTCTTAATTTAATTAGTGGAATTTAATAGTAGTTTAATTTATATAATTTGAAATTCATTCGTTTAAATAAGATTGAGTTGGTTACGGGTTAGTACTTGGTGATTTTTATTAACTAATTCTCTATGGGAACGATACTCAACTTATCACTTTATTACTTGTTGACCACGTATACTTGCGTATTGTGCGTAATTAGATTTTACCCAACAACTAACGACCTTACGAAAATAATCAATTTCAGCGTGATGAGTGGTTAACCAATCAATCCCTAAAATCACATCAAATGCAAATATCTTTAAAGAGATGAGATAAATAGGTAATGTGATGGTGACAACTTAAATCATGCAAGATTTATAAATAGTGGATGTAATGAAAGTTTCTCCTAACGGATTTTCAACAGTAAAGTCAAAGTCCAATTTCTCCGGAGTCAAGTTCAAAGGTTGAGCACAAGCATGATAGATAAAAGAATGGATAGAACTGGTATCTAGTAAGGTATAAACTTCGTAAGAGTTTATGATTAGCTTACCCGTGATCACCTCATTCGGGTTCATCGCATTTGGGCAGTCACAACAAACGCTCTTCCAGGAACCACCGACTTTGACTTGTCCAGGACAGCCTTTGGAGTCACCATTCCCGCTGGACTTGGTTTCGTTACAGGACAATCTCGAGCTATATGACCTTCCTTTCCACAGTTATAACACACCTTGAATTATTGTGGGCAGTTTGGGCTGATGTGTCCCTCTTTTTTGCATTTATAACATACGACCGGTGGTCCTTCTCCTCCCCTAGAAATAGTTGATGATGGTGTTGACGTCTTCACGTTGTCATTGTTGTACCTTCTCTTTTTGAAATCTCCCCCTGACTCGCTTTTTCTACTATCATGGCCACAATTACCACCAGAGTGGTTACCACTTTTGTTCGGATATTTTTCTCCCCGTTGGTTATCATTGCTTCGATGACTGCTGCCACCAGTATGACTCTGGTTGTGTTCCCTCGATCGAACATACTCATTATCTCACTCTAATAATTGAGCCATGTTCACAACATCTGAATATAGAGAAAATTTGTGAGAAATAAGGTATTGACGAATTTCGGGTTTCAGACCTCTCAAAAACATTCGCGTCATACGTTCCTCATTCTATTCCAAATGTGGTGCAAACCTGGATAACTCTGTGAACTTAGCCTCGTATTGGGACACAGTCATGTTGTTCTGTTCTAGTATAATAAACTCTACCTCCTTCATATGACAAATACTTTCAGGAAAGTACTTGTCATTGAATAGTTTCTGAAAAGTTTCCAAAGATATATTGAGTGCGGCTAGCTGGGTACGCTTCATAGATTCCCACCAGTAATTTGCCTCACCACGGAACATAAAGGTGGCGAATGGAACCTTTTGTTCCTCGGTGCATCCCAAGACACCAAATATCTTGGTAATTTGCTTAACTCACATTTTCTCCTTGATCGGATCCAGCTTTCCCAAAAACTCTGGTGGTCCCAACTCTTTGAACTGCTTGGCTGTGACAAGCCGCGTGTTGCTATTATTTCCACCCGTATTTTGTACACGAGTCTCCCTCGTCTGATTTTTCATGAACTACAAAAAGCTTCTAAACTTCCCATCATTCATCGTTTGATCAGTGGTGTTGTTTACAGGATGAACATTGTCATCCTGTTGCACGTTCTTCTGGTTGGTGATTAAAGGTGTCTCAACGTTCTCATTCACTCCATTATTATCATTTTCAACTGTCATTCTCAAATACTGCCACAAAATAAGATTTAATTAAAGAAATTTATATACCACATAATATCCCTATATTCTGACCGACCAAACAAATAAGCTTAGGCAGGACACACTAGCGAAGATTTACTCGTCTCTCCATTCCTAGTTCTATTCCCCGATCTCCGTCAAAGACCATATCCCTAAGCTCTGATACCAATTGTGATGCCCCCAAAATAGGTCCACACAACCCATTCTGAGTCACTAAATACATGGTACAGAAATAACTACAACTTCATTAATACAATTGTCGTAAAAAATATGACAACACATATACTGTGAGTTTAAATACAAATATTATCTTCTAGACAATATCCACACTCAAATAAGTCCTTATTACAATTATTCATACACTATTTTACAAAATAGTGAGGACTGCTAAAATAACTGTCTCAAACCATCACTCTACACCCTGACTAGTTCCCGCTATATTCTCGCCTTCTGAGAAGAAAAATAGAACAAAAAGGGTGAGCTCAACTAGCCCAATAAAGAATATTATGACTAAGATAATGTAGAATAAATTATCGTTAGCCTTCAATAAATCAGATAAATATAATGGACAACAAGTTTTAGATCAATATTCACATCGGAAATAAAAATTCATTAGAAGAGTTAAGTAGAGAATAAAATCTACTATCTTCTATGATTTTAAAGTCCATCATCAATATTTTATCCCTATAACATTAATCAATATACATCTTGAATAAAATATTCATCTTTTCCATACAGGACAAAGATATTCATTTGTATCACTAGTTGGTCATGTTCATCTCAACACCTGTCCATCTTTGCAGTACGTGTCAAATATATTCATCACCTAATCATTCATCTTTGCACTACAGGCCAAAGATATTCAGTTATATAACCATTTAGGATTGAGGATGATGAAAAATATCTTAAAAAAATGAATCCAGTGAGATAAAAGGACAAAGATTAGAGATTCGTACTTTGGTTTATCCAAGTTCAAAAATACTACATAATAATCCATTGTGAAGCAATAATTCAAGAATGAAGATCAAAACATGGATACAATCAAAGATAGTAACCATAATAGACAACTTGGACAAAGAGAAAAAAATTTAATTTTTCTGGTGCCGTATTCGTGAATAGTATCGTATACGTGAATAGTGTCATATACGTGAATAGTAACCCCGACACGAAAAGATAATAATTTCATAAGAAAAATCATACTTCGTGAATAGTACTCATGAACAGTACCGTATTCGTGAATAATGTCATATACATGAATAGTGTCGTATACGTGAATAGTATCGTATACGTGAATAGTAACCTCGACATGAAAAGGTAAAAATTTCATAATAAAATTCATACCAATATTTTGGTATAATGATATTGAAAGAAATAATATCATTTACGAAAAAAATAACATCTCTTACCTCAAAAGAATAGTACTTCTGGCTAAAATATCTGATATAACGCTGAAGGAAACTTGCATTGAATAGTAACACTCAAGATATTTAAATACTCACAAAAATACGATCGATATTATAGAGAGAGAAAACTTCTGATTCTGGTGTGATTTTTAATTCTAAATAAGCACCATATTTATAAGAAAATGCCAGAACGCCAAAGCAGACTAAAATTACATACTGAGGCTTTTGCAGCACTCCATTTTTGAAAAATGAGCACAAATAATTCTCAGCACACCAACAAAGAACAAGAGTGGGGCCTACCCATTCTAGAAAATCTCCACCAAAATATTTAAATTTAAATAATATTCAAAAACTTCAATAATTTATAATAAATAGCCCATTTTATCAGAAAAATACGAATTTTATGTCCATTCCACAGAAAATTTAATTCTCTACAACTTTATAGAAGAATGTTTTTCCAAATTCCAAACAGAAAATGACCGAAATCGGCATACAGATGATTTTTAATACCTCCATTCTGAAAAAATACTGATAAAACACCTCAGCATTAATTTCTTCATTTATATCCATATAAAATAAATATTTCATTACCATATAAATCAATAATTAATTATTCACAAATAATATTACAGAATCATAATAATGACAACTAGGTCATTCCCAGGAAAGAGGGGGCTTTTCGATAAAGATTTCTCCTTATTGGTGCGCAATTAGGTGACCAAACCCCTTTCCTAGACAGAACTTCCTTAGAAATTGCCAATAATGCTATCTAATAATATTATTCAAATAATATGAATTATTGATCTGATAATGGGAAATATTGTGCAGTGATAATTATTGAAACAACAATAATATAAAATATCAATGTAGCAATTATTGAATCAATAAAATAAAATATTGAAACAGTAATTACTGTAAAAATTATAGAGTAGTGTCTTCTTACGTAAGAATTAATAATCCAAAAATATTGTGCAATATCGTGTGCTACTGTGCAACCACGCTTATTACTGTACTTTAACCACCAGGTATTCCAACAGTATTAACGGTAACAACTAAGCTATTATTAAAAAAACTTATACTTATCGTTTTCTTCATCCGACAGTTTTTCGTTATGGGGCCCACAAAAGGCTGCGTCGTTGTACGAATATTCCCCGACAACAAGAATATTCCACGACCAAACGAATATTCCCCGACAACAATGAATATTTTATAACCACTTGCTTATTTTGTAAAATTTGCACATTTTACCCATAACTGACCACATTAATCAAATCCACCCCTTACTATTTCAAAATAATGAATAGAGGAAATTCAATTTTATTTATAAAAAGTTAGGGTCTTACAAGATACATAATAATTGATTGGTGTATCTGAAAGGAAAAATCGTACCTTGTTGGACATGGTGCGGTCCATAATGATTTTTACCGACATTCCAGTATCCTTCTAAGGTAATGCCCTAGAAATGGTCGCATAGCTACGAAAAAGGTAACTTCAAAAGTGTCATCTTAGATCTTAACATGTGGTTGCGGCACTTTCATTTGATTACGGGAATCATTGAAAGACTTGAAATCACTATAGAGATAATAGACTCTCAAGAACAACATTAGATATCCATTTACTGAAGCTTATCCAACAGCAGAATGATCGTCACTTAGAGAATAAGGGTATGAGATACAATGATGATTGGCTTTAGTGCAAGTGAGAGATTAAAAGTACTATGCACACAAGCTGTAAAATCCCAAATTTTATGAATAAAGATTTAATTTTCTCAAAATATTTTTTTTAATATTATGGTATGGATTTTGAGATAATGTTATAGTTGTGGGTAATATTTATAAATTTTGCAAAGTACGCAAGTTGTTATATAATATTCGATTGGTTAGGAATATTCGTTTTAACGAGGAATATTAAATGCGACGGCACAAATCATTAGTGGACCCCACAACGGAATTATTATCGGATTGAGAAAATAACAAAAATATTTTATGAAAATAACGGCGGAAGTTTTACCGTTAACTGTTGAAACACACCGGTGTTAAAAAATGCGAGAATACGCGTTAGTTGCATAGTAGCACACGGTATTGATTATTGATGCTTACGTGAGAAGTCACTCAGTTTTGTTTAATTATTGCTTCAGTAATTGTTGCATAGTATCTCACGTTATTTGATTCAATTATTGTCGATATTTTATATATTATTAAATCAATAATTGAGATGACAGAGTTATTAATATTATTATTTGCAATATTAATGATGTCTGGAAGTTCTGCCAAGGAGAGGTTTGGTCACCTAATTGCACGCCAATAGGGAGAAATCCTTATTGGAAAGCCCTCTCTTTCCTGGGAACGACCTGGTCGATTAATACTGTGGATTATAATAATGATGATAAATGTTGTGAAATATATTGAGGTGTCTTTTTATGAAGTCACGAAGTTTATATATATATATATATATATATATATATATATATATATATATATATTATTATAAATGTAATAAAACAGAAAAGCTTTTTATATAAAACATAATACTTTTATAAAGTTATTTGTTTTATTAGACTATAAATAGAATATATTATATTCTATTATGCATAGTGTTTTGTATAGTAAAATCTTTTATATAAAAATGTATACTTTTATAAGTTATTTGTTTTATTAGACAATAATTAAAAGATATTATATTTTATTATGCATAGTATTTGCATAGTGTCTGCATAGTGATTTGTATAGTAAAATCTTTTTATATAAAAGAATACTTTTATATAGTTATTTATTTTATTAGACAATAATTAGAATATATTATATTTTATTATGCATAGTGTTTGCTTAGTGCCTGCATAGTATTTGCATAGTAAAATCTTTTTATATATAAAAGTAATACTTTTATAAAGTTAATTGTTTTATTAGATTTTAAATTAAAATATATATATATATATATATATATATATATATATTATTGCATATTATCCTTTCTATTTTCCTATAAATAGGATACTTACTTAGAATTGAAATCACACCAAAAATTTAGAGAATTCTCTTCTATAATCTTGAGCGTATTTCTTTAGAGTTTTAAGAAGCTTTGAGCGTAGTGCAAGTTTTCTTCAAGAATATCCTCGCCCTACCCGTCGGAGTACTCTTCTTTATAAGGTAAGGGATATTATTTGTTGTACTCATAAGGGGTATTATTTCTTTCGTATTCATGAAGAGAACTTCTGTTATTCCATTTCTTATTATTCTGTTGGAATAACCTGTATATGCAAAGTACCGCATACATGGTGAAATTCTTCTGTTATTCCATTCTTTATTATTATGTTGGAATAACCTGTCTATGTGAAGTACTACATACATGGTGAAATTCTTCTGTTATTCCATTCTTTATCATTCTGTTGAAATATCTTGTCTGTACGTTTACGCATGATCTGGTTCCATTATTTATTATTCAGTTGGAATAACCTGTCTGTGCGGTCTATCACATGCATGGTGATTTCTGTTGTTATTCTATTGGAATATCCTATCGGTGCGAATTTCGCCTGACCTGGTTCCATTCTTTATTATTCTGTCGGAATATCCTGTTAGTGCATTTACGCATGACCTGGTTCCATTATTTATTATTCTGTTGGGAATAACCTGTCTGTGCGATCTATCACATGCATGGTGAATCCTTCTGTTATTCCATTCTTTGTTATTCTGTTGGAATAACCTGTCTTTATGGATTACCATATGCATGGTGAATGATCATTTGTATTAATTTCTTATTAAATTATGGAAATGATCTGGCTACGTGGATTACCGCATGGCAGGCAAAAATCCATTTGCAGTTTCATATATTTTATTATACACAGTTGGTTAAAGCTTTGGCTTCCATATTCCTTGAAATTAGTGGAATATCCTGGATATTTGCGCTTCATACAGTATCTTTTCGTGGAAATATTCTTCTGAGCAATCTTGAATTTTTCCCCACAAAGCAGTATCATGTTGACAATTTGGACATTATTGAGTTCAGGATAAATTAACTTATAAATCTTTAAAATTTATTCTTGAACTTGTTTTATTGAATTATTATGCCATTTTCATGATGAGTTATGTTGGTTATTATGTGAAAATATGAATGTTTCTTCAAATCACAAAGGGTTGAAAATTAGATTTTGGTGAAAATGGAATATGAAATTCAATTGACCATATCTCCTATTATATTTTGAATTTTCTAGTATGGTCAAGTTCTAAAGTTAGATCTATGAGTTTTCTAACTTATCCAAGTGGAATCACTAGAAAAGGTGTTGTAGATTTTCGTGTGGACTGATTTTAGTAAAAGAGTCAAAAACTGCAAAGTACCAAAAATGCTACTGTCCAGAAATTTAAAAGGGCATTTTTGGCCACTTAGTTTGTGAGAAAAATTCTAGCCTTTTGGGACATGGAAATATATGGTATAAAGTACCTCCTGTCCAAAAATGAGCTCATTCCGACTTAAAATGAGCAAGTTATGACCATTTCAATATTTAGATTTTTCTGACGAAAAATGCTATAACCGGAGTTCTATAACTCCGATTACCATGAAATTTAAACTGGAAGCTCACGTTAACATCTGTAAGATCCTGCCAAGATTTGGGAATTTCTGGAGTTAAACTTGAGGTAGCTAATTTCTTAAGGAATTAATTAGAAATTGATTTTTGAAAAATACTTAAGAGAGTTGAAAAATTATAAAAAAATACTTGTTATGTATGAAATATATGTATATATGCTTGGACAAAGGATAGAAAAATAATAAGTTGATTTGGTAATTTTTCATGAAAATAGTTTAGTTTCAAACATATGAGTTAAATATGTTATGTGAAGTTGAAGAATTGGTAAATAGGATTTTAGGGCTCGAAAATCCTATATAAGGTGTATGGAGATTTTTGATGAGTGATTTGATCATTGGTGATGAAATCTTATGAGTATGGCATTTTTGAATGATTAAATGCATTATTTGGTAAAGTGTAAACAATTAAATTAAATTGTTTATAAGTTTAAGAAGTGATTAAAATATTGTTATAATATTAACAATATTAGATTATGAGTTATTTATGTGATGGATAATATTTGAATAAATTTAAAGTCTTTAATATTTATTATTGTTTTCGTTTGATTAATACTTATATTATTGTCATCATCCTCATGTTTATATTGTGATGAAAGTCATCTTTGGCTTACGTGCAGAGATGGACTTGGTATGATTATGACTAGGGATTATTCAGTATAATTATGACCGTTATGTAATGAATGATGTGGTAAAAGTCCTCAATGGCCTGTAGTGTATTGACGGATAGTTTTTGGTATGATTATGACTAGGGATTATTCGATATAGTCGTGACCATTGATAATTTAATGAATATCCTTGGCCCGTAAAGCAGGGATGACTTGATGATGTGATTTATTTATTAAGCTGAGTCTCAGTGATAAAAATTGATGAAAACATTTTAAATCATAGAAGATAGTAGATATCATGCTCTACTTGACTCTTCTAATGGATTGTTTATTCCGTTGCAGTTAAACTTGATGTCTATTGTATTTTATCAGTTTAACATTGTTAAAGACTAATGATAATTTATTATGCATTATCTTAGTCATAATATTTCTTACTGGGATAGTTGAGCTCACCCTTTCTTTCATTGTTCTCTTCAGGAAATGAGAATATAGTTGGGACGAGTCGGGGAACGGAGTGACGGTCCAGATGATAGCATTAGTAGTCCTCACTATTTTGTTAAATAGTGTGACGATAAATATAATGAGGACTCCATTGACTGTGGATATTGTCTAGATGACAATATTCTTATTAAAACTCTCAGTTTATGTTTTGTCGTATTTTACACGACAGTTCTATTATTAAGTTGTACTTGTATTTTTATACTATGTATTTAGCGACTCAAGATGGGTGATGTATACCTATTTTGGGTCGTCACAGTTGGTATCAAAGCTTAGGGATATGATCCCTGGCTGAGATGTGAGACAAGAACTAGAAGGGGAGAGACGGGGAATTCCTTCGCTAGTATGACCTACCTAAGTTTATTTGGTATTTAATTGGTTGGTCAGAGTATAGAGATAATATGTGACATGTTAATTAACCCTTGTTTTGTGGTAGTGTTTGAAAATGGCAGCTAAAAATGTTAACAATGGAGTGAATGAGACCGTTAAGACACCTTTAATCACTAACCAGGTTAATGTAATGTCAGACGGAGAAGAAATTAGAGATATCTACGTGGTGAGTGAAGAACTAATAGTTGCACCTGAACTAGTCGCAGAGGTTGCAGTTGAGAGTGAGGAAGAAGAGGAAGAAGAGGAACCTGAAGAGAATTTATTAGAAGAATTTTATGATCAAAATTTAGAATTACAAAATCATGTTCATGAGTTAGAAGAGCAGACTGAAGAACGGCAGGCGGTCGTGGAGCAAAGAGATGTAACAATTCAAAATTGTGTTACCCGATGTGCGATGCTTGAACAGAAGCACTCTTTGGCAGAGTATAAGATATTAGAGTGGAATCGAGAATGATATGATCAAAGTTACGATGAAAGAAGAAACAATGAACGAAGGAGAATAGATGATGCGTGGGTAAAAAGTTGCTTTCGTACGCGTAGATATTGTAGAAAAAGACATCTGATCCAATAAGACCAAAATAGATGAAATGGATTTTACTTTTTGGAGAGCAATTGGGAGAATCCAACATCAAATTTAGAATTACCCTGTGTAGAGCGGTCAACCCCAATTCGATATGGATCGGAGAATAATGATTCAAATCATTGATCAGGAATGTGACGAAGAAATTAAGGGTTGAATGTACTCTATATCAAGTCAAAATTTGGTAGTTTAAGTGAGAGCGTTTATCGAGGAACCCAAACGAAGTTATTACGGGTAAGTTAATTATAAACTCTTGCGAAGTCTATAACTTATTCGATACCAATTCTACCCACTCTTTTATTTCACCTAGTTGTGTTCAATGTTTGACTTGGCTCTTCAGAAATTAGACTTTGACTTATCTGTTGAAACTCTGTTAGGAGAAACCTTCGTTACATTCACTGTTTATAAATTTTGTTTGATTCGAATCAACACTTTCACGTTACCAGTTGATCTTATCTCTTTGAAAATACTTGCCTTTGATGTGATTTTAGGAATCGATTGGTTAACTACTCATCATGTTTTTTGTAAGGTTGTTAGCTTTTATATTCCTAACCAACCTGTTATGCGAATTCAATATCAAGACATAAGTAAAGAGCCCCGATCCTTTCATTGTTGACTTCCTAGTGTGGAATGCACTGAAGCCAGACTTTCCGTAGGGGACGTTGTGAATGACGATGGCAAGTTGATAGGTATCAATATGACGTGTTATCCAAGTCTTGGATGAGAGTCACAGTTTTGAATGATATTTCTATCGTTAATAAATTTCTTGACGTATTTCTGAAGACTTCTTGGCCTACCCCAGAGCGTGAAATCGAATTTTGTATTGACCCCAGTATAAAACCCATTTCTTCAACCCTTAAATATTTCTTCAACCAAAATGAACGTATAATGCGCCAAATATATTGGCTCGAGCTATTGAAGATTACAATCATACCATTCAATATCATCGTGGAAGAGAGAACGTGGTAGATTACGCGTTGAGTAGAAGATCATATGCGTTTACAAGTGCGAATATACGAACCTACGTGAATATAACGAATATATGATTAGAACCGACTTTAGTCAATAATGTTAAAGTTGATAAAGCTACAGACCCGTAGCTGATGAATACGAAGAAGAAGGTTCAAGAGGACGTTATTTTAAAAGCAAGAGTTGCTGAAGAGAGAAAATATCAACCCTCGATTTAATTGGCCCATTTGAAATCCTCGATCGAGTAGGAACTGTGGACTATAGACTCGTTTTACCGCCAAGTATGTCGCGTGTTCATAATGTTTTTAACGTATCGATGTTACGTAAATATGTGGATGACCCGAACCACATTATTAAATTAGAACTAGACGATATAGCAGAAGATTTAATGTATGAGGAGATACGTATTAAAATCTTGGATAAGAAGGATCGTATTCAACACTCAAAGGTTATACCTCAAGAGTTAGAATTTGAAATGAAGTCAAGGTATTCTCATTTGTTCAAAGATACCGTATTCGTCGTAAATTTTCGAGCGAAAATTTCATAAGGAGGGAGATTGTAAAATCCCAAATTTTACTGAATAAAGATTTAATTTTCTCAAAATATTTTTTAATATTATGGTATGGATTTTGAGATAATGTTATAGTTGTGGGTAATATTTATAAATTTTGCAAAATCACGCAAGTTGTTATATAATATTCGAATTGGTGTGGAATATTCGTTTTAACGGGGGAATATTAGATGCGATGGCACAATCATTAGTGGACCCCACAACGGAATTATTGTTTTGATTGAGAAAAAAAAAATATTTTATGAAAATAACGGCGAAAGTTTTATCGTTAATCGTTGAAACACCCGGTGTTAAAAAATGCGAGAATACGGCGTTGGTTGCATAGTAGCACGGTATTGATTATTGATGCTTACGTGAGAAGTCACTCGGTTTTGTTCAATTATTGCTTGATAATTGTTGCATAGTATCTCGCGTTATTTGATTCAATTATTGTCGATAATTTATATATTATTAAATCAATAATTGAGATGACAGAGTTAATAATATTATTATTTGTAATATTAACGATGTCGGAAGTTCTACCAAAAAGGTTTGGTCACCTAATTGCGCCAATAGGGAGAAATCCTTATTGAAAGCCCCTCTTTCTCAGGAGCGACATTCGGTCGATTAATATTGTGAATTATAATAATGATGATAAATGTTGTGAAATATATTGAGGTGTCTTTTTATGAAGTCACGGATGTTTATATATATATATATATATATATATATATATATATATATATATATATATATATATATATATATATTTTTTTTTTTATTAGTATTATTAATGTAATAAAAGCAGAAAAAGCTTTTATATAAAACAAAATACTTTTATAAAGTTATTTGTTTTATTAGACTATAAATAGAATATATTATATTCTATTATACATAGTGTTTTGCATAGTAAAATCTTTTTATAGAAAATAGAATACTTTTATAAAGTTATTTATTTTATTAGACAATAATTAGAATATATTATATTTTATTGTGCATAGTGTTTGCATAGTGCTGCATAGTATTTTGCATAGTAAAATCTTTTATATATAAAATGTAATACTTTTATAAAGTTATTTATTTTATTAGATAATAATTAGAATATATTATATTTTATTATGCATAGTGTTTGCATAGTGTCTCGCATAGTATTTGCATAGTAAAATCTTTTATATAAAAAGCAGAATACTTTTATAAAGTTAATTATTTTATTTGATTTTGAATAATATATATATATATATATATATATATATTTATTGCATAGTATCCTTTCTATTTTCCTATAAATAGGATACTTAGTTAGAATTAAAATCACACCGTAAATTGAGAATTTCTCTTACATAATCTTGGCGTATTTCTTTAGAGTTTTAAGAAGCTTTGAGCGTAGTGCAAGTATTCTTCAAGAATATCCTCGCCTCTAACCAGTGAATTACTCTTCTTTATAAGGTAAGGGATATTATTTGTTGTACTCGTAAGGGGTATTATTTCTTTCAGTATTCATGAAGAGAACTTCATTATTCCATTCCTTATTATTACATTGGAATAACTTTGTATATGTAAAGTCTGCATACATGGTGAAATTCTTCTGTTATTTCTTTATTATTATGTTGGAATAACCTGTCTATGTGAAGTACCGCATACATGGTGAAATTCTTTTGTTATTCCATTCTTTATCATTCTGTTGGAATATCATGTCTGTGCGTTTACGCATGACCTAGTTCCATTATTTATTATTCTGTTGGAATAACCAGTCTATACGGTCTATAGCATGCATGGTGATTTCTGTTGTTATTTCATTCTTTATTATTCTATTGGAATATCATGTCGTTGCGAATTTCGCCTGACCTGGTTCCATTCTTTATTATTATGTCGGAATATCATGTTTGTGCGTTTACGCATGACCTGGTTCCATTATTTATTATTCTGTTGGGAATAACCTGTCTGTGTGATCTATCGCATGCATGGTGAATCCTTCTGTTATTCCATTCTTTATTATTCATTGGAATAACTTTATATCGTATCGATTACCACATGCATGGTGAATGATCCTTTGTATTCATTTCTTATTAAATTATGGAAATGATCTGGCTACGTGGATTACCGCATGGCAGGCGAAAATCCATTTGCAGTTTCATATATTCTATTATACACAGTTGGTTAAAGCTTTGGCTTATATATTACTTGAAATTAGTGGAATATCCTGGATATTTGCGCTTCATCCAGTATCTTCTCGTGGAAATATTCTTCTGAGTATTCTTGAAACAAAGCAGTATCATGTTGATAATTTGGACATTATTGAGTTCAGGATAAATTAACTTATAAATCTTTAAAATTTATTCTTGAACTTGTTTTATTGAATTATTATGTAATTGTCATGATGAGTTATGTTAGTTCTTATGTGAAAACATGAATGTTTCTTAGAAATCACAAAAGGTTGAAAATCAGATTTTGGTAATAATGGAATATGAAATTCAATTAACCATATCTCTTATTATATTTTGAATTTTTGAGTGTGGTCAAGTTCTAGAGTTAGATCTATGAGTTTTCTAACTTATCCAAGTGGAATCACTGGAAAAGGTGTTGTAAATTTTCGTGTGGATTGATTTTAGCAAAGGAGTCAAAAACTGCAAAATACCAAAAAGGCTACTGTCCAGAAATTTAAAAGGACATTTTCGGCCACTTAGTTTGTGAGAAAATTTTCGGCCTTTTGGGACATGGAAATATATGGTATAAAGTACCTCTTGTCCAAAATTGAGCTCATTCCGACTTAAAATGAGCAAGTTATGACCATTTCAATATTTAGGTTTTTCCGACGAAAAACGCTATAACCGGAGTTCTATAACTCTGCTTATAATGAAATTTAAACTGGAAGCTCACGTTAACATGTGTAAGATCCTGCCAAGATTTGGGAATTTCTAGAGTTCAACTTGAGGTAGCTAATTTCTTAAGGAATTAATTAGAAATTAACTTTTGAAAAATACTTAAGAGAGTTGAAAAATTATAAAAAAAAAATACTTGTTGTGTATAAAATATATTATATATGTTTAGAAAAAGGATAGAAAAATAATAAGTTGATTCGGTAATTTTCATGAAAATGGTTTAGTTTCAAACATATGAGTTAAATATGTTATGTGAAGTTGAAGAATTGGTAAATAGGATTTTAGGGCTTGAAAATCTTATATAAGGTGTATGCAGATTTTTGATGAGTGATTTGATCATTGGTGATGAAATCTTATGAGTATGCCATTTTTGAATGATTAAATGCGTTGTTTGTTAAAGTGTAAACATTTAAATTAAATTGTTTATAAGTTTAAGAAGTGATTAAAATATTGTTATAATATTAACAATATTAGATTATTAGTTATTTAAGTGATGGATAATATTTGGATAAATTTAAAGTATTTAATATTTATCTTTGTTTTCGTTTGATTAATGCTTATATTATTGTCATCATCCTCATGCTTATATTGTGATGAAAGTCATCTTTGGCTTACGTGCAGAGATGGACTTGATATGATTATGACCAGGAATTATTCGGTATAATTATGATCGTAATGTAACGAATGATGTGGTAAAATTCCTCAGTGGCCTGTAGTGTATTGACGAACAGTTTTTGGTATGATTATGACTATGAATTATTCGGTATAGTCATGACCATTGATAATTTAATGAATATTCTTGGCCCATAAAGCAAGGATGACTCGATGATGTGATTTATTTATTAAGCTGAGTCTCAACGATAAAAATTGATGAAAACATTTTAAATCATAGAAGATAGTAGATATCATGCTCTACTTAACTCTTCCAATGGATTGTTTGTTTCGCTGCAGTTAAACATAATGTCTATTGTTATTTATCAGTTTAACATTGTTAAAGACTAATGATAATTTATTCTACATTATCTTAGTCATAATATTTCTTACTGGGCTAGTTGAGCTCACCCTTTCTTTCAATGTTCTCTTCAGGAAATGAGAATATAGCTGGGATGAGTCGGGGAACAGAGTGACGATCCAGATTATAGCATTAGTAGACCTTATTATTTTGTTAAATAGTGTGACAATAAATGTAATGAGGACTCCATTGAGTGTAGATATTGTCTAGATGACAATATTCTTATTAAAACTCTCAGTTTAAGCTTTGTCGTATTTTACACGACAATTGTATTATTAAGTTGTACTTGTATTTTTGTACCATGTATTTGACGACTCAAGATGGGGGATGTATACCTATTTTGGGGGCGTCACACAAGCCAATCATGTTGATGATAAATCATATACTTTGTAACAATCTTATTCATTTATTAATAAAAGTATTCATTTACAAAAGGCTTTAATTTATTTACATGGTATTGTTTTAATAATAAGTGATAAACTTATAGTTTTAAGCAATGCTTTTAGAATCATGATGAGATCATGCTAATGAGATCTAAATTCTTAGATATTTTAAATGTAATAACCCGATATTTTCTATATAATTAAATCAAAAAATTTGCGTATAATTTTTTTTTATTTATTTTAAAGGTGAGAATGCGTGCAAGGTAATGTGTATGTATTTATGTGATGAGTATAAAATATATTTATTACATGAATGATTACAAATAATTTTATTTTAGAATTATTGATCATTATAAATTATATTCTTATAATAATTAATTTTATAGTAGAAATGCTTTTATTAATTATTTTCCATGAAAATATGATTTATATTATTTAAATAATATATGAAATGATTATTAGAATTATTATAATAATTATTTTATTTTACTATATGAATTTAATTTATATTAATTAAGTTAATTATTTTAACTTAAGTAATAAAGGTATATATGCAAGAAAATCAAATATGGAATCGAAACCCTAATTCTGAATTTGGAATAAGGAAAGAGAATAATAATATAATATTAATTATATTTCAGTGCTATAAATATGTACTGTATGTACGTATTGATAACGGTTGACCAATTACGGTACAATATTATAAAACCCTAGTATCAAGCTAATAAACCCTAATACAGAAGTCAATTATGACTGTAAGATTTGGCAAGTTATTGTGTTAACGTGATTATTTAGCAAGTGTTAGAATTATAATTGTTAATTAGGGAAACCCTAAATTTTGAAAACCCTTATTGGTAATTGGAAACCCTAATTACAAAATTAGAAACCCTAATTTGCTAAGTAGGAACCCTAATCACTAATTAAGCAAGCTTAATGTTAATTAGTGAATATTTAAACCTAATTTTTCATGTTTTATATAATTAGAAAACTTAATCTAATTAAGAAACCCTAATTTGGAATTTTAAAAACTAAAAATTTTATTTTTAAACCCTAAATTGAAATCCTACAAAAATCTTTGTGCCAAAACCTTAAGGTTAAACCCTAAGAGTCAAACCCTAAGGGTTTGCTAACTTATATGTTTGCCATTAAAATCATAAGGCCAATGACCAAAATACCCTTATGCACATTCTTTATAAGCTTGCTTGTGTATCTTGCCGAAATATGGAGTTGTTGGCCAACTCTTGACCAACCATGTGACATTAAATTCCAGCAAATCAGCTACTTCAGCCAATTCATTGCATTCAAGACTTATATATATAGGATTTGAGAGAGAAAGTGTCACATTTAAGCTCATTCATACACATTCACACAACCTAAACTCTCTCCATCTCAAACCCACGAAATATATTAGTGGACCAGTTCCCTATCAAGTCCCCACCACCTTCATAAACATATTAGCAAGGCCAAATTCAAAATAGTGCAAGAAAGGTAAACCTTAAACCAATAAAATTTGATCATGTATGATATGATGGATTTGTTTTTTTTATGTTTAAACATGTTATATGTTGTGTTAAACAATGATCTGGGTTGATAGATGTTAGATCCATAACATCTATAGGCTCAGATTTGGTGTTTTCAAGAATCTGGAAAGAGTTTAAAAAGTGGTCTGACAACGAATGTCAGACCCTGTAAATCTCAGGCTGATATGTGTTTTTGTTGTTTCAATATTTGAAGTTATAGTATGTTATGATATCTTTAATCTGGACCTGGAATTAGGGTCAGAGGATATGTAGATTTGTTGTTATTGTTGGTCAAAGTTCGTTGACCGACCGTGACTGGACAAATCTGGGCAGCCCAGAACTTGCCCAAATTGGTCTGACTAGAAGTTTAAAGGCTCGAATCTGACAGTTGTTTGTTGATTTGTTACTGTTTTTGTATTCAGGTTGTAGTATGTTGTTTAGATTACAAGCTTAAGCTTTTAGATCGCCTAAATATCAAACGGATTGAAGTCAGTGGCTGGTCAAACCAGGCCAGAAGATCATGAAGTGAGTTTTCTGGGTAACCCAGAAAACTCAAGAACACAATCTCTGACAAGGTTTGACCAGCATATATCTTATGATCGTGTTGTTGTTTTATTGGTTTTATGTATTGGATCTCTACCCTTACATGTTTTCTACATACTGAAACCTTAAGATCACAAAAACAGTTCATGTGTTGCAAGTTATGGAAGCTCAAAAGTGGTCACTCGAATTGTTCTTCATTTCTGGGTTACCTAGAAATGAAGAACATCTCTGACAGCTTGTTCAAGGCTCCAGATTATACTGATTGGACATGTTTGTTGTTGGATCGTGTAGTATTACACGAGGACTACAAGATCTGACCAAGATCATGCCCAGAAACATCACAGTTTAAAAACTATTGTTAGTCAAACCTCCTAACTCATTAACAGCACATGAGTTTCTGGGTTTCCTCAAGAAGACCTATAGCGACAGTTTCGTCGCTATAGGGCCCATTAGTGACAGTTAATTACTAAATTATTATTTTTATTAAATAATTAGTATTAAATGGTTTTAATTATTAAAATTCATAATAAATTATTAAAAATTATTTTAAAGCTTCGAAAATTAGTTTTAATAATTTTAATATATTTCATAAATATTTAATATTTTTGGAATATTAAAGGCATTTTATTTATTTAATTATTATATTAAATAAGTTATTTAAAAATGATTTTAATACTTGAAAAATCATTTAAAATTATATTATGATATCAAAAATATTTTAAGTTATTTTTTAATGACTTTTAATATTTTGTGATGAATTTCATTAATAATTTAATATTAATGATAATTAAGTTATTTAATAAATGTATTAAATAAATTATGAAAAATTGAATTAATCATTTAAAAATCACATAAAAAGCGATTTAAAGGTTATAATAATATTTTAAGTTATAAAATATAACTTTTGATATTTTTGTCATGGAAAACATTAATAGTTTAATATTAATGATATTAGAGTTATTTAATAATTATATTAAATAAATTAGTTTAAAAATAATTTTAATATTATGAAAATCATTTTAAATGAAAATAAAGAGTTTAAAAATATTTTAAGTTATAAAATATAACTTTCAATATTTAAAGGTAATTTTCATTAATAAATTAATATTAATGATATTAGACTTATTTAATAAATATATTAAATAAATAGTTTTAAAATGGTTTTATTAATTTAAAAATCATTTAAAAAGGGTATAAATGAATTAAAAATATTTTAAGTTATAATTAATGACTTTAATATTTTGATAAGTAATACATTAATATTTTAATATTAATAGTAATTATTTAAAATGATTTTAAATATTTTAAAAATCATTTAAGGGTAATATTAATACTTTAAAAGTATTTTAAGATTTTGGCAATGGTTTTATTAATAGTTTAATATTAATTAAATATTAATTATAATAGAATTATTTAATATTTAAATTATTTAATAATGATTTCGGTGTTTGAAAATTCATGATAAATTATGATAATTATTTAAAAATTATTATAAGGCTATGAAAAATCGTATGACTGATATTTACATCTATTGAACTTTGGTATAGAGTCTTAGACTCGTTAATTACCGATAAAGATGTCGACACGCCGATATGTTTCAGGAATTGATCTGGACTTTGATAACTGGACTAGATTCGTGTTTGTTTGTGATACAATGACTGATATAATTATGTGACAATGTGATTAGGTATGTGTTGACTGCAATGAGCAATATTATGTGTTATGATATAATATTCTAATCGAACGAATGATCTTATTAATGATAGGTTGCTATATAAAAGATAAAACTAAGTTGCGTATTGTAAGCAGCAGACCAAGCAAGTATCCTACCTTTGCATTTACTTTATGCAATGGACATAAGTAAGAAATTTTCAGAATTATATTATGATTG
Organism: Panax ginseng; assembly: GCA_020205605.1. NCBI lineage: Eukaryota > Viridiplantae > Streptophyta > Magnoliopsida > Apiales > Araliaceae > Panax > Panax ginseng. The sequence goes on along the minus strand of CM035132.1, from coordinate 123,422,009 downwards.
TGCCAGAATATTAACACTATTGTTATCGATTATGTAGTTGATCATTATTTATTAGTACAGTATTATTGTATAATTCAAATATTTATTCTGTTCGTTAATTTCTAAATATGGTTATACAAGTGTCCCCACTTGGATAATCATTGTATTTAATCACATGTTGATACATACTTATTAAATTCCGGTATGTATACGTTGATTTCAAAGCCGTCTAAGCTATTTGACCTAGCTAGACACAGATTTAGAAATATCATTGAACATGATAAAACTTTATTATATCCTGTGACGCCCCCAAAATAGGTCCACACAACCCATTCTGAGTCGTCAGATATCACTCCATAAAAATCAAATATAAACTTAATTTATACAACTGTTGAACTGTCGTACAGAGTACAACAACAGATAAGCTGTGAGTTTCAATACAAAATCTATGTAACTCTCATGGTGCCTCGACCACGACACCTTACAAAGGTACTTTACATAAAAGTACAGTCAATAATTGTTTTTGAAATTAAAATCTTTGGGAAATGCTAAGGAAACCTTCGTACATAGGAGGCCATGAATCTAAGTTATGATAGATATCATATGCCCAAAGAATTATCCTTGGTTGATCCAATAGACCCCAAAGAAAAATGAGAAGATTACTATCATGTTCCTTCCAATGATGAGTCTTCTCTTGACATAAAATTATCTCAGTTGTCTCCAAGTGAGAATTATATTTCAAATATACTCCAAGATCATATAGGTAGTGCTCGTAGATATACTCAGCAAGTGGATGTGCACAACCTTGTCTTATGATAACACGAGATTGTATGTCATTAGACATCTTGTATGATAGTGGCAAAACACCCTTCCAAAGTTGGGTTCTCATCAACCTATTGTTGTTCACCAAAATTAATTATTAAGTGACATATAACATACGACACGCACATCTTAGGTCCTCAATGCAATTATATATTGCATGTCATGCCGTTTTATAATGTATTGAGAAACTTCAACAGTCCCGGACCATCTCACTATTTCCCTGTTATCCCCACTCGACCCAGCTACACTCTTATTACCTGAAAGGAATTGTGAAGCAAAAGGGTGAGCACAACTAGCCTAGTAAAGAATATCATGACTAAAGATAATTAAATTATCAATAACATTCATCAGTAATAAATCAAAGATTTAGAACATATGGTAGATGATAAAACTTTTCAACCATAAGAGTCAAATAGACCATCAGGTCTATTATCTCCTCCATATTAAAAGTCCACCAATAATGTTTTATCCCTGTAACATCAATCAACAATTCATGTTCACTATCATATGAATAACTCATAATCATAATTGTGATTCTAAATTCTTCTTCGCACCCAGGATGAAGATAATTTTTATCACCTATCTTCACCTGAAACATCAAAAATTATGGTTATACCAAATCAAAATTCATGCTCATAATCATACTAATAAATTCATCTTTGCAATACGACCAGAGATATTCATTAACAATTCATCTTTTGCACTACGGGCCAAAGACATACAATCAGATAACTAATAACCAATGCAGTTCATCTTTGCACTACAGGCCAAAGATATACAAGCTCAGAAAACTAATAATCTTTGAGACTCGACTTAATTGTATCACGACCACGAATTATCCATGCACTACGGGCAAAGGATATTCGTGTTTTCAATTACTGGTCATGATTATACCCGATAATCCTCGGTCATAATCATACCAAGTCCATCTATGCACTACAATCCATGATGATGACTTTCAATAAAATATAAACATGAGTATGATGACAATGATATAAGAATTCAATAAAACAAGTTCAAGAATTATTTTATCCAGAACTAATAACGTCCAAATTGTCAACATGATACTTCTTTGTAGAGTAAAATTCAAGAATGCTCGAAGAATATTTCCATGAAAAGATCTTCGGATGAAGCGCGCAAATATCAAGGATATTCCACCAATTTCATGGAGTATAGAAGTCAAAACTTTAACCAACCGAGTATAAGAAAGAATATATGAAGCTGCAAATGGATTTTTTACGCCACGCCAGTAATCCACGATATACATATCATTTCCACAATTTAATAAGGAATGAATACAAAGGATCATTCACCATGCATGTGGAAATCCACATGAAAAAGTTATTCCAATGTAATAATAAAGAATAGAATAACGTAGGATTCACCATAAGTGCGATAGATCGCATGCATGCAGTTATTCCCAAAATGAGAATAATAAATAATGGAACCGAATCCCACAAGAACGCATGACATGATATTAGATAGAATAATAAATACGAATAATAAATAATGGAACCAGTCCCACAGAACGTCACGATATAGTATATTAGATAGAATAATAAATGGGGAATAATAAATAATGGAATCACGTCCAACGTAAGCGTCTGAATAGGATATTAAAATGTAATAATAAATAACGGAACCGGATGAAGCAAAATTACAGACCGGCGTGATATTCCAAATGTAAATAATAAAGAATGGAATAATAACAGACTTCACCAAGTATACGGTAATCCGCGTATACAGGTTATTCCAACAGAATAATAAAGAATGGAATAACAACAGACTTAACAAGGTATCTCGATCACAGCGTATCTGAGTTATTCCAACGAAATAATAAAGAATGAAATAACAACAGACTTCACCAGTATACTGGTGTCCGTGTATACAAAGTTATTCAACAGAATAATTAATGGAACCGTGTCGAAGTAAATTACACCGAATCGGATATTCCGGCGAAATAATAAAGAACGGAATAATAGAAGAATTTACGCCATGTATGCGGTACATCGCATAAAATCAAGTTATTCAACATAATAATAAAGAATGGAATAATGTAAGAATTTCACCAAGTATAGGGTAGTCCACAGATACAAGTTTATTCCAATGAATAATAAAGAATGGAATAACAATGAAATTCACCAGTATACGTGAATCACATATACAAGTTATTCCAACGTAATAATAAAGAATGGAATAATGTAAGGATTTCACCAAGTATAGGGGAGTCCAGTATCAAAGTTATTCCAACGAATAATAAAGAATAGAATAATAGAAGGATTTCACCAAGTATGGGGAGTCCAAGCGTGTCTGAGTTATTCCAACGTAATAATAAAGAATGGAATAATGAAGTTCTCTTCATGAATACTGAAAGAATAACACCCCTTAATATAATAATAATATCCCTTACCTTAGAATAAAGCTGGATACTAGAATAGAGAGGTAGCAGACTTCTCTTCTTCTTTCTCTCTATAGCTTCTCCCTCTATAATTATTGCTCTATAGCTTTCTCTCTCTAGAGTTTCAGTGAATTCGTAAGAAATAATGAAGGAATGAGCTTCTATTTATAGGAGAATGGATTGAATAGTAACTAATTCATGAACGGTCCAGATTGATTTACCTTTAAACGGACGGTCCATATTAAAATTTAAAGCAACGATCCATACTGATTCACTATTAAAACTTTAAACTAGCGATCCATATTGATTTACTATTAAAACTTTAAACCAGCGATCCATATTGACTTACTATTAAAACTTTATACTAGCGATCCATATTGATTTACTATTATAAATTCAACCAACGGTCTGAAAAATTAGCACATCTCCTCATGGAATAATATTGTACCCAAAAATAATTTGGACCGAAAAGAAATATATTGTTTGGGTGAATAGTAACCCATGAATAATAACTCATGAATAGTAACTCATGAATAGTAACTCGTTAATTGTAACCCATAAATAGTAACTCATGAATAGTAACTCGTGAATAGTAACTCATCAATAGTACTCCAACACAAAAAGTATCCCGAATACCCGATTGAACAATATAACCTCCAGACATCAATTATCATCAGAATAGATGTCGATTTCTACTAACACAAATAATCCCGCACAATGGAACTATCAAATTCATATTTAATCAACACGAACTTATTCATCATTAATATTATAACTCACAATATTTAACAACCGAGTTGTTCCCGGTGAAAGAGGGCTTTCCAATAAGGATTTCTCCTATCATGCCAAGCAATTAGGTGACCAAACCTCTCCTTGATGTAACTTCTAGACATTGTAAATATTGAAATTTAATAATATGAATAACTTTGTCGTCTCAATTATTGATTTAATAATATAACATATTATACAGAAGATACTGTGACAATAATTGAATCAATAATATGAGAGATATGATGCAGCCATTACTGTAGCAATAATTGAGTATAACTGAGTAACTTCTCAAATAAGCATCAATAATCGATATCGTGTGCTACTATGCAACCACGCGTATTTTACCATCGATTATTTTATAACAACTTACTTACTTTGCAAAATTTTCACATATCACCCTTAACTTTAACCTTTATCAATTTAACCATTTACTAAATAGAATAATTATAAGAAAATTGAATACTTTCATTTTATAAAATTCGGGGTCTCACATATCCAATCAAATTGTTTTGGTTCGGATTCCCGACTAAGTATGAACATCCCGAATATGGGAAAACTTTTATGCGCCTAAGGCGGAAAAGATGAACGATAATATCGTTCTTGTATGTAGTATTGATCAATACAGGGCACATTGGGATAATCACCCTCGCGCCCGTAAGTTATGACGGTTTGCAAATGAAGTTCTGCTAAACCTTGTCAAAAATTGAAAACAAAGTTCATAGTCTATCGACTACTCTTCATTTATAGTCAATACATAGTTTCAAAAACTTGATATAGAATTGTTATGTTATTATTATTGGTTCAGTTTACTTCACAACTGTTGATTCGTTGTAGAAGTGTCATTCAAAGAAAACATTTACTCCTTTTAGTTAATATTTATTGTTGATATTACTTGTTGGGCACTCAAATGCTCATCCTTGCTTAATTTAAATATTTTTAGCTAAGTGTGAACAACCAGAAGGTTCGGCCAAGAACAAGGGAAAAGGAAAGCAAACAGAATAAGTGTTATGGTACTCTATGTAATAGTATTACTTTATTAAGACAATGATATCTATTAATTATCATGTAATGAATGTAGTAAAGGTTGCGTACTTGGGATTAGACTCTGATAAATGTAAGTTAAGTTTGATATTCATATTATTGTTATTATTATTAGTATTATTCCGCTCATAGAAATGGTATCGTAAAGCACCGAGTTTGGGTTTCAAGTACCTAAATTTGGGGGCGTTACATTATGGTATCAGAGCTTTAGGGTTAGAAACCTTAGGTGGGATAAACCTTAGGCTATAACCTTAGGACATTGGGAAACGTTGAAAATATAAATAACTCGAATAGAGTTTAAAAGGAGATGAATTGAATTAATTCATCGTAAAATAAAATAAAAGATAACTTATATAAAACTATTATTTGCTATGTGTATATACTATATGCTATCAGGATAATTTATGTGTGTAGATGTCAGATAGAAAAGGATTAGGATACCCTCAGATCGTAAAGAAGGAGCCAACGAGCCAATGTCAAAGCTAATAGCTGACATAGAGGATCACTTGAAAGCAACCCTAATGAGGTGATTATACTGGAAAAGTGTAGTACCAGACCCAGAAACGATAGTATAATTGATATATAGAGTATAGTTAAAGAATATAAGGTGAAGCTCGAGTTCTTAAACTCATATGTTTGTGATGAGTTCTTAAACTTATAATATGTGGTAAGTTTGATGAACTTGGTATAGTTAGGTGTGAATGGATTATTGAGGATAATGGGAATATATAGAATACTAAGCAATTGATCCTTAGTGAAGGCGTAAGAAATAAGTAGTATTAGTATTACTTGAATATGTATGATTCTATGTTGTGTATACGATAGGTATGTCTGTATAAGATAATATTCTCAACTTTTGTATAAGTTGTAGCAGCGAATCCCGACTTTTGAGTCACAAAGGGATAGCGAATGTTTAAAGCAGTATGTGTTATGGTATGTCAAGTGCTATGAATATGAATCTATGTTGGAGTCATGAAATAAGTTGGTATAACGATAGTAATTATTTATCTAAACAGTGGTTAATACAATAAACCCAGTTCTCAAAATCTAATATTTTGAATACATGACTATTTGAGTAGAGAATTCCGCGTTATATGTTAAACGTATACGATAAGGCTTATAATGTAGGATAATAAAGAATAATAATGACGCCAAGATGAAAATGAAACCAAAGGACAGAAGAACCTGTCAATAAAGCTGAAGGACTACCAGATCCGATGCAGAATTTTGCGAATATTGTCGCTCAAGCTATGCAGAACATAATACCACCCGCGAGAAATTAGCTAGATAATCAATTGGCGAACTTCAAAGACTTCAAGGCAATCGAACCGCCAGGATTTAGAGGATCAACTGACCCTGTAGAAGCATTTGTGATAGTTAGGGTAACGAAGGGGCAAAAGACAGCTTTTGTCACCTATGTGATGAAAGGGGAGGCGAATTTTTGGAGGGAGGCAAATCAAGCTAGAGCCGGAGAAGGGAGTAGTGGTAGTAGGACTGGAAAAAAAGGAAAGGAGATAATTTTGGGAATACCAAAATTAGGCTAGGAGGTGGAAAGAAACATGTTATGCAGTGTGGAAATTGCGAAAAGAATCACTCGGGAGAGTGTGTTAAAGGTAAGTTTATGTGTGGGCAGAAGGGACATATCTCTCCCAACTGCCCCAATCCTAGGATGAACAGTGGGTGTTTCAGGTGTGGAGTAATGGAGCATAAGGTGAAAGACTGTTCAAGAAGGAGAAGGGAGGCAAGGAATACGAATACGGGGAAAGGCGGTAGGACATTAGCGACAACGGGACCAACTTCAACAAACGAACCAACAGAACAAACCGCAAGAGTCTTCAACATGATCGTTCAAGATACCGTGGCAGATGGGGATGCAACTCCAGGTATTATTCGTATAACTTTTATTTTCTTATATATATAATAAATTATTTTATAAAGAAAATTTTGAAGGAGGAATTTGAGTTATATTAGAAATCAAATTTTCGTATAATCAGATAGACAAGATTTATGCTGAATAATTAAAGATCGGTTCGATTAATTATGATTGAGATCTACTTCTAATGATTGTGTATGTTATGTACCCTTGTATGTATAGGTTTTAAAATGGTGATTCCGAGGACGGAATCTTTATAAGGGAGGGTGAATATAATAACCTGATATTTTCTATATAATTAAATTAAAAATTTTGCGTATAATTTTTTTTTTTTTTAAAGGTGAGAATGCGTGCAAGGTAATGTGTATGTATTTATGTGATGAATATAAAATATATTTATTACATGAACAATTACAAATAATTTTATTTTGGAATTATTGATCATTATAAATTATATTCTTATAATAATTAATTTTATAGTAGAAATATTTTTATTAATTATTTTCAATGAAAATATGATTTTATATTATTTAAATAATATATAAAATGATTATTATAATTATTATAATAATTATTTTATTTTATTATATGAATTTAATTTATATTAATTAAGTTAATTATTTTAACTTAATTAATAAAGGTATATATGCAAGATAAATCAGATATGAAATCCAAACCCAAATTCTGAATTTGGAATAAGGAAAGAGAATAATAATATAATATTAATTATATTTCAGTACTATAAATATGTATTGTATGTACGTATTGATAATGGTTGACCAATTACGGTACAATATTACAAAACCCTAGTATTAAGCTAAAAAACCTTAATACAAAAGTTAATTATGACTGTAAGATTTGGCAAGTTATAGTGTTAACTTGATTATTTAGCAAGTGTTAGAATTATAATTGTTAATTAGGGAAACCCTAATTTTTGAAAAACCTTATTGGTAATTAAAAACCCTAATTATAAAACTAGAAACCCTAATTTGTTAAGTAGGAACCCTAATCGCTAATTAAGCAAGCTTAATGTTAATTAGTGAATATTTAAACCTAATTTTCATGTTTTATATAATTAGAAAACTTAATCTAATTAAGAAACCCTAATTTGGAATTTTAGAAACTAGAAATTTTATTTTTAAACCCTAAATTAAAATCCTATAAAAATCTTTGTGCTAAAACCTTAGGATTAAACCCTAAGGGTCAAATCCTAAGGGTTTGCCAACTTATATGTTTGTCATTAAAATCATAAGGCCAATGACCAAAATACCCTTATGCACATTCTTTATAAGCTTTCTTGTGTATCTTGCCAAAATATGGAGTTGTTGGCCAACTCTTGACCAACCATGTGACATTAAATTCCAGCAAATCAGTTACTTCACCCAATTCATTGCATTCAAGACTTATATATATAGAATTGGAGAGAGAAAGTGTCACATTTAAGCTCATTCATACACATTCACACAACCTAAACTCTCTCCATCTCAAACCCACGAAATATATTAGTGGACCAGTTCCCTATCAAGTCCCCACCACCTTCATAAACATATTAGCAAGGCCAGATTCAAAATAGTGCAAGAAAGGTAAACCCTAAGACAATAAAATTGGATCATGTATGCTATGATGGATTTGTTGTTTTTATGTTTAAACATGTTATATGTTGTGTTAAATAATGATCTGGGTTGATAGATGTTAGATCCATAACATCTATAGGCTCAGATTTGGTGTTTTTAAGAATCTGGAAAGAGTTTAAAAAGTTGTTTGACAACGAATGTCAGACCCTATAAATCTCATGTTGATATGTGTTTTTGTTGTTTCAATATTTGAAGTTATAGTATGTTATGATATTTTTAATCTGAAACAAGAATTAGGGTAAGAGGATGTGTAGATTTGTTGTTATTGTTGGTCAAAGGTCGCTGAATCGACTGATGATCGGCCAAATCAAATCTGCGAGAACTTGCCCGATCGATTCGACAAAAAGTTTAAAGGCTCGAATCTGACAGTTGTTTGTTGATTTGTTACGGTTGTAGTATGTTGTTTAGATTACAAGCTTAAGCTTTTAGATCGCCTAAATATAAAACGGATTGAAGTCAGTGGCTAGTCAAACCAGGCCAGAAGATCATGAAGTGAGTTTTCTGGGTAACCCAGAAAACTCAAGAACACAATCTCTGACAAGGTTTGACCAGCATATATCTTATGATTGTGTTGTTGTTTTATTGGTTTTATGTATTGGATCTCTACCCTTACATGTTTTCTACATACTGAAACCTTAAGATCACAAAAACAGTTCATGTGTTGCAAGTTATGGAAGCTCAAAAGTGGTCACTTTCATTTCTTCATCATTTCCGAAATGAACATCTCTCGACAAACTTGTTCAAGGCTCCAAATCTCATTCAGGTTATACTGATTGGCCATGTTTGTTGTTGGATCGTGTAGTATTACACGAGGACTACAAGATCTGACCAAGATCATGCCCAGAAACATCACAGTTTAAAAACTATTGTTGGTCAAACCTCCTAACTCGCTAACTGCACATAAGTTTCTGGGTTTCCTCAAGAAGACCTATAGCGACAGTTTCGTCGCTATAGGGCCCATTAGCGATAGATTAATTACTAAATTATTATTTTTATTAAATAATTAGTATTAAATGGTTTTTAATTATTAAAAATTCATAATAAATTACTAAAAATTATTTTAAAGCCTGAAAATTAGTTTTTAATAATTTTTAATATATTTCATAAATATTTAATATTTTTAGAATATTAAAGGCATTTTATTTATTTAATTATTATATTAAATAAGTTATTTAAAAATAATTTTAATACTTGAAAAATCATTTAAAATTATATTATGATATAAGAAAATATTTTAAGTTATTTTTAATGACATTTAATATTTTGTGATGAATTTCATTAATAATTTAATATTAATGATAATTAAGTTATTTAATAAATGTATTAAATAAATTATGAAAAATTGAATTAATCATTTAAAAATCATATAAAAACGATTTAAAGGTTATAATAATATTTTAAGTTATAAAATATAACTTTTGATATTTTTGTCATGGAAAATATTAATAGTTTAATATTAATGATATTAGAGTTATTTAATAATTATATTAAATAAATTAGTTTAAAAATGATTTTAATATTATAAAAATTATTTTAAATAAAAATAAAGAGTTTAAAAATATTTTAAGTTATAAAATATAACTTTCAATATTTAAAGGTAATTTTCATTAATAAATTAATATTAATGATATTAAACTTATTTAATAAATATATTAAATAAATAGTTTTAAAATGATTTTATTAATTTAAAAATCATTTAAAAATGATATAAATGGATTAAAAATATTTTAAGTTATAATTAATGACTTTTAAATATTTGATAAATAATACATTAATATTTTAATATTAATAGTAATTATTTAAAATGATTTTAAATATTTTAAAAATCATTTAAGGGTAATATATACTTTAATAATTTTTGAATTATAAATAACTTTAAGATTTTGGCAATGGTTTTATTAATAATTTAATATTAATTAAATATTAATGATAATAGAATTATTTAATATTTAAATCATTTAATAATGATTTTAGTGTTTGAAAATTCATGATAAATTATAATAATTATTTAAAAATTATTATAAGGCTATGAAAAATCGTATATGAATGATATTTACATCTATTGAACTTGGTAAGAGTCTTAGTCTTAGAGTTTTGAATTATCGATAAAAAGATGTTTCGCATTGCACACCAACATATTTCGAAATTGATCTGGACTTAGATAATTGACTAGATTCGTGTTTATTTGTGATACAATGATTGATATAATTCTGTGACAATCTGATTAGGTTATGTGTCGACTGCAATGAGTAGTATTATGTGTTACGATATAATATTCTAATCGAACGAATCATCTTATTAATGATAGGTTGCTATATAAAAGATAAAAATAAGTTGTGTATTGTAAGCAGCAGACCAAGCAAGTATCCTACCTTTGAATTTACTTTATACAATGGATATAAGTAAGAAAGTTTCAGAATTATATTATCATTGTGCCAAAATATTAACACTATTGTTATCGATTATGTAGCCAATCATTATTTATTAGTACAGTATTATTGTATAATTTAGATATTTATTTTGTTCATTAATTTCTAAATATTGTTATACAAGTGTCCCCACTTGGATAATCATTGTATTTAATCACATGTTGATACATACTTATTAAATTCCAGTATGTATACGTTGACTTAGAAGCCGTCTAAGCTATTTGACCTAGCTAGACACAGATTTAAAAATATCGTTGAACATAATAAAACTTTATTGTATCCAATCAAATTATTTTGGTTCGGATTCTCGACTAAGTCTGAACATCTCGAATATGGAAAAACTTTTATATGCCTAAGGCGGAAAAGATGAATGATAATATCATTTTTTGTATGTAGTATTGATCAATACAGGGAACATTGGGATGATCACCCTCGCACCCGTAAGTTATGACGGTTTGCGGATGAAGTTCTGCTAAACCTTATCAAAAATTGAAAACAAAGTTCTTAGTCTGTCGATTACTCTTCATTTATAGTCAATACGTAGTTTTAAAATTTTGATATAGAATTGTTATGTTATTATTATTGGTTCAGTTTACTTCACAACTGTTGATTCGTTGTAGAAGTGTCATTCAAAGAAAATATTTAATCCTTTCAGTTAATATTTATTGTTGTTATTACTTGTTAGGCACTCAAATGCTCATCCTTGCTTAATTTAAATGTTTTCAGCTAAGTGTGAATAACCAGAAGGTTCGGCCAAGAACAAGGAAAAAGGAAAGCAAACAGAATAAGTGTTATGGTACTCTATGTAATTGTATGACTTTATTAAGATAATGATATCTATTAATTATCATGTAATGAATGTAGTAAAGGTTGCGTACTTTGGATTAGACTGGTAAATGTAAGTTAAGTTTGATATTTATATTATTGTTATTATTATATTAGTATTATTCTGCTCATAGAAATGGTATCGTAAAGCACCGAGTTCAGGTTTTAATTACCTGAATTTGGGGGCGTTACATTAAAAACTAAAATGTTTCCAATCGATGGATTACTAAAAAGGGGATTAGTGAATTCGGATAGATTGGTACATATATTGCTTGCTTATTGGATGAGGATGATTGATCTCATGATCATTTGTGTGGAGACACTAAAGCAAGTATGTAGGTGCTTATTGGAGAATAAGTACACTTAACGTGGCTCGTTAAGGAATACCTAATGGAGTTTTACTTGCCTGTCAATAGGAATTTCTGTAGTGATAGTAGTACAAGTGATCCTTGGACTTGAGATCATCATAGTATCTTGTGTATAATGAGTTATACTTTGACTTATTACTAGGGTATATCAAAGGGTATACTTGGGTATAATATGTTATACATGGAGATAATGTATGATCAATAAAAAATCTACCGCTTCTAGTAAAAGAAGAAAAATGTCCTATGTGATTCGATAAATGACAATCCAAGAGTCTTTGGCCAAGGCATAATGTATTTAGAAAGGAGTTTCTAATTTGTATTATTTGGAGTTGTGCATTTAAGAATCAAAATATATATAATTAAATAAAATAAGTCTTGACAGTAAATCCATGTCTTATATTTAATTGGGACATTGTATGGTGGAATGATTGAATTGTAGGGTAATTATTTACTCAAAAGTTCTTTTATGATTAATGTTGAAATCTATATTATTTGAAAAGTCGTTGATCGCTAAGAAGGCTTATCCTTATTATAAAATAAATATTATTTATTTAAATGAATTAATAGTTTAATTTATTTATTTAAATAAGATTAGAATTGTTCTAATTAATTTATTCACAACCGGTTTAATATGGAGAACCTAAAGAGTCACACCGCAAAAGGAAATATACTTATTTAAGAAGAAAATGGCATAATCGTAATAATAAGTTAAGTGTATTTAATTTAATCTATGGTGATAGAATAAATTAAATATCTTAATATTTATTATTTAATATTTTGGAAATATTAAATATATATTAATAAGAGGAGTCTTATTGTTATTATTGCTATTATTATTATTTAATTTCTAGAGTTTGGGAATTAATTAATAAAAGGTACTCTCATATATTCCTAATAAGATTAGGAGGCTAATTAATTAAAAAGATTTTAATTAAGTATTATTAATAAGATTAGGAGCCTAATTAATTAAAGTAGTTTAATTAATTAATATAAAACCATATTCCTAAATAGTTTAGGAGGGTTCCCTACATCTATAAATAAGAGGAGTCTTATTATTTGGACCTGGATGTTTTAGTGGGTCATTATCCATGTGGAAGAAATTTACCCTGCGTATGAATATAATTTGGCAGTCGAGAATTTTAAAGAATCCAAGATTCCTAGTAACATTCAATTTCCAATTCCTAAGAAAAGTGTCAGGATATGTTCCGACTTCCTTTCTTTAAGGAGATTCAATTCAATCCCATTAAGGAATTATACCTAATGAGGAATCATATTCCTATACAGGAAAGGAGTTGTGATCATTATAAATACAAGGCTATAACATAATTTTCAAGTATCTCATTATATTCCTACGCTAGAACTTAATACCTCCATTGTTAACCTTATTCAGCATGTATTTATTCTCACACCGGAACTATCCCCCGGTGGCCTATACCGTCAAGTTTTTCCATGTGATTTCATTTCTATGCAAGATTGGACGCGCTATTAGTGATTAGGCGCGTGAACTAATCTTAGTGTTAACAATGATGATCTAACTATGCTTAGAATTTGATTTCAAGGGCTAATGTGACGCCCCCAAAATAGGTATACATCACCCATTCTAAGTCGCCAAATACATGGTACATAATTTAAAGACAAACTTCTTTTATACAATATGACAAAAGCGTAGCTGAGAGTTTTAACACGAATATTGTCTTCTAGACAATATCCACACTCAATGGAGTCCTCATTACAATTATTATCACACTATTTTATAGAATAGTGAGGACTACTATAGCCATTTATCCTGGACCATCACTCCATTACCCGACTCATCCCAGCTATATTCTCATTTCCTGAAGAGAAAAATGAAAGAAAAGGGTGAACTCAACTAGCCCAGTAAGAAATATTATGACTAAGATAATGCAGAATAAATTATCGTTAGCCTTCAACAGTATATCAACTGATAGAATACAATAGACAATAAGTTTTAGATCAACAACTGCAGTGGAATAAGCAATCCATTAGAAGAGTCAAGTAGAGCATGATATCTACTATCTTCTATGATTTTAAAGTTTACCATCAATTTTATTGTTGAGACTCAGCTTAATAAATAATCCACATCACTGAGCTATCCATGCACTACGAGCCAAGGATATTCATTAGTATCACGACCACGAATTATCCATGCACTACGGACCAAGGGTATTCGTGTTTTCACCAATGGTCATGATCATACCAAACAACGATTCATATTTGCACCCTTGGCCGAAGAGATTGCATGGTTATGATCATACCAACATCTGTCCATCAAAGTACTACGGGCTAATGAGGACTTTTACCGCATCATTTGTAACATTACGGTCATGATTATACCGAATATTCCCTGGTCATAATCATACCAATCAACAGTCCATCTATGCACGTAAGCCACAGATGACTTTCATCATAATATAAGCATGAGGATGATGACAATGATATAAGAATTCAATTAAATGAACATAAAGATAAATTTTGAAGATTTATAATTTAATTTATCCAGAATTCAATAATATCCAAATTATCAATATGATACTACTTTGTGGAGTAAAATTTAATAATAATATTGTATCAAAAATGATTTGGACCAAAAAAATCAATTTTTATCATGAATAGTACTCCGGGTGAATATTACCCGAGTGAATAGTACCCCATGAATAGTACTTCAGGAATAGTATTTTTTTAATAGTACCCCATGAATAGTACTTTGTGAATAGTACCCCATGAATAGTACTTTGTGAATAGTACCATATTTATGAATAGTACTATATTTATAAATAGTGCCTATGAATAGTACTCTGTGAATAGTATTGTGAGACCCCAAATTTTATGAATAAAGATTTAAATTTCTCAAAATATTTTTTTTGAATATTATGGTGTGAATTTGATATAATGTTATAGTTGTGGGTAATATTTACAAATTTTGCAAAGTAAGCAAGTGGTTATATAATATTCGATTGGTCGGAGAATATTCTTTTTGTCGGGGAATATCCATACGACGGCACAATCATTAGTGGACCCCATAACGGAAGTATTGTCGTAGTTAAAAACGATAAAATTATCTTTTTATAAAAAACGCTAAGAAAGTGTTACCGTTAAAACCTGTTGAACTACCCTAGGTAGTAAAAATACGATGTCTACGGCGTGGTTGCATAGTAGCACACGGTATTGATTATTGATGCTTACTTAAGAAGTCACTCAGTTATATTCAATTATTGCTACAATAATTGCTGCATGATATCTCTCATATTATTGATTCAATTATTGTCATAGTATCATCTGCATAATATGTTATATTATTAAATCAATAATTGAGATGACAAAGTTATTTATATTATTAAATTCCAATATTTACAATGTCTAGAAGTTCTGTCAAGGAGAGGTTTGGTCATCTAATTGTGTGGCAATAAGGAGAAATCCTTATCGAAAAGCCCCCTCTTTCCTGGGAACGACCTGGTTGTTAAATATTGTGAGTTATAATATTAATGATGAATAAGTTCATGTTTATTAAAGATGAATTTGATAGTTCCATTGTGTTGGGATTATTAGTGTTAGTGGAAATTGACATCTATTCTGATGATAATTGATGTCTAGGGTTATATTGATAAATCGGGTAATTTATCAGATAAATGAGCAATTAATTGCTACTAATTCATATGATTATAAATATTTGTTCACATGTGTGTACTATTGATTCACATTCTTGTACTATTAGGGGAGTTGGTGTAAGATTGATAATACTTGCATGACTAAGTTAAAAATAGAGGTATAGATGGAGGTACTATACTATAATTCGTATTTTCACATGATTATAACTATTGATTCATATGATTGAACTAGTGATTCACATTATTTACTATTAGGGAGATGGTGCAAGTTTGATAATACTTGCAGGACTAAATTAAAAATGAAAGAAAAGTTTAAGGTATTGTACTGTAATTTTTCGAGCCCCAAAACGTGCAATTATCGAAACTATATTTTCCTATAAATAGAAGCTCATTCTTGTCCTTCATTTCTCACCAATTCACTAAAGCTTTAGAGCAATTATTATAGAGAGAAAGAAGAAGACAAGACTGTTACCTCTCTATTCCAATATCCAGTTTCTTCTAAGGTAAGGGGTATTATTTCTTTTGCATTCATGAAGAGAGCTATTGTTATTCCATTCCTTATTATTACTCGTTGGAATAACTTTGTCTATCAAAGTAATCGCATACATGGTGAAATTCTTACATTATTCCATTCTTTATTATTACATTTGGAATATCACGCTAGGTCGTATTACACGACCTAGTTCCATTAATTATTATTCTGTTGGAATAACTCATTATCTGCATGCGATCTATCGCATGCATGGTGATTTCTGTTGTTATTCCATTCTTTATTATTCTGTTGGAATATCCTGTCAGTGCGTATTACGCCTAACCTAGTTCCATTATTTATTATTATATTGGAATAACCTGTCTGTGCGGTCTATCGCATGCATGGTGATTTCGATTGTTATTCCATTCTTTATTATTCTGTTGGAATATTTTGTCGGTGTGTATTATACCTGACCTGGTTCTATTATTTATTATTCTGTTGGAATAACCTGTCTATGTGGATTACCACATACATGGTGAATGATCCTTCATATTCATTCCTTATTAAATTGTGAAAATGATCTGTTTACGTGGATTACGGCATAGCGGGTTAAAATCCATTTGCAGTTTCATAATTTTTGGGACATTCAAAAATTCTGGAAAAATTTGGGAGGATATTATGATAAGTTTTCTAACATCTCCAAGTGGAATCACTGAAAGAGGAGTTGTAGATTTTTGTATGGACTATTTTTAACAAAGCATAAAAAAGTGAAAAAAAAAGAGAAAAAGTTACTGCCCACAATTTGTAAGGGCTGTTTCGGCCACTTAATTTGTGAGAAAAATTCCGGCCTTTTGGGACATGGAAATATATGGTATAAAGTACCTCCTGTCCAAAAATGAGCTCATTCAGACTTAAAATGAGCAAGTTATGACTATTTCAATATTTAGGTTTTTTCGACGAAAAACGCTATAACCGGAGTTCTATAACTCCGATGACCATAAAATTTAAAGTGGAAGCTCACGTTAACATGTGTAAGATCCTGCCAAGATTTGGGAATTTCTGGAGTTAAAATTGAGGTAGCTAATTTCTTAAGGAATTAATTAGAAATTAATTTTTGAAAAATTATAAAAAAATACTTGTTATGTATGAAATATATGTATATATGTTTGGACAAAGGATAGAAAAATAATAAGTTGATTTGGTAATTTTTCATGAAAATGGTTTTGTTATAAACATATGAGTTAAATATGTTATGTGAAGTTGAAGAATTGGTAAATAGGATTTTAGGGCTTGAAAATCCTATATAAGGTATGTGCAGATTTTTAGTGAGTGATTTGATCATTGGTGATGAAATCTTATGAGTATAGAATTTTTGAATGATTAAATGCATTATTGGTAAAGTATAAACAATTAAATTAAATTGTTTATAAGTTTAAGAAGTGATTAAAATATTGTTATAATATTAACAATATTAGATTATGAGTTATTTAAGTGATGGATAATATTTGGATAAATTTAAAGTCTTTAACATTTATCCTTGTTTTCGTTTGATTAATGGTTATATCATTGTCATCATCCCCATGCTTATATTGTGATGAAAGTCATCTTTGGCTTACGTGCATAGATGGACTTGGTATGATTATGACCAGGGATCATTCGGTATAATCATAACCTTTAATGTTATAAATGATTTGGTAAAAGTCCTCAGTGGCCTGTAGTTCATTGATGGACAATTTTTGGTATGATTATGACCAGAGATTATTCGGTATAGTCATGACCATTGATGATTTAATGAATATCCTTGGCCCGTAGTGCAGGGATGATTCGATGATGTGGTTTATCTATTAAGCTGAGTTTCAGCGATAAAAATTGATGAAAATATTTTAAAACATAGAAGATAGTAGATATCATGCTCTAGTTGACTCTTATAACGGATTGCTTATTCTGCTGCAGTTAAACTTGATGTCTATTGTATTTTATCAATTTAACATTGTTGAAGGCTAATGATAATTTATTTTGCATTATCTTAGTCATAATATTTCTTACTGGGCTAGTTGAGCTCACCCTTTCTTTCACTGTTCTCTTCAGGAAATGAGAATATAGCTAGGACAAGTCGGGTAACGGAGTGACGGTCCAGATAATAGCATTAGTAGTCCTCACTATTCTGTTAAATAGTGTGATAATAAATGTAATGAGAACTCCTTTGAGAGTGGATATTGTCTAGAAGGCAACATTCCTGTTTAAACTCTCAGCTATGTTTTGTCGTATATTACACGACTGTTGTATAATTAAGTTTGTATTTATATTCTGTACCATATATTTGGCGACTCAAGATGGGTGATGTATACCTATTTTAGGGGCGTCACAAGTACCGTACGTATGAATAGTGCTGTATAAATGAATAGTACCCATAAATAGTACTCCGACATGAAAAGCTTAAAATTTAACAAGAATATTCAGGAAAATATCCTTGTGAAACGATACTAGATGAAGCGCAAATTTCAAGGATATTCTACTAATTTCACAGAATATAGAGGAAATACTTCAACAAAATGATTGTAGAATTCAGAATCTGAAACGAAATAATATTACTTACATACTACAGAGTAAGGAAGAAAATATTATTTCATACAGATATTGAACAAAAATAATATCCCTTATGAATACAAAAGAAATAATACCCCTTACCTTAGTAGAAGACTGGATACTGCAATAGTGAAGTAGCAGAATACTTTTCTTCTTTCTCTCTATAGCTTCTCTCTCTATAGTTTCTCTCTATAATTGCTCTTGTGAGTCTTAGTGAATTGGTGAGAATGAAAGAAGAATGAGCTTCTACTTATAGAAAAACATATTTTCGATAATTATACGTTTTGGGGCTCGAATTATTACAGAATAGTACATTCATCTTTTCCCCTATTTTTAATTTAGTCATACAAGTATTATCAAACTTGCACCACCTCCCCTAATAGTACATGCATGTGAATTAATAGTTCCATTCATGTGAACAAATAGTTATATGCATGTGAACTAATAGCAATTAATTACTCATTTATCCGATTAATTACCCGATTGGTCAATTTAACATCCAGAAATCAATTATTATCGAAATAAATGTCAATTTCCACTAACACTAATAATCCCAACACAATGAAAATATTAGTTTCATCTTTAATCAACATGAACTTATTCATCAGTAATATTATAACTCACATTATTTAACAACCAGATCATTCCGTGAAAAGAGGGGGCTTTCTGATAAGGATTTCTCCCTATTGGCGCGCAATTAGGTGACCAAACCTCTTTCCTTGACAGAACTTTCTAGACATCATCAATATTGCAAAAAATACTACTTTCGTTCCTTAATATAGGTCGTTTTTTTTCTAAATTTAAGTCATTTGAGAATTTCAAGTGAGCATTAATTGCTTAGTTTCTAATATTACCCCAAGTAATAAATATAACTTTGGTTCTCTAACTATTTTTTGACCAATAAATAATACTCTCTTTTTCCAATACAAGGGCAATATAGACAATTGATAGTATATTTAATGTTTTACAATTATTTCCTTAATACTTGTGCACAACTCTAAAATGACCTATATTATGGAACGGAGGGAGTAATATGAATAAATTTGTCATCTCAATTATTGATTTAAAAATATAAAATATTATGCAGATGATAGTGTGGCAATAATTAAATCAATAATATGAGAGATATTATGCAGCAATTACTGTAAAAATAATTGAGTATAACTGAGTGACTTCTCACATAAGCATCAATAATCAATACAGTGTGCTACTATGTAACCACGTGTATTACTGTACTTTTACCAAGGGGTATTTAAATAGTTTAACGATAAAACTTTCGCCGTTATTTTGATAAAAAAGACATTTCTATCGTTTTCTCATTCCGACAGTAATTCCATTCTAGGGTCCACCAATGATTGTGTCGTCATACGAATATTCCCCGACCAATCGATTATTTTATGACAACTTGCATACTTTGAAAAATTTATAAATACTACCCACAACTATAACATTATATCAAATCCACACCTTAATATTAAAAAATATTTCGAGAAATTAAATCTTTATTCATAAAATTTGGGGTCTTACAACCTCCCCTCCTTATGAAATTTCGCCCTCGAAATTTACGTACGTACCTGGTATGCCGAAGAGGTGAGGATACCTTGTTTAAATTCTAACTCTTGAGGTATTACTTTGAGTGTAGAATATATTCCTTCTTATCCAACATTTTAACAAGTATCTCCTCATACGTTAAATCTTTTGCTATCTCGTCTAGTTCTAATTAAATAATGTGGTTCGAGTCTTCCACAAATTTACGTAACATCGATACGTGAAAAACGTTATGAACACGTGACATACTTATCGGTAAGGTGAGTCTATAGACCACAGTTCCTACTCGATCAAGCATTTCAAATAGACCAATAAAATCAAGGGTTGAGAATTCCTCTCTTCGTTGATTCTTGCTTCTAGAATAACGCCTTCTTGCACCTTGTTCTTCACATTCATCAGCTCTGAGTCTGTAGCTTGAGCAACTTTAACTTTATCGATTAAAGTCGGTTCTAATCGTATATTCGCTATCTTCACATAGGTTCTTGGAGTCTTTAACTCTATCTCCATCTTTTGTAAGTCGTACAAAATGGGACTTTGTGTTAACAACGTCACACTCGTAACCGCATACGATCTTCTACTCAACTTGTCAGCTATCACGTTCACTCTTCCACGATGATATAGAATGGTATGATTGTAATCTTCAACAGCTCGAGCCAACGTCTTCGGCGCAAGTTATGTTAGTTTTGGGTTAAGACATATTTGAGGGTTTTACAAATGGGTTTTATACTGGGGTCAATACAAAATTTGATTTCACGCTCTGGGGTAGGCTAGGAAGTTCTTTGGGTATACAATAGGAAATTTATTAACGATAGACCTATCATTCAAAACTGTGACTCTCATCCAAGACTTGGATAGCACCTCACATTTATACCTATCAACTTGCCACCGTTATTCATAGCATTCCCTATGGAAAGTCTAGCTTTGGTGCATCCCACACAAGGAAGTCACCAGTGAAAGGTTTGGGGCTCTTTACTTATGGCTTAATATAAAAATAATTGACTTTAGTGGTTTGGTTACTTGAATTCACATAACAGGTTGGTTAGGAAGGCTAACAACCTTACGAAAATAATCAATTTTAGCATGATGAGTAGTTAACCAGTTGATTCCTAAAATCACATAAAGTGCAATTATTTTCAAAGAGATAAGATCAACAGGTAATGTGAGGGTGCCGATTTGAATCAAACAAGATTTATAAACAATGGATGTAACGAAGGTGTCTCCTAACGGAGTTTTAACAAATAAGTCAAAGTCTAATTTCTCTAGAGTTAAATTTAAACGTTGAGTGCAAGTAGGAGAAATAAAAGAATAGGTAGAACCATTATTAGACTTTGCAAAAGTTTATGATTAACTTACCCATGATAACTTCGTTCGGGTTCCTCAACAAACGCTCTCACTTAAACTACCGGCTTTGACTTTTCTGGGACATCCTTTGGTGTCACCATCCGAGTTGGACTTGACTTCACTACACGACAAAATCGAGCTAGGTGACCTTCTCTTCCGCAATTGAAATACGCTTTGGGTTGCTGCGTACAGTTTGGACGGATGTGTCCCTCATGTCCACATTTGAAATATACGACCGGTTGTCGTTCTTCTTCCTATTAAACGGATGCTGGTGTTGCTGTCTTTCAATCATTATTGAACCTTCTCTTCTTGAAGTTGTTTTCACTTAGTTCACCTTTCCTACTATCTTGGCCATGATTTCCACTGAAGTGGTTACCATTTCTAGCATGATAATTTCCTCCACGATGGTTATCGTTGTACCGATGGTCGTTGCCACCGGTACGATTATTATCGTTTTGTTGGTCGTTGCCTTTTGGTTGAGCTGACTCATAATCGCGTTCTAATAGCTGAGCCCTATTCACAACATCTGAATATAAACAAAGTTTGTGAGAAATGAGGTATTGACCTATTTCAGGTTTCAAACCTCTTTGAAACATTCACGTCATTCACTCCTCATTATCTACCAAATGGGATGCAAACCGGGATAACTCGGTAAACTTAGCCTCGTACTGCGACACAGTCATATTGTTTTGCTCCAGCTTGATGAATTTCACCTCTTTCATGTGACGAATACTTTTAGGAAAGTACTTGTCGTTGAATAATTCTTGGAACTTCTCCCAAGACATCTTTAGTGTGGCAGGTTGAGTACGTTTTACAGATTCCCACCAATGATCTGCCTCTTCTCGCAACATAAAGGTGGAAAAGGGAACCTTTTGTTATTCTGAGCATTCCAAGACATCAAATATCTTGGTGATCTTCTTTATCCACGTCTCTGCCTTAAGTGGGTCTTGCTTTCCCAAAAACTTCGGTGGTCCCAGCTCCTTGAACTGCTTAGCGGTGACCAGCCGTGAGTTGCCAGTGTTTTCACCTGCATTTTGAACATGAGTCTCTCTTGTTTGGTGCTGCATGAATTTTAAAAAGTTCCTAAACATACCGTCGTTTTTCATTTGGTCGATGTTGTTAATTACATGAGGATTATTGCTTTCATGATGCACATTATCATGGTTATTGATCAGCGGTGACTCAACGGTCTCATGTGCTCCATTACTTATCTCAACATTTTTAGATGCCATTTTAATGTTAGAAAATAAGGGTTAATTGACATATCACATATTATTCCTATACTCTAATCGACCAATTAAATAACAAATAACTTAGGTAGGACATACTAGCGAAGGATTAACTCGTCTCTCCCCTTCTAGTTCTAGTCTCACATCTCAGCTAGGGATCATATCCCTAAGATTTGATACCAACTGTGACGCCCCTAAAATAGGTATACATCACCCATTCTGAGTCGCCAAATACATGGTACAGAATTTAAATACAAACTTCTTTTATACAATATGACAAAAGCGTAGCTAAGAGATTTAACACGAATATTGTCTTCTAGACAATATCCACACTCAATGGAGTCCTCATTATAATTATTATCACACTATTTCATAGAATAGTGAGGACTACTATAGCCACTTATCCTGGACCATCACTCCATTCCCTGACTCGTTCCAGCTATATTCTTAGTTCCTGAAGAGAACAATGGAAGAAAAGTGTGAGCTCAACTTGTAACGACCCCAAAATTCATACAATTTAATCCTCGACTTTAGTCGTTAATAATAAATTCAAAATCTAATTTTACATCATTAAACGATAATACAACCATTGAAATTTGCAGAATAATTAAAATTTTCTATTACAATTAAAATTTTCTATTACAAACTATTCTCGTTCCCAAAACTTTCAACCTTTACATCTAAATATCTCAGAATCATTGTAATACTACAAGAGTTTACATCACAAAACGATATTACAATTTAACATTAATACATTATTCGGAACCTTAAACATGGTTCAAATAATAATAACTCAGCCAAAGTATATAAATCTTCTAATATCACATCTGATTCATATCTTTCAAGTAGCACATAACTTTACCTTAAATCTTTAACCTGCAAAAGTGGTTATTTGCAAGGTTGAGCTCGATGACCAAAAGAAATCTAACAGTTTTCATGCATCACATAGCACATAATAACATGCTCAACATATATCTCATAAACATTGGACTAACATAACATACATGCTGCATTTCATATAACAAGTATAAAGATTGAGTTCCTAACTCAATCAACATTCATTATTCAATCAACATAGTCATAAATTGACTTTAACGTTTCATACTTTCAATATATATAGAACATATCATGCTCTTTGTAACAAATATTTAAAATATTTCATCATCAAGTTCACATAACAAATAGAAACTGAAAGACTTGCCTTGATCATTGTTTACCAATAATAGTTTAACAGCTTACAGTTATCTGCACTTCGCGTGCCCTACACAATTATATAATCATACACATCAACTATTAGTCACATAACAACACATAGTAATTGTAATGTAAACTCTACTCCACATCTCATAATCCTTCATGTTAATTAGAACACAATGTTCAATTAGATTGTGTTAACTTTTCGACTTATGTAATATTTGAAATTTATTCAAGTGTTTAAGTCTTGCTGGGAATACTTATGAGTTTTATATTAAACCCATTCCATATCTTATAATGTTCATTAACACTTGTCACGGCGTTTCGACTTTCATTCGTCACACGCCCGAATCGTCTCTCTTGTGTATGCTTAGTGTGCTTACATAACTTATCTAATAAATCATTTATTAATGTTAATCATTATTATATTTACTAACATTCATGTTTTATAACTTAGGAAAACATCTTTTATCGTCAGAAGCACTACACTTGCATACGTGCATGTCTGACGCCCTCCGATTGCCTCATAATACATATCAGTCCTAAAAATGTCCATTTTTACCCCTATTCCTGACATCAAATTGAAAAACTTAAAGAAGAAAAGTTGTAGGTCTACTCGTCCTCGTTTCGGATCATCTTGAATCACCTCAATCGGAGTTCGTATGAAAACATTATGCTTGTTTTAGTAAAACATGTCCGGTCAGTTTTTTTTCAAAATTTGGCTAGAAAGACTACCCCCCACCGGGGCGAGGGTTTTTGCTCTAGGATAGCCCGTTGGGGCGGGGGACCCTTCTGCGATTTCGCGAATTATCATCTCGAACACTACAGAAAAGCCAAATTAGGCCTACAAACTCCTTTCTAACAACCATACCAACCTACCCAAGGTGTAATATGTTTACAGAAACATAAACTAATGTTTCTAACACATTTCTAGCCACATAAACATCAAGATTACGACCTTTAATTTCATTATTTCTCTTATTTCCTCTTCTTTTGACATTCATAGCGAAATTCTTCACTGTGAATTCGTTTTTAAACCAATTCAAGTAATTCCAATTGTGGTAACTCATATTCTTAACATACTAACATAATACATGATCAATTTCAATAATAAATCATAACCAAACATCAATTTAATAGTTTCAGAAGCCATTTTTCAGAAATTAATTCACAAAAAATCATTATGAACAAAATTCCTCTTGTTTATCAAAATTACAGGGATTGAATTGCTAGAAAAACCATATAACTCATAATATATCATAATATAACTCATATTACACATAACTCATGCTCACATCAAAGATTTAAGCACAATTTTCAACATAACTTCATAATCAAACACTATGAACATGATTTCATCATGCTCATCATATCTTTGTGAATTGAAACTTTTGAACAACTATAAAAATCTCATGTAAGCGTATAAATACATACATACATACATACATACATACATACATATATATACACACACACACACACACACACACACACATCTCATTCACATATCAAAATTATGAAGTTTCACCAAAAGATTTTTACATAGAACTCTAAAACTATGAAAACATAGAAGAACATGATTTTAAAACTTGTTTTCACAACACTTGTATTGTGAAAATCCTTCCATGGCATACAATCACATATGAACACCATATATACATATAAATACATAATCATGAAAACCTAATTTTACAAAGACTAAATACATAACATCTTAATTTAGTATAAGGGTTAGTTTGATACATTTCTAGGTTAAATTAGGAGAAAAGATGGAGATGGTGAAAGCTTTTCTTTTGTTTTTTCAAGGTTTCCCTTCTTCCTCTTCTTCTTCCTCTTCTTCTTCTTCTTCTTCTCTTTATTCTTAGTTTAGACTTAGGTTTAGAAAACTAACGTAACTTAGTGTATATACAATATACATATAACACATATAATTATAGAATATATAACTCCCAATATAATTACATATACTAATTATCAATTTAATATATAAGTTACAAAAATTAGAACTTTAAAAGCCCTAAGGCTTGTTTGGCAAAACCATATTATTTTAAAATCAGGTTTTAATAGTTAATGCCTTGTTTGGGAAAACGATTTTAAAAACTCTTTTAACTCTTTTAATAGATTCTTTAACACATATTCTTACTGTTATCCTTTAATTAATTAAATCTTAACATTAATTTAATTAATTAAAAGTTTAACATCAATTAATCACATAAAATTGTCACATTATAATTACTCGCTAATTATAACTTCATGTAACAATTACCACATCACTACATTATCTCAATTAAATTAGAACTAAAACATAAAATCATTACATAATAATTAAATATTAAATAATCATTTAATTAATATAATACACTTAATCACATATTTTACAATATATAACACATATACACATACTCATACTTAAACATCTTAAAATATGAATTTTATTTATTAAATTCTCATTTATTAATTCTTAAAAATTCGGGATGTCACATCCTTCCCTCCTTATAAGGATTTCGTCCTCAGAATCAACGAAACCTCCCTTAGTCGATTTTCGCAAAATCTCTTTCATAATTATCGTTGAATAACTTCAACACGTTAACTTAGCAAAAAGTTTTACATATATATATATATATATATATATATATATATATATATACTTCATTCATTTCTTCAACAACTTTTAGGTTTTATTACATAACCTTCAATTAAACACAATCATATATCAAATATAATATATTCTTTAACTCGTTCGTTTCTTTTTTTTTAAGGATCATTATCATATACTCCACTCATAAATACTCGGGATATTACATTCACCTCTTCTTCTAAGAATTTCGTCCTCGAAATTTTATTTATTAATCTTCATTCATTCAATCTATCAAAATAGATTTTACGTTAATACTTTATTCATTCATTGGGTTCTATATCCACTTTCTTTCCACAAAGATCTTTCTACCATTATTAACTTTTGTAACATTCCAGAATTTTTAATTGTTATATTAAATATTTGTTGAATTATATAAGTATTTAATGGATGTGTTTATGATTGAATTTGTAATTGTTCACATTTGATTCGATTTGGTTAATTATTTGTTAAATAAATAATTAAGAAAATTAATTATTTTATTCTAATTTAATTTAATTATTAAATTAGAGAGTTTTGATTAAATGAATTATTATATTTTAATTTGAATTTGTGATTAAAAGGATGTGTTAGTTGATTAAATAAACTTATAATTATATAGAAAATTATAATTTGGTGGTATTGATTTATGTGTTAAAGTAATTTAATAAATTGTTATTAGAATTAATTTAATTAATTAAAAGTGTGATAAATAACCTTTTATAAAGGAGTTATTAAAATAACTTAAAGGAGTTTAATTCAGTTTTTGTCAAACAAGGTCTATTGCCTATTAAGTCTTTAATCTAATTATGTTTTACCAAACAAGGCATAAGGAATAAATGATTATATTTTTAGTAAGTAACCAAACAAGCCTTATGGCTTTTGATTTTCAAAATTTGTATAACTGATATCAGTTATACTTATATTTATATTATATAATTAATATATATTATATCTTATACGTTATATTTCTAATACGTAAGATTAGAATAGAAGGGTGAGAGAGAAGAAGAGAGTTTACAGAGAGAAAAGAAGAGATGATTGGGAGAAGGCTAGAGAATTTGATAAAGGAATTGGGGAGAAGAAGCTTGATAATCAAAGGATAGCCATTATCTTCCAACTTTAAGGTATCATCTAAACTCTGTTATTGTTTTTCTTTTCAAAAGTTATAGTTGTATTCTCTCTCTCTCTCAATTTTCTCTATAAAAGCTTTGTAGAAATTGAATTAATTGTTTTGTATGTGGCTTTATATGATAAACTAGTATTGTAAAACTATTTTCATAAGTTATATATGAGTATAGTCAATGAAGTTATGATATGTATGTAATTTGTGAAGAAAACTATTTTTACAGAGAGTTTATGTGAATGAATATGGTTTAGTTTAAGGTAGAAATTAAGGGTTAATTAGTTGTTTAGTTGATAAATTGACTATTAAATTTGATAGAGTATGTATAAATATTGATAAAGTGCTTTGAATTAACTGTTTTGGTTGAAAAACAAAATCACAGTGTTGATTTTCATTGAAAACATCAAAAAGTGAGTTTTTATCAAAAACAATGAAATTGGATGTTTTAAATTCGTTGTTTATGTTGTTTTATGGGTAGAAACATGTTAAGAGTCTTTGAATTATGTTTATATGAAGTCTCTATATGAATTACTTGATAATTAGGCTGTTAGAAAGTAGCTTGTAGCCAAATTTGGCTTTTGTTCATGTTGTTCTTGAAATTATATCAAAAGTCTGCGGTTTAGGCGCAACGCGACTACCTAGTAGTACATTTATCGTCTTGCTACCATACCCATGTATTGTGACCTCGTAGTTTAATTCTCGTAGCATAGCTATCATCACCGCGCCACATCGCCGAACCATAGTATAAAGCGTATGGCGTAGCGATGCGAGTTAAGCGAGAATAATCCGACAATTGTACTTTTTGTACTCAAAATCTGAAGGAATAGTTATGTGTTAATAGTAGGACTGTTAAGTTATGATTTTAGTATTTCTATACCATGAATGAGCATGTTATTAACAATTAACTTGTTTTGTAACATGATTATGTGATTAAAAATCAAATCTTACATGATGAGTGTACTTAGTTCTGGTTGTAAAGTGGTAGTGACTAACTATGTCATGATGACATATATATATAGGATATTATGATTCGAATTATTCGGTTTAATCTACGAGCAAGGCAAGTTCTCTAAATTTATTATCTTGTTGAGCCAATTAATGTTTCCAATTCGATTACAATATAATGATGCAAGATTTCTAAACTTTATTGTGATATTGAGCAAGTTATTCTTGTATTTAACTTGTTGTTTAGCATGCAAACTTATATATACTAATGTTGAACAGTTTTATCGTTCAAATTGCTATGCATGCTTAGTATTCAATTCTAAATAACCTTGGCTTAATATTGTTCAAGCAAGGAGTGTTATAGTTATTCAATATGTATGCTATTAGATTATTCCTAAAGCATGATTTTAATTTACCTTGTCGATTCAGTTATGAGTTTTCCATAGTATAACGTTATTAGTTTTATTCAAATAATCCTTAGTTGATGTTCGTTGAATTCCAAATTACCTTGAAATGTATCCAAACCAAACTCACTTTGGTGCGGACTTGTACTCTAAATACTGAGATTAAGCAAGGATTAGTGCGAAATTGTTCAAGCAAGGAGTGTTATAGTTATTCAATATGTATGCTATTAGATTATTCTTAAAGCATGATTTTAATTTACCATGTCGATTCACTTATGAGTTTTCCATAGTATAACGTTATTAGTTTTATTCAACTAATCCTTAGTTGATGTTCGTTGAATTCCAAATTACCTTGAAATGTATCCAAACCAAATTCACTTTGGTGCGGACTTGTACTCTAAATACTGAGATGAACAACCCTATTATTAGGGGTAATTTATGTTTTGCATTGAAATGTTTGTGCACAATACATTGTATGAAGGGATGATCCCCCTAAGTACGAGGAGTCCCTATAGTCTTATGACTATTAAAGTTTAAGTTAAAAAATTACTTATAACTATGGGCATAGTTCGTGGTCTTAGGACCCTCAGTATATCCTTCAGAATGTTGGTAAATCATATTGTTTAATTCTATCGAGCCTCTTATTTGATAATTGTTGTAAAGATTTTCATTCATTGTTGTTTCAAGTGAGCTTTGTTTGTTCACTCTTGCTTATATAACTATTACAGTTAAGGATGAGAAGGTTGATGTACCTAGCACTAGTAAGGGAAAAGGAAAGATGAACAAGAATTGAAGACTTGTAATATGATGATATTTTATTATCAGTTTTTAATTGAATGGTTGTAATGAAGTTTATTTATTTTCCGCATTTGAATGATTGTATTTAAAGGTAAGACAACCTGGGAGATTTTATTATGTAACCCTTTAATGTGGAAGTTTTTTATTATTCAATTTTACTTTGATTGGGTAGTTAGATATGAATGTTTGATTAATTGAACATCAAATCCTGTGGGAATGAAGTACCTGGGTTTGGGGGTGTCACAAGATGGTATCAAAGCCTTAGGTTATGAACCTTAGGTGGGGAAAAGCCTTAGGAAGTAACCTTCGAAAAGATAGTGATGATAAACTCTTATCGAGTTTTAAGGAAAAAGTAATAAAATACTTATGTGCTTATCTGATTGTAACTTATGTACTCGCGAGTGTCGAGTAGTAATGATTAGTAATTAAAACTTAAACTTTGGTTGTCAGGATGGCTAATGTCGGAGAATCCAGTCAGGCTAGGGAGGAAGGAACTCAGATGCCTAGAGAGGAGGAATCTCGTGACATTCAAGTGGTTTGGGAACAACTACTTCCACGGGACTCAGCCCCGTTGCTTACGGTGGTTGAAGATGAGGATGATGATGTAGAAACAGATGAAGAAGACCTTGTTGAGCTGCCACAGACGGATTAAGAGGACGAGGAAGAAAGGATTCCACTTAACTCGATAGCTGGCCGTATATACGATGAGGTGCATGACCGCAATGTAAAACTTCAAGATACAGTTGAGGAATTACAAGAGATAGTTGCTGAACAACAGACCTCGATGGCACAGAAGGATGACGAAATTCAGGACCGAGAAGAACGTCTGAGCAATGTTGAAGATAAGTTGATTCACACTGAAGGAGAGAATGAGCGAATGAGAGCAGAGATTGCAGAATTGAAGAACAAGTTGAAAGAGGAATCTACTAAGAGGACAAGAGCCGAAGATGCGTACGAGGAAGCTGATCAACGAGCCGAAATAGCAAAGGGAGACGCACAAGCAAAGAGAATAAAGATGCAGGAAATGAATAACGTGTTCAACACAGTGATTAATCGAGCTCAGGATCGGGTCATGGGTAATCCGATTCAGTTTGAGACGCTGCCATCGTACATACTAGATCGACGAACCATGTTCTGAATTATGGAAGAAGAGCGTCGTAAGGCTATGCAGTATCTTAGTAGGACATCGTAGGGAGTGTACTTGATTTATGATTTATGTTAATCCCAAGTGTTATGTAACCTATGGGGTATGATGATGATGTCCTGAAACTTTGGTAGTTTAGGAAAATAATGTAAATAGTAGTGATGCTATTGATATGATGTTTTCAAAGAATTAAGTATGAATAAAAGTTATTATCTTCTTTCATCCAAAGTGTTATGTGTTATGTGGTGATTACTTTTATGGGGGCAAGTTAAGTAGAAATTACTTAAATAAGTTGAGTAATAATCTAATGAGTGTACTTTTAACAAAAAATGCCTCCAAGACGTCAACCACCCCGATAGAGAACCATTGAAGGAACCAACAACAATAATGTTGAAGTTAACCCCGTTCAACAGCTGGTGAAGTTACTGACAAGTGCACTGTAGAATCAACCGCAGAACCAACCACAAAATCAAGCTACAATGTTTAAGGACATCAAGGTGGTTGGACCACCAGAATTTCGTGGGTCCATGAACCCGGTTGAGACTCAGACCTGGGTCATGGAGATAGAGAAGGTGTTCGATGTTGCGGGAGTAGGGAAAGATCAGAAGACTGCTTTTGCAACATTCATGTTGAAAGCAGAGGCTAGTTATTTGTGGCAGGCCAATAAAACTCGAGGAGGACCAGGGGTTATGGCTTGGGATAGGTTCAAGGAGATGTTCTTCGAGACCTATTTCCCAGAGAGTTCGAAGAGTTAGTTGGAAGTGTAGTTTTTAGAACTAAAACAGGGAACAATGACGGTGTCAGAATATGCCGCAAAATTCAATGAGTTGGTGAGGTTTGCGCCATACCAAGTCAGCACAGATGAACACAAGGCAAAGAGATTTGAACAGGGACTGAAGCCCTGGTTGTATAGTAGGGTTTCCTTGTTCCAGTTGAAGACATTTGCAGCCATAATGGAAAAGGCAATTCTCGCTGAAGGAGGAGGTGAGGTTGTAATCAAGTTCAATCAAGAACAGAAAAAGAAGAAGAATGAAGTGGAGGTTAAGAATGGAGTTGGTGGTAGTGGAAATGGTAACAATAATCTGAAAAGAAAGTGGAATGGAAATATCGGTGCTGGAAATCAACAAGGTAACCAGCAGAATAAGAAGTTTGAAGCATGTGCTACATGTGGGAAAGTTTCACAAGGGTGTATGCTTGATGGGGAAATGAGTATGTTTTAACTGTGGCCAGGAGGGTCACATCACCCCAAATTGCAATCAACCTAAGAAGAACATTTGCTTCACATGCGGGTCCAAGGATCACTTTGCTCGTGAATGCCCTAAGAAGAGATCTGGTGAGGCAAATGGAAACAAGGGAAGTGCTAGTGGAGGTGCACCAACTATTGCTGGGCCAACATCAACAAATAAGCCCACAGCAAGAACCTTCAACATGACTGTGCAAGATGTTGTGCAATCAAAGGATGTGGTGTCAGGTATTATCCCAATCAATGATATTGATGCTTATGTATTATTTGATTCAGGTTCTACTTGCTCATTTATATCTAATGAATTTTCTATGAGATTAGGATTGCTTAGTGAAGAATTAAAATTTCCTTTAAACATAGAAATTGCGAATAAGGAAGTAATTCCTGTTAGGTTCGTATACAAGAACTGTAGGGTGAATATTAAGGGAAATATTATGATGGTAGATTTAATTTCGATTAGGCTTGGAGAGTTTGATGTTATTTTGGGAATGGATTAGTTGTTCAATTTTGGAGCGATAATTGATTGCCAAAAGAAATGTGTAAACCTTATGACTCCGTCAAAGGTAGTTTTCAATGGTAGCAAATCGCCTAGACAAATGAGATGTCTGAAGATTATGCAGGCCAAGAAGTTGTTGAGTCAAGGTTGTGTGGGTTATCTAGCTTACATAGTCGATACTCAGAAGAAGGGTGTGAAACTGGAAGAAATACCAGTGGTTAGGGAATTCGTGGACGTGTTTCCGGAGGATTTGCTAGGACTTCTGCCTGACAGAGAAATCGAGTTCGTGATCGACTTAGTGCCAGGAACCGCTCCAATATCTAAGGCCCCGTACAGAATGGCTCCGGTAGAGATGAAGGAACTGATGGTACAACTGCAAGAACTGTTAGATAAGAAGTACATTCAGCCAAGCGTATCACCGTGGGGAGCACCGGTGTTATTTGTGAAGAAGGATGGGTCAATGCGTCTTTGCATTGATTATAGAGAATTAAACAAAGTCACTATTAAAAACAAATATCCATTGCCAAGAATAGATGACTTGTTTGATCAATTGAAGGGTGCTAGATATTTCTTGAAAATAGATTTGAAAAGTGGGTATCACCAATTGAAAGTAAGGAAGGAGGATGTACCGAAGACGGCATTCCGAACTGGGTATGGACATTACAAATTTTTAGTAATGTCATTTGGTTTGACAAACGCCGCTGCAGCGTTCATGGATTTGATGAACGGGGTGTTTAAACTATTTTTAGACAAGTTTGTGGTGGTATTTATCGATGATATTCTGGTGTACTCTAAAACTCAGGAGGAACACGTGGAACACTTACGTCTAACGCTGGAGACGCTAAGAAAAGAAAAGTTATATGCGAAATTCTCTAAATGTGAATTTTGGTTGGAACGTGTACAATTTCTTGGTCATGTAATCGATAAGGATGGGATTTCGGTAGCTCCATCAAAAGTTGAAGATGTGATAAATTGGGAACAACCAAGAACTCCATCAGATGTGAGAAGTTTCTTGGGATTGGCAGGCTATTACAGACGGTTTATCCAGGATTTCTCCAAGATTGCCACTCTGTTGACGAATTTGACAAGGAAGTCTGTAAAATTTGTTTGGACGGAGAAGTGTGAAGAAAGTTTTCAAGAACTGAAAATGAAATTAAGTGTGGCACCTGTGTTGTTGTTACCAGATAATACATGAAACTTTGTGGTGTATAGTGATGCTTCACACAAAGGATTGGGTTGTGTCCTTATGCAGAACGGTAAGGTTATTGCATATGCATCAAGTCAACTGAAAGACTACGAGAAAGGGATTCCGACTCATGATTTAGAGTTGGTGGCAGTAGTATTTGCTCTAAAGATATGGAGACACTATCTCTATGGGGGGAAAATGTGAGATCTACACAGACTATAAAAGTCTGAAGTACATTTTCACACAGAAAGACCTGAACATGCGGCAAAGAAGATGGATGGAATTGATAAAGGATTACGATTGTGAGATCTTTTATGATCCGGGCAAATCTAACGTGGTTGCAAA
This sequence comes from Panax ginseng, assembly GCA_020205605.1. Lineage (NCBI taxonomy): Eukaryota > Viridiplantae > Streptophyta > Magnoliopsida > Apiales > Araliaceae > Panax > Panax ginseng. The sequence continues at coordinate 123,387,572 of CM035132.1, read as the reverse complement.
TGCCTTAAGTAGGAAAGGCAGAGAAAAGTTGATGTTGTTAACTGATAAGGAGGAGCAAATTTCAGCAATGGCAAGGTTAGAGTTGGAAATCAAATTTCCAAAAGAATTCGATTAAAAATTATACCAGATGGAAGCTAGTCCAACTTTGGTGGACAAAGTGAAGAACGCTCAACTGCAGGATGGGGAATGCAGGAAAATAAGAGAAAGTGTGATCGAGGGAAAAGAAGTGAAATACAAGGTTGATACTGAGGGAATGCTGAGATTCGAGGGACGAATCTGGGTTCCAGCAGTACCAGATATTAAAGAAGACATCTTGACAGAAGCTCATAGCTCGAGATATTCGATTCATCTGGGAAGTACGAAGATGTATCAAGATTTGCGACGACATTTTTGGTGGCCAAATATGAAAAGAGACATTGCAGAATGCATTGTAAAGTGCTTAACATGTCAGAGAGTCAAGGCCGAGCATCAAAGGCCAAGAAGATTGCTTCAACCATTAGAGATACCGGAATGGAAATGGGAACATATCACAATGGATTTTGTGGTAGGTCTTCCAACGACTCAGAAAGGATACAATGCGATATGGGTGATAGTGGATAGATTGACAAAATCTGCACACTTTTTGCTAATAAAGATTAGATTCAATCTTGATCAGCTGGCAAAGCTATATGTTAAAGAGATCGTGACAAGACATGGAGTTCCAGTGTCAATTGTGTCAGATAGAGATCTGAGGTTCACATCAAACTTCTGGAAGAGACTACAAGAATGTATGGGAACACAGTTACGAATGAGTACGGCATATCATCCGCAAACAGATGGCCAAAGCGAAAGAACAATTCAAACATTGGAAGATATGCTGAGAGCATGCGTCATGGATTTCAAAGGGAGCTGGGATGAACAATTACCATTGGTGGAATTTGCCTACAATAACAGTTACCATGCAAGCATTAGCATGCCGCCTTATGAAGCATTATACGGCAGGAGGTGCAGAACTCCACTGTGCTGGGATGAAGTCGGTGAACGTCAACTGTTAGGACCAGAACTGGTACAACAAACTACTAAGGTTGTCAAACTCATTAGAACAAGATTGATAGCTACTCAAGACAGACAAAAGAAATATGCTGATCAACACAGACAAGATCAGACCCTTCGAAGTGCTGCGGTTGGTTGGAGAGGTGGCTTACGAGGTAGCTCTACCTCCAGAGTTGCAAAACATTCATAATTTTTTTCACGTTTCGGTGTTACGACCATATAAATCCGATTACAAGCACGTGATCGAGTACGAACCATTGCAGTTTGATAAAGACTTGTCCTATGAAGAGGTTCCTATCCAGATAGTCGACATGAAAGAACAAGTGCTTAGAAATAAAGTGATACCTTCTGTAAAGGTAATATGGAGGAACCACAATGTCGACGAGGCTACATGGGAACTCGAAGCTGAAATGATGAAGAATTACCCTGAGTTATTTGTTTAATCTATGTCTTCAATTCTGGGGACAGAATCTTTGTAAGTAGGGGAGAATGTGACGAATGAATTATTTGAATTGTGATTCTGGGGACAGAATCCTTGCAAGGAGGGAATGATGTAACATTCTAGAATTTTTAATTGTTATATTAAATATTTGTTGAATTATATAAGTATTTAATGGATGTGTTTATGATTGAATTTGTAATTGTTCAAATTTGATTCTATTTGGTTAATTATTTGTTAAATAAATAATTAAGGAAATTAATTATTTTATTCTAATTTAATTTAATTATTAAATTAGAGAGTTTTGATTAAATGAATTATTATATTTTAATTTGAATTTGTGATTAAAAGGATGTGTTGGTTGATTAAATAAACTTATAATTATATAGACAATTATAATTTGGTGGTATTGATTTATGTGTTAAAGTAATTTAATAAGTTGTTATTAGAATTAATTTAATTAATTAAAAGTGTGACAAATAACCTTTTATAAAGGAGTTATTAAAATAACTTAAAGGAGTTTAATTCAGTTTTTGCCAAACAAAGTCTATTGCCTATTAAGTCTTTAATCTAATTATGTTTTACCAAACAAAGCATAAGGAATAAATGATTATATTTTTAGTAAGTAACCAAACAAGCCTTATGGCTTTTGATTTTCAAAATTTGTATAACTGATATCAGTTATACTTATATTTATATTATATAATTAATATATATTATATCTTATACGTTATATTTCTAATACGTAAGATTAAAATAGAGGGGTGAGAGAGAAGAAGAGAGTTTACAAAGAGAAAAGAAGAGAGGATTGGGAGAAGGCTAGAGAATTTGATAAAGGAATTGGGGAGAAGAAGCTTGATAATCAAAGGATAGCCATTATCTTCCAACTCTAAGGTATCATCTAAACTCTGTTATTGTTTTTCTTTTCAAAAGTTATAGTTTTATTCTCTCTCTCTTTCTCAATTTTCTCTATAAAAGCTTTGTAGAAATTAAATTAATTGTTTTGTATGTGGCTTTATATGATAAACTAGTATTGTAAAACTATTTTCATAAGTTATATATGAGTATAGTCAATGAAGTTATGATATGTATGTAATTTGTGAAGAAAACTATTTTTACAGAGAGTTTATGTGAATGAATATGGTTTAGTTTAAGGTAGAAATTAAGGGTTAATTAGTTGTTTAGTTGATAAATTGACTATTGAATTTGATAGAGTATGTATAAATATTGATAACGTGCTTTGAATTAACTGTTTTGGTTGAAAAACAAAATCACAATGTTGATTTTCATTAAAAACATCAAAAAGTGAGTTTTATCAAAAACAGTGAAATTTGATGTTTTAAATTAGTTGTTTATGTTGTTTTATGGGTAGAAACATGTTAAGAGTGTTTAAATTATGTTTATATGAAGTCTCTATATGAATTACTTGATAATTATGCTGTTAGAAATTAGCTTGTAGGCAAAAATTGGCTTTTGTTCATGTTATTCTTTGAAGTCGTTCTCAAGTTCATAGTCTGATTCGAGCAAATCCCTTGTAGCATACATTTATCGTGTATGAGTTGCCTATACGCCATACCATGTGACCTCATAGTTTAATTCTCATGTGCAGTGTTATCACTCATCAGCATCATAGCCGCCAAACCACAATATAAATCGTAGTGTAGCAATGAAAGTTAAGCGTAATAATCCGACAATGTACTTTTTGTACTTAAAATCAAGGAATTGTTATGTGTTAATAGTAAAGATCATTAAGTTATGATTTGATTTCTATACCATGAATGAGCATGTTATTAACAATTAACTTGTTTTGTAACGTGATTATGTGATTAAAAATCAAATCTTACATGATGAGTGTACTTAGTTATGTTTGTAAAGTGTGACTAACTATGTCATGATGACATATGTATATAGGATATTGTGATTCGAATTATTCGGTTTAATCTACGAGCAAGGCAAGTTCTCTAAATCTATTATCTTGTTGAGCCAATTATTGTTTCCAATTCGATTACAATATAATGATGCAAGATTTCTAAACTTTATTGTGATATTGAGCAAGTTATTCTTGTATTTAACTTGTTGTTTAGCATGCAAACTTATATATACTAATGTTGAACAGTTTTATCGTTCAAATTGCTATGCATGCTTAGTATTCAATTCTAAATAACCTTGGCTTAATATTGTTCAAGCAAGGAGTGTTATAGTTATTCAATATGTATGCTATTAGATTATTCCTAAAGCATGATTTTAATTTACCTTGTCGATTCAGTTATGAGTTTTACATAGTATAATGTTATTAGTTTTATTCAATTAATCCTTAGTTGATGTTCATTGAATTCCAAATTACCTTGAAATGTATCCAAACCAAACTCACTTTGGTGCGGACTTGTACTCTAAATACTGAGATGAACAACCCTATTATTAGGGGTAATTTACGCTTTGCGTTGAATGTTTATGCACAATACATTGTACGAAGGGCTGATCCCCCTAAGTACGAGGAGTCCCTATAGTCTTATGACTATTAGTTTAAGTTAAAAAATTACTTATAACTATGGACATAGTTCGCGGTCTTAGGACCCTCAGTATATCCTTCAGAATGTTGGTAAATCATATTGTTTAATTCTATCGAGCCTCTTATTTGACAATTGTTGTAAAGATTTTCATTCATTGTTGTTTCAAGTGAGCTTTGTTTGCTCACTCTTGCTTATATAACTATTACAGTTAAGGATGAGAAGGTTGATGTACCTAGCACCAGTAAGGGAAAAGGAAAGATGAACAAGTATTGAAGACTTGTAATATGATGATATTTTATTATCAGTTTTTAATTGAATGGTTGTAATGAAGTTTATTTATTTTTTGCATTTGAATGATTGTATTTAAAGGTTAGACAACCTGGGAGATTTTATTATGTAACCCTTTAATGGGGAAGGTTTTTATTATTCAATTTTATTGTGATTGGGTAGTTAGATATGAATGTTTGATTAAGTGAACATCAAATCTTGTGGGAATGAAGTACCTAAGTTTGGGGGTGTCACAACTTTTCTATTAAAAGTTTTACATTATTCTTTGATAACTCATCTCCTTCTCATTTCAAAATTTATTTTCTCACTTATTCAACATATTCATCATTCATTGTCGCATTTTACGACTTACTTCTTTCTAAGGAATACTCTCCTTTTCACTTCCATCTTGCAGAATAACAAGAATCTTCCATAATTTTTCAATAATTGGGAAGTAGTATGAATAACTAAAGAATTTAAAAGATTCCAAATCATGCTGAGGGGTCACAAGACCTTAAACTACGTCTATGGTTATAAGTATTTCTTTCAACTTAAACCTCAACAGTTATTAGACTGTAGGGACTCCCGTACTTAGGGTGTTAAGCCCTTAAATGCGATGTATTGTGCACTCTGTCCATGGTTATAAGTACTCTTTCAACTTAAACCTTAACAGTCATCAGACTGTAGGGACTCCCGTACTTAGGGTGTTAAGCCCTTCGTAGCACATATTGTGCACAAACATCTAAACGCTTCCGCGTACTCCCCTATAAAAGGGTTGTTCGTCTCAGCTTTTCAACATTTGAATCCGCACCAAAACAATTTGGTTTGGCATAACTTCTCAAGAAAGCTTGAATTTCATGAACATCTTTCAATATTCGTCTAGCTGAATCAAATAGCATAGACTTCTACAACAATTCAAACACCAATCAAAATATACATATACATTTATATATATATATATATATATATATATATATATATATTCTCGTATCCTAAAGAAATCTTAAAAATCCTTTTATGGGGTCATGATTATGACATTGTCATACTACATCTCATCATAGTGGGCTGACGATCATATGATCACATCCAACACCAGGTTCTATAGCATTGATGACTCCATCGTTTATCATATCACCCGATATATAATTAAAATATATTTTGAAAATTTAAAAATTATTTTTTTTATCTAGCCGAAACAAACAGCATAGATACGTGAATAATAGCACTGTTTTAAAAATTCTTTGGTTCACTAGTGTGATCCAACATTTTTCAAAAAATTAAAAGTATAACCATCGACACGAAGTCAATAAATCTTGAAAGTCTAGCATAGCTATTAGATTTCAATATTCAGGTATCCATTAACTTTAATCTTTACTCCATTACCTCATTACTGACTAATTTTTTCATTTCTAACACCACCAATGCTCTTATACTAAATATTCTTGTATTCTAGCTTACAATCTTCCTATTACCCTAGTATAGTTCATCAAACTTATCACACATTGGAAGTTCAGGAACTTGCCACCATAATACGAGTTTAAGAACTTATCCTAGTCAAACCATAGGCGTCCATTCGCTGAGGTGTTCAAAACATACCATATTATTATGAGTCACAAACTTACCATATGCATTAGTTTTAAGAACCGCACCTAATCCTAATAATATCTGACTAATCTTAATAGTTTCTAACTATCAAATATACACATGAGAAAAGAATCACCTTTTCACCACACATACATTGATAGCGCGACACCGACATTCTAATGATTATCAATGTGATAAACCAAGTACATGCACAAAATCTCTACCCATACAATGGTTTGTACAACTCAGCCATCACATGGGTCCTCAATTAAAATCCCACCTAACTCTATTTTACTCATAACTTACTCTTAACTTGCTCAATACGAATTCCTCGTATCACATTATATATAACTCCTCATGAGTTTATCTCATACTATATCATAGTACATTACCTTCATAGCATCAAGCTATAATTATTCAAACATTACAAACCATCTTTCTCTTATAACTTAAACATATCACGTCGTGATCTTATTCTATAATCATCTCCCTTAAAATTCTTTTCTTAACTCGTGATCGTTTTGTGTTACGGTCTTCTTTCTCTCCTTTTTCATCATTTACGATTTCATTTATGCTTTTAATCTTATAGACTTTGTCTATTCATCATTATTTCTTATCTTGACTATTCGAGTTAGGTAACTCCCATTTCTTATCTTTATATCTCTTCAAGATTCTTCCTTGAATTTTCTTGTTTATATAACAATTCTTCCTTTAAGAATTTCTAACTTCATTTACATTGCTCAACATTTCATTCGAGTTTCACATTTTCATCATATGTATCCATTTTCTATACTTGGTACACATCGAGTCTCTAATAGTTTCAATATGGTACGCTGAGTGGTTTCCAACAAACAACCAATAAACTAGGTTCCGAGTTGCTAGTTCGTATATACCTCCGCTCTATGAAGGAATCATTTATCCCAGATACCATACATCACTATTAAAGAGTACAATTGTACCATACTTACATATAACCTTTATTCTTAACTTCTTTATCATTCTCTTCTTATAGACTTTGTCTATTTATTATCACCTTACATCCTTATTATTGGAGTTGGGTAACCACACATTCATATTTCTTATAACTCTGTGAGATTCTTCTTTGAATCCTCTCACACATGTGTTAATCCCTTCTTTATAAATTTCTTAAATTACTTCTTATTATTCAAACTCTATTTGAGTTTATTCTTTCATTATCTTCACCTTCCTTCTCTAAGGTTATAGCCAACGATACTCCTACCTAAGGTTTATAACCTACAGCTTTGATACCAACTGTAACAACCCCAAAATTCATACAATTTAATTCTTAACTTTAGTCGTTAACAATACATTCAATCTCTAATTTTACATCATTAAACGATAATACAACCATTGAAATTTGTGGAATAATTAAAATTTTCTATTACAATTAAAATTTTCTATTACAAACTATTCTCGTTCCCATAACTTTCAACCTTTACATCTAAATATCTCAGAATCATTGTAATACTACAAGAGTTTACATCGCAAAATGATATTACAATTCAACATTAATACATTATTCAGAACCTTAAACATGGTTCAAATAATAGTAACTCAGCCAAAGTATATAAATCTTCAAGTATCACATCTAATTCATATCTTTCAAGTAGCACATAACTGTACCTTAAATCTTTAACCTACAAAAGTGGTTATTTGCAAGGTTGAGCTCGACAGCCCAGCAAAATCTAAAAGTTTTCATGCATCACAAAGCACATAATAACATGCTCAACATATATCTCATAAACATTGGACTAACATAACATACATGCTGCATTTCATATAACAAGTATAGATTGAGTTCCTTACTCAATCAACATTCCTTATTCAATCAACGTAGTCATAAATTGACTTTAATGTTTCATACTTTCAATATATATAGAACACATCATGCTCTTTGCAACAAATATTTAAAATAGTTCATCATCAAGTTCACATAACAAATAGGAACTGAAAGACTTACCTTGATCGTTGTTTACCAATAACAGTTTAACAGCTTATAGTTATCTGCACTTCACGTGCCCTACACAATTATATAATCATACACATCAACTATTAGTCACATAACAACACATAGTAATTGTAATGTAAACTCTACTCCACATCTCATAATCCTTCATGTTAATTAGAACACAATGTTCAATTAGATTGTGTTAACTTTTCGACTTATGTAATATTTGAAATTTATTCAAGTGTTTAAGTCTTGCTGGGAATACTTATGAGTTTTATATTAAACCCATTCCATATCTTATAATGTTCATTAACACTTGTCACGGCGTTTCGACTTTCATTCGTCACACGCCCGAATCGTCTCTCTTGTTTATGCTTAGTGTGCTTATATAACTTATCTAATACATCATTTATTAATGTTAATCATCATTATAGTTACTAACATTCATGTTTTATAACTTAGGAAAACATCTTTTATCATTAGAAACACTACACTTGCATACGTGCATGCCCGACGCCCTCCAATTGCCTCGTAATACATTTCAGTCCCAAAAATGGCCATTTTTACCCTTGTTCCCAACATCAAATTGAAAAACTTAAAGAACAAAATTTGTAGGTCTACTCGTTCTGGATCATCTTGAATCACCTCAATCGGAGTTCGTATGAAAACGTTATGCTCGTTTTAGTAAAACATGTTCAGTCAGTTTTTTTTTAAAATTTGGCTAGACAGACTTCCCACAAGGCAAGGGGTCCTTTTAACGATTTCGTGAATTATCATCTCAAACACTACAGAAAGCTAAATTAGTCCTACAAACTCCTTTCTAACAACCATACCAACCTACTCAAGGTTTAAAAAATATTATGACTAAGATAATGCAGAATAAATTATCGTTAGCCTTCAACATTATATCAACTGATAAAATACAATAGACAACAAGTTTTAGATCAACAACTATAGCAGAATAAGCAATCCATTAGAAGAGTCAAGTAGAGCATGATATCTACTATCTTCTATGATTTAAAAGTATGCCATCAATTTTATTACTGAGACTCAGCTTATTAAATATTCCACATCACTAAATTATCTACGCAGTACGGGCCAAGGATATTCATTAGTATCACGACCACGAATTATCCATGCACTACAGGCCAAGGATATTCATATTTTCACCAATGGTCATGATCATGCCAAACAACAATTCATCTTTGCACCCTTGACCGAAAAGAACGCATGGTTAAGATCATACCAACATCTGTCCATCAATGCACTACGGGCCAATGAGGACTTTTACTACATCATTAGTAACATTACGGTCATGATTATACCGAATAATCCTTGGTCATAATCATACCAATCAACAATCTATGCACGTAAGCCATAGATGACTTTCATCACAATATAAGTATGAAGATGATGACAATGATATAAGAATTCAATTAAAAGAAAGCAAGGATAAATTTTAAAGATTTATAATTTAATTTATTCAAAATTCAATAATATCCAAATTGTCAACATGATACTTGTAAGACCCCAATTTTTATGAATAAAGATGAATTTTTCTATAAATATCATTTTTGAATATTATGGAGTGAATTTGATATAATGTTATAGTTGTGGGTAATATTTATAAATTTTGCAAAGTAACAAAGTTGTTATATAATATTCGATTGGTCGGGAAATATTCGTTTAAATAGGGAATATTTGTACGACGACACAATCATTTGTGGACCCCACAACGGAAGTATTGTCAGAGTTAGAAAATGACAGAAATATCTTTTTATGAAAATAACGGTGGAAGTTTTACCGTTAACTGTTGAAATAACCGGTGTTAAAAGTATAGTAATACGTGTGGTTTCATAGTAGCACGCGGTATTGATTATTGATGCTTATGTGAGAAGTCACTCAATTATTTCAACAGTAATTGCTGCATCATATCTCTCATATTATTGATTCAATTATTGTCACAGTATCATCTACATAATATTTTATATTATTAAATCAATAATCGAGACGACAAAGTTATTAATACTATTATTTGCAAAATTGACGATGTCTAGAAGTTCTGTCAAGGAGAGGTTTGTTCACCTAATTGCGCGCCAATAGGGAGAAATCCTTATATGAAAGCCCACTCTTTCCTTGGAACGACCTGGTTGTTAAATATTGCGAATTATAATAATGATGATAAATGTTGTTAAAAATATTGAGGTGATTTTTATGAAGTATTTGTTGTAAATTGGCTTATTATTTGGACCCTCCAATTACCCATTTTCAAAATAATCGATAGAAAATTATTCAGTATATATATATATATATATATATATATAGATGTGCAGGTGTGTGCATGTTCTTTTTCACTAACATTCTACTATACTATTTCACTCTCTTTCAACTTAGAAAACTAATACTTTTGTGGAATAATATGAAATATTGGACTATAGTGTATATGGTGGATATCCTCCACCACTTGACAATTAGTCATTTGATAATTGCATGTGGTGATTTTTACTAAAGTGTTTTTGCTATTATTTTAGGCTAATGATTTAGAATTGGCCCAGCACTTGTAGTAATCCTCGCTATTTTTGTTTTTGGATTTTTTAGAGCTTTTATTTTGGTGGGGTATTGATGTTATATATATATATATATATATATATATATATATATATATATATATATATATATATATATGCTAAATGTTTTGGTGGGGGGATTCACGGACAAAGAAAAAGAAATGGATGGCTTGGAAAGTTAAATCAAGTGATTTCTAACAATTGTGCAGTCCATGAAAAATTCTAAATAGTATCCTTTCTATTCTCCTATAAATAGGATGCTTAGTTAGAATTAAAAATCATACCAGAATCAGAGAATTCTTCTTTTATAATCTTGAGCGTATTTCTTTAGAGTTTTAGAAAGCTTTAAGCGTAGAAAGCAATGAATGTTTTCTTCAAGAATATCCCCGCTATACCAGTTGGAATACTCTTTTTTTCAAGGTAAGGGATGTTATTTTTGTTCAATATTCGCTTGAAATAATATTTTCTTCCATACTCTGTAGTATGTAAGTAATATTATTTCGTTTCAGATTTCGAATTCTATACTTGTTTTGTTAAAGTTTTGGCTTCTACACTCCATGAAATTAGTAGAATATCCTTGATATTTGCGCTTCATCCAGTATATTTTCATGGAAATATTATTCTGAGCATTCTTGATAAGTTTAACTTTTTCATGCCGGAGTACTATTCATGGGGTTACTATTCCCGAAGTACTATTAACGGGGTATTATTCACTCGAGTACAATTCACCCGGGGTACTATTCATGATAAAAATTGATTCGTTTTCGGTCCAAATTATTTTTGGTACAATATTATTCTTGAATTTTACTCCACAAAGCAGTATCATGTTGACAATTTGGACGTTATTGATTTCTGGATAAATTAAATTATAAATATTTAAAAATTTATCCTTGAACTTGTTTTATTGAATTCTTATATCATTGTAATCATCCTCATGTTTATATAATGTTGAAAGTCATATGTGGCCTGTAGTGCATAGATAGACTTGGTATGATTATGACCAGGGATTATTCGGTATAATCATGATCGTAATGTTACAAATGATGTGGTAAAAGTCCTCATTGGCCCGTAGTGCATTGATGGACGAGTTGTTGGCATGATCATGACCATTGATGAATACAAGAATATCCTCGCCAAGAGTGCATGAATAATTTGTGGTCGTGATACTAAAGAATATCCTTGGCCATAGTGCATGGGTGATTCGATGATGTGGATTATTTATTAAGCTGAGTCTCAGCAATAAAAGTGATGAAAAACCTTTTAAATCATAGAAGATAGTAGATATCATGCTTTACTTGACTCTTCTAATGGATTGCTTGTTCCGCTGCAGTTAAACTTGATGTTTATTATATTCTATCAGTTTAACATTGTTGAAAGCTAACGATAATTTATTCTACATTATCTTAGTCATAATATTTCTTCTTTGGGCTAGTTGAGCTCACCCTTTGCTTTCATTGTTCTCTTCATGAATTGAGAATATAGTTGGGACTAGTGGGGAACAGTGAGTGGTCCAGATGATAGCATTAGTAGTCCTCACTATTCTATGAAATAGTGTGATAATAAATGTATTGAGGACTCCATTTGAGTTTGAATACTGTCTAGAAGACAATATTCGTATTAGAACTCTCAATTTATGTTTTGTCATATTTTACACGACCGTTGTATTATTAAGTTGTATTTGAATTTTGTACCATGTATTTGGCGACTCAAGATGGGTGATGTATACCTATTTTAGGGGTGTCACAGTTGGTATCAAAGCTTAGGGATATGATCAATGGCTAAGATGTGAGACAGGAACTAGGAGGGGAGAGACGGGGAATTCCTTCGCTAGTATTGTGACGCCCCCAAATTCGGGTATCTTCCAACCCGACAGATGGTGCTACACGGTACTCATAACTGTACATTCATTCTATTGAAACGACATCAAAATGTGAGTATCAACAACATTCTTATTACATTAATAATATTACATCCCATTCCCAAGTTCTAAAACCATTACATTCTTTGTTCATCATTCTATAATATATATAACTTACTAGTTTATTACAAGGTAAACTAATCATTCAGCTTCGTCTTGCCACTATCCTTGTCAAATCCCTCGGCTCGTTCGGTCCTAGCTGCATTCATATGGTTCAAGCAAGAGTGAGCATAACAAGCTCAACAAGTACAAAAATTTCTTTTAAACAACATGCTTGAAACATAGGAATCGTATATCTTCAATAACTGGATAATAGCTATGAAGTACTATCAATAATTCAAAATAGCATTTCTTTTCCTTTAAAATGTTTTACAATAACAATATTCAGTAAAACATCAACTCTGACTCAAGACCATGAGCATTTCATATTTTCTTTGAAAAGTACAACCTGGCACTAAGTCCGTAAGTCCAGCATATCTTGCGAGCACTTCTGGGTGATCAGCCCATAGTACTCTATGTTGATCAACACTACATCCTGTTAAACGTATATACGTTTAAGTTTTGGCAACCTCGCGTGCTGTTGATCGATTTCGCAATCAATGAATACGTGCAAGTATACACGGTCAACAAGTAATAAAGTGAAAGTAGAATATTGTTCCCACGAGGAATTATTTAATAAAAATTACCAAATACTAACTCTTAACCAAATCAATTTTATTTAAATAATTGCAAATTGTGAATTTTCTAATTAAGAAAACTAAATTAAACAATTAAAAGAGATTAGTCTAAAAGAAAGCAAATAAACAAAACTAAGATTTGATTGAATTCAGGTAAATAAGGATTAAGACTCCAATATCCCCAATTATGAATTATAAATCAATTATTCAACTATTCCAATTATTATGTCTACTGAATTGTTAACAGGAATTCTCAAATACCAAAAGCCCTTTCTCAAGTAATCCTTTGCCTTCCATTTAATTCAAGTTAATTTTGTTATATCCCTATGCAAAACAATTGAATAAACTCACTACAATCCCAATTCCTTGTGTGTTACATGCGGCAAATAGATATTCTCATTCTATTCACAAACCTAATTATTCACTGTGCAAATAACTAAGTCACATGTCACCATGCTCAGTTCTAACCCTAGAATTCCTTTCCCAATTCCTTCTAGAGTGACAAGGTAATTACTGATCAGATAAATAATCAATAAGCACAAAGCAAGATGAACAATTCACTTCAACATAAATAATTGGAATAAATTAAATAACTAATTTATAGCCATAAAAGGTTCAATTGAAATCTTAATAAAAGAGTTAGTTCAAAATTAATGAATTAAAACCAAGAATCCACAACTGAATAGACATTAAAAGATAAAAGTATGATAAGAGAAGAGAATATAATCTGTTGTCAGCAAATCTGATGCTCCCCTCTTGCTCTTGCTCTTGCTCTTGATCTTCAGTGTTCTTCAATTTGCTTCAATCTTCAATGGCTAATTAAGAACTAGGGTTTAGATTCTAATTTAATGGAGTATTTAATCTAGTCTAATCTATGTATTCTCCCTTTATTTTATGACTTACATCATGTATTTATAGGTTACAAGTCCAATTTTTAGCTTAGGAACAAACCCAATCCAATTTGGAGTCAAAAAGGTGTCAAAATTCGCCCAAAATGAATCCAGGCCATTACCAAGCCCTTCCTCACTTCAAATAATGGGCTTAACGTTAAATTCACCTTCAACGCCCGTGCTACCGAATAAGCCTATTTTGGGAGCCCCGGTGCTGGCACTTTTTCTGACATTTGCTGCTCCGACGTCCTTTGGGAAAATGGTCATAACTTCTTCGTCTGAACTCCGATTTCGATGATTCAAGATGATCCAGAAACAGGAGAAGTAGATCTAAAACTTTCAGTCTTTAAGTTTTTCTAAATAAGATCCGGAGTAATACTCAAGTTGGCTTTGAAGTGACTACTGTGTAAATGGCAAGCCGAAAACGCGAATCTAGCCACCCTGAACGTCGATCCAAGAAACTTTTGTCCCAATTCCTACAAAACAACATAAAACATGCATGAATAGACACAAACACTTAAAAACTATTCTAAAACACTTGAGAACAACAATAAATTAAGCCCGAATGTATCCAATTCATGTGTATAAAACTCACTCATCACGTGCCCATCTAATAATCGATGAAAAATACATTTGTTTATTCATACTCAGGCTTACCTTGAATCCGTAACAAACAATTGGCGTAGGATAGCGTTAGCAATTCTATATTGAGAAACTTGTAAATAAATCAATCAACTCTTTAAGATTAGTCTAGCCGAGATAAAACTGGCATCGACCCTTTAGTAAAACACTTCATGCATCTCATAACATGAATCATAGAAAACTTGGCTAACACGAAGGTTAGACAAGCGTTTAAGAAAAACTTTTTATGAAAATAACGGTGGAAGTTTTACCGTTAACTGTTGAAATAACCGGTGTTAAAAGTATAGTAATACGTGTGGTTTCATAGTAGCACACGGTATTGATTATTGATGCTTATGTGAGAAGTCACTCAATTATTTCAACAGTAATTGCTGCATCATATCTCTCATATTATTGATTCAATTATTGTCACAGTATCATCTACATAATATTTTATATTATTAAATCAATAATCGAGACGACAAAGTTATTAATACTATTATTTGCAAAATTGACGATGTCTAGAAGTTCTGTCAAGGAGAGGTTTGTTCACCTAATTGCGCGCCAATAGGGAGAAATCCTTATATGAAAGCCCACTCTTTCCTTGGAACGACACAGTTGTTAAATATTGCGAATTATAATAATGATGATAAATGTTGTTAAAAATATTGAGGTGATTTTTATGAAGTATTTGTTGTAAATTGGCTTATTATTTGGACCCTCCAATTACCCATTTTCAAAATAATCGATAGAAAATTATTCAGTATATATATATATATATATATATAGATGTGCAGGTGTGTGCATGTTCTTTTTCACTAACATTCTACTATACTATTTCACTCTCTTTCAACTTAGAAAACTAATACTTTTGTGGAATAATATGAAATATTGGACTATAGTGTATATGGTGGACATCCTCCACCACTTGACAATTAGTCATTTGATAATTGCATGTGGTGATTTTTACTAAAGTGTTTTTGCTATTATTTTAGGCTAATGATTTAGAATTGGCCCAGACTTGTAGTAATCCTGCTATTTTTGTTTTTGGATTTTTTTAGAGCTTTTATTTTGGTGGGGGTACTGATGTTATATATATATATATATATATATATATATATGCTAAATGTTTTGGTGGGGGGGATTCACGGACAAAGAAAAAGAAATGGATGGCTTGGAAAGTTGCGTCCGTGATTTCTAACAATTGTGCAGTCCATGAAAAATTCTAAATAGTATCCTTTCTATTCTCCTATAAATAGGATGCTTAGTTAGAATTAAAAATCATACCAGAATCAGAGAATTCTTCTTTTATAATCTTGAGCGTATTTCTTTAGAGTTTTAGAAAGCTTTAAGCGTAGAAAGCAATGAATGTTTTCTTCAAGAATATCCCCGCTATACCAGTTGGAATACTCTTTTTTTCAAGGTAAGGGATGTTATTTTTGTTCAATATTCGCTTGAAATAATATTTTCTTCCATACTCTGTAGTATGTAAGTAATATTATTTCGTTTCAGATTTCGAATTCTATACTTGTTTTGTTAAAGTTTTGGCTTCTACACTCCATGAAATTAGTAGAATATCCTTGATATTTGCGCTTCATCCAGTATATTTTCATGGAAATATTATTCTGAGCATTCTTGATAAGTTTAACTTTTTCATGCCGGAGTACTATTCATGGGGTTACTATTCCCGAAGTACTATTAACGGGGTATTATTCACTCGAGTACAATTCACCCGGGGTACTATTCATGATAAAAATTGATTCGCTTTTCGGTCAAATTATTTTTGGTACAATATTATTCTTGAATTTTACTCCACAAAGCGAAGATCATGTTGACAATTTGGGCGTTATTGATTTCTGGATAAATTAAATTATAAATATTTAAAAATTTATCCTTGAACTTGTTTTATTGAATTCTTATATCATTGTAATCATCCTCATGTTTATATAATGTTGAAAGTCATATGTGGCCTGTAGTGCATAGATAGACTTGGTATGATTATGACCAGGGATTATTCGGTATAATCATGATCGTAATGTTACAAATGATGTGGTAAAAGTCCTCATTGGCCCGTAGTGCATTGATGGACAGTTGTTGGCATGATCATGACCATTGATGAATACAAGAATATCCTTGGCCAGTAGTGCATGAATAATTTGTGGTCGTGATACTAAAGAATATCCTTGGCCATAGTGCATGGGTGATTCGATGATGTGGATTATTTATTAAGCTGAGTCTCAGCAATAAAAGTGATGAAAAACCTTTTAAATCATAGAAGATAGTAGATATCATGCTTTACTTGACTCTTCTAATGGATTGCTTGTTCCGCTGCAGTTAAACTTGATGTTTATTATATTCTATCAGTTTAACATTGTTGAAAGCTAACGATAATTTATTCTACATTATCTTAGTCATAATATTTCTTACTGGGCTAGTTGAGCTCACCCTTTGCTTTCATTGTTCTCTTCATGAATTGAGAATATAGCTGGGACTAGTCGGGGAACAGAGTGACGGTCCAGATGATAGCACTAGTAGTCCTCACTATTCTATGAAATAGTGTGATAATAAATGTATTGAGGACTCCATTTGAGTTTGAATACTGTCTAGAAGACAATATTCGTATTAGAACTCTCAATTTATGTTTTGTCATATTTTACACGACCGTTGTATTATTAAGTTGTATTTGAATTTTGTACCATGTATTTGGCGACTCAAGATGGGTGATGTATACCTATTTTAGGGGTGTCACAGTTGGTATCAAAGCTTAGGGATATGATCAATGGCTAAGATGTGAGACAGGAACTAGGAGGGAGAGACGGAATTCCTTCAGCTAGTATTGTGGCGCCCCCAAATTCGGGTATCTTCCAACCCGATGATGGTGCTACACTACTCATAACTCGTATATTTCATTCTATTGAAACGACATCAAAATGTGAGTATCAACAACATTCTTATTACATTAATAATATTACATCCCATTCCCAAGTTCTAAAACCATTACATTCTTTGTTCATCATTCTATAATATATATAACTTACTAGTTTATTACAAGGTAAACTAATCATTCAAATTAAATCTTGCCACTATCCTTGTCAAATCCTCTACCTCGTTTTGGTCCCTAGTTTATTCATATGGTTCAAGCAAGAGTGAGCATAACAAGCTCAACAAGTACAACAATTTCTTTTAAACAACATGCTTGAAACATAGGAATCATATATCTTCAATAACTGGATAATAGCTATGAAGTACTATCAATAATTCAAAATAGCATTTCTTTTCCTTTAAAATGTTTTACAATAACAATATTCAAGAAAACATCAACTCGACTCAAGACCATGAGCATTTCATATTTTCTTTGAAAAGTACAACTCGCACTAAGTCCAGTAAGTCCAAAGATATCTTCATGAGCACTTCGGGTGATCGACCCATAGTACTCTATGTTGATCAACACTACATCCTCGTTAAACGATATACGCTTAAGTTTTGGCAACCTCGCGTCTTTGTTGATCGATTTCATGAATCAATGAATACGTGCAAGTATACACGGTTGACAAGTAATAAAGTGAAAGTAGAATATTGTTCCCACGAGGAATTATTTAATAAAATTACCAAATACTAACTCTTAACCAAATCAATTTTATTTAAATAATTGCAAATTGTGAATTTTCTAATTAAGAAAACTAAATTAAACAATTAAAAGAGATTAGTCTAAAAGAAAGCAAATAAACAAAACTAAGATTTGATTGAATTCAGGTAAATAAGGATTAAGACTCCAATATCCCCAATTATGAATTATAAATCAATTATTCAACTATTCCAATTATTATGTCTACTGAATTGTTAACAGGAATTCTCAAATACCAAAAGCCCTTTCTCAAGTAATCCTTTTGCCTTCCATTTAATTCAAGTTAATTTTGTTATATCCCTATGCAAAACAATTGAATAAACTCACTACAATCCCAATTCCTTGTGTGTTACATGCGGCAAATAGATATTCTCATTCTATTCACAAACCTAATTATTCACTGTGCAAATAACTAAGTCACATGTCACCATGCTCAGTTCTAACCCTAGAATTCCTTTCCCAATTCCTTCTAGAGTGACAAGGTAATTACTGATCAGATAAATAATCAATAAGCACAAAGCAAGATGAACAATTCACTTCAACATAAATAATTGGAATAAATTAAATAACTAATTTATAGCCATAAAAGGTTCAATTGAAATCTTAATAAAAGAGTTAGTTCAAAATTAATGAATTAAAACCAAGAATCCACAACTGAATAGACATTAAAAGATAAAAGTATGATAAGAGAAGAGAATATAATCTGTTGTCAGCAAATCTGATGCTCCCCTCTTGCTTCTTGCTCTTTGCTTCTTGATCTTCAAAGGTTCTTCAATTTGCTTCAATCTTCAATGGCTAATTAAGAACTAGGGTTTAGATTCTAATTTAATGGAGTATTTAATCTAGTCTAATCTATGTATTCTCCCTTTATTTTATGACTTACATCATGTATTTATAGGTTACAAGTCCAATTTTTAGCTTAGGAACAAACCCAATCCAATTTGGAGTCAAAAAGGTGTCAAAATTCGCCTAAAAAAGCGAATCCAGGCCATTACTAAGCCCTTCCTCGGTAGCCTCAAATATTGGGCTTAACGTTGCAACCACCTCGCTTCCCCAACGCCCTTGCTACCGAAATAAGCCTATTTTGGGAGCCCCTGGTCTTTGGCACTTTTTCCGACATTTGTCATGCTCCGAAGACGTCCTTTGGGAAAATGGTCATAACTTCTTCGTCTCGAACTCCGATTTCGATGATTCAAGATGATCCGAAACAGAGAAAGTAGATCTAAAACTTTCAGTCTTTAAGTTTTTCTAAATAAGATCCGAGTAATACTCAAGTTGGCTTTGAAGTGACTACTCTGTAAATGGCAAGCCGAAAACGCGAATCTAGCCACCCTGAACGTCGATCCAAGAAACTTTTGTCCCAATTCCTACAAAACAACATAAAACATGCATGAATAGACACAAACACTTAAAAACTATTCTAAAACACTTGAGAACAACAATAAATTAAGCCCGAATGTATCCAATTCATGTGTATAAAACTCACTCATCACGTGCCCATCTAATAATCGATGAAAAATACATTTGTTTATTCATA
The DNA here is from genome assembly GCA_020205605.1 of Panax ginseng. Taxonomy (NCBI): domain Eukaryota; kingdom Viridiplantae; phylum Streptophyta; class Magnoliopsida; order Apiales; family Araliaceae; genus Panax; species Panax ginseng. Next base: position 123,367,936 of record CM035132.1, on the reverse strand, counting down.
CTCAGGCTTACCTTGAATCCGTAACAAACAATTGGCGTAGGATAGCGTTAGCAATTCTATATTGAGAAACTTGTAAATAAATCAATCAACTCTTTAAGATTAGTCTAGCCGAGATAAAACTGGCATCGACCCTTTAGTAAAACACTTCACGATCTCATAACATGAATCATAGAAAACTTGGCTAACACGAAGGTTAGACAAGCGTTTAAGAAAACTTGCCTTCAAATACGCTACAAAGAAAAAATAACTTTTCCTTTCAGTCTTTACGGTCTCTACAATACATAACCACATAACATACTACATTAGGTCATGAATGAATATACATGGTTCCTAATGAATCTTACCCTTCTTCTCAATCTAATCATACATTAGATTTGTTATTATTGGTTCCGGCTTGCCATTATCTTTACATCATTCTTACCAACTTCTTTCTCTTCTATGTCTTACGTGGATTTACTTCATTAATAGAACTCGTTTTGAGTTAATCATCCTTCCTAACGGCTTACTAACATTCTTACGTTATTAATCGAAACTTGATCGTCATTAGTTAAGTACACTTTATTGCATACCGTTTACGTTTACGTATTACTTAACAACTTTTAGTTGTAACCCTTAACATTAAATTCCTAAAGTCATTACTATAACAGTGATTTAGGAAAGGTCTTATCATGTTCATTAAGTAATTACATAACCCATACTGATATTGCAAACCATTGGATTCATAATCAACTTGGTCAACAAATTTCTACAGCTGGCTTAGCACATTACGTTGTTCTTATTACATTCATCTTCAATTGATTATTAACCTTTAATCATCATACATTAAGTGTCTAACAATGCTTTAACAATGTTATATTTACACCTTAGTTCATTACTAATGAGTTATCTTTCATTCTATACTTGTAAACATTCTTGTATGTCGAAACCTTAGGATCGAAATGCATGGCGCCACACATAGCTTCTCCTTCTCCATGGCCATGGCCATAAAGGTTCTGATGAGGGCAATGACACTATGCCCGGCGTTGCAATGCCACCATTTGGCCTTGGGTTGGCGCCGCGGCGCCAACTCTGTGCCTTAGAAAAATTTATAGCTTTTGAAATTTTGTGAAACTCCCGGACGCATAACTTCTTCGTTATAAGTCCGAATTGGCTCGTTCAAAAGCCTACGGTTCAAAAAATAACATACTCTACACGTTCATGTAAGAATTTTATCTATTTAACTTTGTTTGCTAAAAATTCACCTATTAGTCCATTTTAACAAAAATGATAAACGTTCGAGAACGTTCAACGCTCATTTCTTCGTTCTAAGTCAGAATTCGGTCATTTTTGAGTCCGCAACTCTATAATGCCAAATATGACTTGTCTCTATTGAAAACCAATGTTTCCAATCTCAATAACTTTAATTCTGAGAATTTCACGAATTCGACGATTATCGTCCCAACTCGTAAATTTCTCCTTAACTTCATTTCTTATGATTTGTTCATCGTTTCAAATGGATTCAATCCATCATACTAACATCTTGACATACATACTTCATTAACTTATAAACATGATAATTTATTACTTGTTCTTTGTGAGTTTATAACTTATAAAAGTATAAACTACTTATGACTTCCTTTCTCATGACTTATTATAGATTAAGTCTTTTACCCACCATTCTTACTTCTTATTATAATACAATCTTATTAAAGTAAACATATGAGTAGTTCATCTAGATTCCTCATGAGTTCATAACTTATTTAGGTTTGAATTACTTATTCATAACTTACACGGCTTAAATCCATTGATTAATCATTTTTATCATTCCTTAGCATACATATTCTACCACTACCCACTTCTTTAACAATTTGAAGAGAAAGAGAATTATGGTTTAAGTTCTTACCTATGAAGATCACTTGGTTAATCTTTAATCTCCTTCTTACTACTTGAATTCTGAAAGACTAACTTGTTCTAGCTTTTGTAGCTTTTTCTCTCTACCCAATAATCTATAAGTTATTGGATGAAAATCTAACAACTAACAAATGAACTAGCAAGATTCCTATTTATAGAAAATTCTAATTGAAGGCTTAATGGTCATTAAGCCATTCCACCTCCTTACTAAACCTCCATACTATTCATTACTTAAACCCTAAGTTTACTTGCTCACCAAATAAGTTACTTGGCCATCACAACACTTAGTCATTAAGTTAACTTGGTTACCACACATAAGCACTTTACTTGCTCATCACATATAAGCACTTTAATTGCTTATCACACATAAGCACTTTACTTAGCCTTTAAGTTACTTAACTTTTCCTTTGCTTAACACTTAAGTCTACTTGCTCAACACACTTAATTCTTGGTCACCAATTCACTCATGGGTTGCCCCATGGATCAAACTTTACCCATTGGATTAATATTTTGTGCTTAAGGTTTAATTAACCTAACTTATACATTGGGCTTGCAATTAATCAACTACTTGGGCTTGTTCATTAAATTACATTGGACTTAACCATTACTATATTTGGGCTTTAACATTAATTCGTATTGGGCTTTATTATTATCCCAATTGGTCATTACAATTTCCTACATAATTCAACAAATCCATTACATATGGCTTAAAGCCTTATAACGTATAATTTATGTATTAATCTTGTATTCTAACCCGTATACTTATTTAATATACGACATTCCATCATTCATACATACTCGTATTATACTCGTATTCATTACCTCATACAATACCTACGTATTATACAATCATAGCTTTAATTCAGTATACGCATTTAAATTCCTTCTCGGAACTCACTTTCCCTAACCGTTAGGTTTTAAGTCCGCAGGCGAAAAACTGCATTTGCCATAACTGAAATATTATTGGATATTCTATCTCACCTCGATATTCTATCATTACGTTTTTCTCAAAAATTTAAAAATAATTCCCGAGCAGAAATGCGTGAATAGTGTTTTTCAGAAAATTTCTCAAAAAGCTTTTATTTTCGTCTTGAAAATTCAAGCACTTTAATTTTACCACGTAGCCAAAATACTACGACATTCCGATATGTCTAGGTCATAGAACGACCTTCAAATAGCTTACTCCCATAATTAATTAATTAAATTCATCTAATCCACATAATCAAATAAAAATTTAATTCTCAAAAATCTAATTTTTCTGGGGCGTTACATTCTTCCCCCCTTATAAGGATTCTGTCCCCAGAATCTCGCTAATAATACATACACCATTGAGGAAACATTTTCCTTTATTTTAATCTCAAGTTCCCACAATGCTTCTTCGACATTGTGGTTCTTTCATTTCACCTTTAACAAAGGTGTTATCTTAATTCGCATGACTTGTCACTTCCTATCAATAATCTGAGTTGGAATTTTAAATACTTATTAACATATTATGTTATCTTCCTTTGATTAATTCTTCTTTTAACTTTAAAATTATTTGAAACTCAAATTCCTCCTTCAAAATAAGATTATACTTGATCTTCTCTTCATCTTGCATCCTCTTCTTCATTCGCTTGCATTCCTCATTACCTAGTTATACTTAATTAACACGTTCCTTTATCGTGGATTGAGTCTACGTTGTGGATAACATTTCTACCACTTCATTCCATAATTTAACTTCTAACTTCATTCTTGCCATTTCCGTTATTAACTCATTCTGAGTTGTTAACATCGATAGCTTTTCCCTACCCTTCCTACTTAACACATCGGCTTCTACGTTAACTTTCCCGGATTGATATAACATATCAACGTCGAAATCTCTTATCCATTCTAATTACCTTCTCTACCTCATATTCAACTCCTTTTGTATAAGGATATATTTCAGACTCCTAGAGTCCGTGTATATCTCACACTTTTCCCCGCATAAATACTATCCTCAAATTTTTAATTCAAAAACTATAGCTGCCAATTATAGATCATAAGTAGGATAGACCTTCTCATAATTCATTAACTGGCGTGATGCATACCTAATGACTTTTCCATGCTACATAAGCACGCAATCTCGTCATCTATGCGAAACATCGAGATACACTACAGAATTCCCCATATCATCTGATAGAGATAATACAGGTACCTCACTTAACTTCCCTTTTTAGTTCCTGAAAACTATTTTTCTCACTTCCCATTTTGACAATACCAACCTGTGATGCTAATGGTACTTTTAATCATAGCACCTCATAAGGGTACCTATCAATTTACCCCTGACTTGCTTAGCGCCTCTTACAAAAAAATTTATCTTCCGTACATTAGTCCACCCAATTGACATAACCAGAAACTTGTCATAACTATAACGAGTTCTGAATGTCATCTTAGGTACCTCCTCCTTCTTCCTTACTTTCAACCGACTATACCCCGTACGCAAATCTATCTTAGAAAAATTCTTTGCCCTCTTCAACTGATCAAATAGACCATCGATCCTGGGCCATGCGTATTCATTCTTAACCGCTAACTTACTCCTATTATGATAGTCGATACGAAACCGTAATGACTCATCCTCTTCCTTAACATCCTCCTAACTTGCTTCATCGTTAGACCACAAGAGCGTCGCGGTATTTTATTACCATAAAATACTACCTTGGGTTACTTAGAAAACCGAAGATTCAAACTTTTATTCTAACAATTTATTAAAGTTCTATGATTAATCAACCCATTCATACTGAGAATTACTTCAAATTCTCTCAACATTATCGGTGCTTATCTATCAACACTTGCTTACCATTATTATCCATGAAATCATTTCCACGAATATAACTAACGAAAGTTATTTCCCCATTCTCTACCGTAATGTTTAAAGATACTTATAATCCCTTTCAGATAGACTCCTAGATGAGTCTTTCCACATGTCTTACACACTTTGATCTTACACTTACGATCCCTTTGTCCCACTCCAGTATTCCCGGAGTTAAAATTCTTTCTTTTTGGCTTACTATCACTACCATTGGAACTCTCTGCCTTGGTTCCTCCCTTTCCCTTGCTCTTATTCTTCTTCTCTTTGTGATATTGAGTAAACGCCTCATTACCACCCTCGACTATAATCACCTTTTCCAAAATGGTCCCACAGGAAACACTCTAGAACACAGAAATCCTACTATAGAGCCAGGGTTTTAGGCCCTACTCAAACCTACGAGCCTTCCTCTCCTCAGTTTCCACACCATCAAAACTTGCCAATTCATTGAATCTGGCCGTGTACTGGGGAACCGTCATGTCCCTTTGCTTAAGTTCTATGAAATTAATCTCCTTCCTCCCCTGCATACTTGTAGGGAAATAATTCTAGAAAGAAACCCTTCTTGAATTGTTCCCACGTTACCGCATCTGTTCTAGCCCCACCCTGGTGAGCCTCCCACTAAAAGTTGGCTTCCCCTTTTATCATGTAAGCCACAAAAGAAGTCTTCTGCGCCTTACCTACGTTTGTACTAACAAACGCCTTCTCTATTTCCTTTACCCATGTCTGGGCTTCTAATGGGTCCATTATTCCTTTGAACTCCGGCGAACCTACACTTTTAAATTCTTTAAAGGTAGTCATTTTGGCTAACCTAGGTTCCACAGGTACTCTACCCCCGGTTTAGTTAAATGTAGCCGTTAATAAATTAACGAACTCTTGCATAGGGTTAATTTAACCCCCCCCCTTGATTATCATTACTTGATTCCACTTCCAGATTACGTTGTCTTCTCCTTGACGGCATTTTCTGATTAAATAGAATTTCATTATTATCTATTTACTTATTTTGTTATTATTCGCCATATAACAACTCATACCATAACAAAGCTTATTAAATGAAAACTTCATTATATTCATATACTTCTTCATAGTTTGAAAGTATTTACACTCTGCTCCCATAGCCAAAAGCTATTACATTTGTATCCCGTAATTGAACTTCTCAAAAGTTGGGATTTACAAAAAGACTACCCTTTTATACAAAAGAGGGTTTTACGTCACTACACACATATTTATAACTCTAGATTTCTAATAATGCATAACAGCATCCTCGTGTTTCTCATTCGCAATCTTCGCTACAGTATCCCGACTAATAGTATGTCGAGTTTTCCCTGACTCCATGGGATGACAAGTAAGTTTCAGCTTGAAATCCATATAAGCACTCTTATGGATGTAAAAATCAAATGCTATCTTCCCATTTCTCTTAATTAGCTTCTTCACGAAGCTTATCTACCTCCTTCTTATAGTCCCTAGCCTGCTTCTGCATATAAGCACCGCCTATCGTGCTCGACCGAAAATCTGCTTTTGCAGACACCTTAGCTTCATGGAGATAATTAATCTCTTCACTCTGATTCTGCACAACTGTACTCAGTTGCACATTCCTGTCAATCACTGCCAGATACAATTCTCTCATTGCATCTGGAGGTATTGACTCTAGTGTAGGTACCACCGTATTAACTGATGTTACCTCCATTTCTTCCTCCTCATAGACCATCATATTAAGATATGACGCTATATCCATATATCCCTCGGAGTAGTCCTCCTCAGAAAAGTACTCCATTATCTCCGACTCCTCTAGAATCACTAATGGTACCTCCGCCACTGGCATAGGTACAGGCTCTACTCTGTTCACAATTTCTTCGCTCACTGCGTGTATATCTCTATACATCAAGCTATCGATTGACATCCTACAATAACACATATGTTGATTAGTACATAACACACAATAGTATAAGCACAAATCATATTTAATTTATTTAGGGTTACTTTCCATCTTTTAAATCTTTCGGTACTGAGTTTACTCAATACCTTATTGACTCATTCAACTTAAGTAAAGCTCGAGTTTACTTCCTTCGGACTTTTCTTCCTTAACGAGGTTATTAGCCTAAGTTTCTTCCCCCCCTTAAGTTTTATAACCTAAGCGCTTTGATACCAACTCATGACGCCCCCCCAAATCCGGGTATCTTCCGAATTCGGCAGATGGTGCTACACTACGGTACTCATAATCAGACATTCATTCTATTGAAACGACATCAATATATGTGTATCAACGATATTCTTATTACATTAATAATATTACATCCCGTTCCCAAGTTCTAAAACCATTACATTCTTTGTTCATCATTCTATAATATATACAACTTACTAGTTTATTACAAGGTAAACTAATCGTTCAGCTTCGTCTTGCCTCTATCCTTGTCAGATCCCTCGGTTCGTTCAGTCCTAATTGCATTCATATGGTTTAAGCAAGAGTGATCATAACAAGCTCAGCAAGTACAACAATTTCTTTTAAACAACATGCTTGAAACATAGGAATCGTATATCTTCAATAACTGGATAATAGCTATGAAGTACTATCAATAATTCAAAATAGCATTTCTTTTCCTTTAAAATGTTTTACAATAACAATATTAAGTAAACACATCAACTCTGGCTCAAGACCATGAGCATTTCATGACCGTGAATAGTGTTTTTCAAAAAATTTCTTGGAAAGCTTTTATTTTCGTCTTGGAAATTCAAACACTTTAATTCTACCACGTAGCCAAAATACTACGACATTCCGATATGTCTAGGTCATAGAACGACCTTCAAATAGCTTACTCCCATAATTAATTAATTAAATTCATCTAATCCACATAATCAAATAAAAATTTAATTCTCAAAAATCCAATTTTTCTGGGGCGTTAAAAGTATGACCTACCTAAGTTTATTTGGTATTTAATTGGTCGGTCAGAGTATAGGGATAATATGTGACATGTCAATTAACCCTTGTTTTGTGGCAATATTTGAATATGACATCTGAGAATGTTGAGAATAGCAATGGAGCACAGGAGACCGTTGAGTCACCACAGATCAATAATCAGGATAATGTGCATCAGGAAGGCAACAATCCTCATGCGAACAACAACACCAATCAAATGATGAACGATGGAATGTTCAGAGGCTTTATGTAATTCATGCAACATCAAGCGAGAGCGGCTCCTATCCAAAATGCAGGTGGAAACACTGGCAACTCTCGGACGGTCACCGCTAAACAGTTCAAGGAGCTGGGACCACCGGAGTTTTTTGGAGAGCCAAAACCACTTAAGGCGGAGACATGGATAAAGTAGATCAACAAGATATTTGATGTCTTGGGATGCTCTGAGGAGCAAAAGGTTCCCTTTGCCACCTTCATGTTGCGAGCAGAGGCAAATTACTGGTGGGAATCTATAAAGCGTACTCAACCTGCCACACTGAAGATATCTTGGGAGAAGTTACAAGAACTTTTCAACGACAAGTACTTTCCCAAAAGTATTCGTCACATGAAAGAGGTAGAGTTTATTAAACTAGAGCAAAACAACATGACCGTGTCGTAGTACGAAGCCAAGTTTGCCGAGTTGTCCCGGTTTGCGTCCCACTTAGTTGATAATGAGGAGAGAATGACGCAGATGTTTCTAAGAGGTTTGAAACCTGAGATACGTCAATACCTTATCTCTCACAAACTGTGTTTGTATTCAGATGTTGTAAATAGGACTCAATTATTGGAGCGCGATAATGAGTCAACCCAACCAAGAGAGAGCAGCCGACAAGTTAATACCAGTGGTAGCAGTCATTGAAGCGGTGACAACAAACGTGGAGGGAATCAACATGCCAGAAATGGTAACCACTTCGGTGGTAATCATGGCCAAGACAATAAAAGTGGACATTTCAAGAAAAGGAGATTCAACAATGATGGAAAGACGTCAGCACCAGCACCCGTTGTTAAGGAAGGAGAACGATCACCTATCATATGCTTCAAATGCAGAGGGGAGGGTCATATCAGTCCAAACTGTGCGCAGCAGTCCGAAACGTGTTACAATTATGGAAGAAAAGGTCACCTAGCTCGATTTTGTTGTACAGAGAAGCCAAGTCCAGCTGGGATGGAGGCACCAAAGGTCATTCCAGAAAAGTCAAAACCAGTAGTTCAAGGGAGAGCGTTTGTCGTAACCTCCCAGAAAGCAAGGAACCTGAACGAGGTCATCACGGGTAAGCTTATCATAAACTCTAGCGAAGTCTATACCTTATTTGATACCGGTTCTACCCATTCTTTTATTTCTCCTACTTGCGCTCAATGTTTAAATTTGACTCTGGAGAAATTAGACTTTGACTTATCTGTTGAAACTCCGTTGGGAGAAACCTTCATTACATCCGCTGTTTATAGCTCTTGTTTGGTTCAAATCGGTACCCTCACACTACCTGTCGATCTTATTTCATTGAAAATACTTGCATTTGACGTAATTCTAGGGATTGAGTGGTTAACTACTCATCATGCAAAAATTGATTATTTTTCGTAAGGTTGTTAGCTTTCATATTCCTAACCAACCTATTATGCGAATTCAAGCAACCAAAGCATTAAAATCAATCACTGTAAGCTCAAGCCATAAAGCTATTCGTTTATTGAAAAACGGATGTCAAGCTTTCTTAGCTCATGTCACGGATTTAAACAAAAATACGTCAGTTTTGGATGATATTTCTATTGTTAATAAATTTCCTGACGTATTCCCTGAAGAACTTCCTGGCCTACCCCCAGAGCGTGAAATTAAATTTTGTATCGACCTTGAACCCGGTACAAAACCCATTTCTAAAGCCCCATATCGAAAGGCTCCTATTGAACTTCAAGAGTTAAAGACCCAATTGCAGGAATTGTTAGACATCGGTTTCATTCATCCTAGTACTTCTCCTTGGGGTGCTCCTGTTTAATTCGTGAAGAAGAAAGATGGGAGTATGCGACGTTGTATTGATTATCGAGAGTTGAACCATGTCACCATCAAAAATAGGTACCCGTTGCCTCGTATTGATGACTTGTTTGACCAGTTGCAAGGCGCCAAATTCTTTTCAAAGGTTGATCTTCATTCCGGATATCATCAGTTAAAGATTAAAACCGATGACATTCCAAAGACGGCTTTCAGAACTCGGTACAGGCATTATGAATTATATAATAACCTGATATTTTCAATATAAATAAATCATAAATTTTGCATATAAAGTTTTTTATTATTATTTTATTCAAATAAATATGGGGAATATGTAAAAGTAAAGTATGTGTATTTATGTGATAAATAAATATAAATTTATTACATGAATAATTACAAATAATTTTATTTTAGAATTATTGATCATATAAATTATATTTTTATAATAATTAATTTTATTGTAGAAATATTTTTATTATTTATTTTTTAAAGAAAATATGATATGATATTATTTAAATAATATATGGAATGATTATTAGAATTATTATAATTTATTTATGTGAATTTTAGCTCAGATTATTAAGTTAAGTATTTTGACTTAATTAATAAAGTTGTTTATGCATGGTAAATCAGATATGGAATCCAAACCCTAATTCTGGTTTTGGAACAAGGAATGATAATAATAATTATATTTTGATTTTTCAGTGCTATAAATATGTACTGTATGTATGTGGACCGATAATGGTTGGTCAATTATGATGTATTATGTCAAACCCTGGTATTACTATGTGAAACCTTAATTTAAAATACAAATTAGAGTTCAAGATTGTTGGGTAATCGTGATAATGTGATTAATGACTGATATTATAAATATAAATGGTAATTAGGTAAACCCTAACTATTGACTCGAAACCCTAATTGTGAAATTAAAACCCTAGTCGATATTTAAGAACCCTAACTATCAAATTGGGAAACCCTAATTGCTAATTTAGGATGTTAATGCTAATTAGCGGATTTTAAACCCTAATGATCATGAATAATGTAATTAGAAACCCTAATTACAAATTGTTAACCCTAATTATTAAATTGTTAATCCTAATTAGTAAATTATTAACCTTAATTATCAAATTGGTGCCCTAATTGATAAATTAGTGATCTTAATTATAATTAGTATATCCTTAAACTTAATTTATAAGTTTATGTAATTAGGAAACATAAACTAATTTAGTAATCCTAATTTGTGAATTTTAGAAACTAAAATTTCCGTTTTTAGCCTTTTTAAGAAATCCTTAATGCTAATACACAAAACCTTAGGGTTAAACCCTAAGGGTCAAACCCTAAGAGTTTGCTAAGTTACTATCATGCCATTAAAATTTCAAGGCTATTGACTATTATGCCCTTATTGCATTATTGAGGTTTACTTGTAGAACTTGGTCTAGTAGGAGTGGTTGGCCAACCCTAGGGTAGCCATGTGACTAAAATTAAAACATCTCAGCCATTTAGCTAGCAAAATTCATGGTATACAAGTAGTATATATGGATCAAAGAGAGAGAAAAATTCATTTGTTAACTCATTTAACACAAGTACTCAACCTAGACTCTCTCTCTCTCTCTCTATTAAACCAACGAAATCATAAGACAAATTTGTCCCAAAATAAAGCCCCACTAACATCTATATCAAATCAGAAGCTTAGAATCAAAAGTTTGTTCATAAAGGTATAAAACCTAACTCAAGAATCTGATCTTAATCGATGTATTAAATGTTGTGTTTTAGTGTTAAAACATGTTATATATAGTATATATTGATGATCTGGGTTGATAGATGTTAGATCCATAACATCTATAGGCTCAGATTTGAAGTTTTTCATTATCTGAAAAATCTTTAAAAAATTGTCTGACAATGAATGTCAGACCCCATAGATTTCATTATGTGTAATGATTTGGTGTTTTCAAAGTTTATACTTGCAGTATGTAATGTTATCTTCAATCTGGACTTGAAATCATGCATATGTCAGATCTAGATTGTAAGATATGGGTGGTCAAAACCGTTCTTGACCATGATCGAACAAGTTCGGGTAACCTGAACTTGCCTGATCGTCCGACAAGAAATTTGAAGGCTTGGATCTGACAATGTGTTGATTGTTTGTGTTTTTCTTTAGATCTAAGTTGTAATATGTTGTTTATACTACATGGTTATGCCTTAAAATCTCCTATATATCAAACAGGTGAATCGTAGTTTATGGTCAAACCAAGCCGGGACGAAAGATGAAAGTCGCATTTTCGGGTAACCCAGAAAAACGCTTGAACATGTCGTCGACATGGGTTGACCAACATAGATCTGCTAAATCAGTTGTTGTTATTTTGCTTTTATGTAATGGATCTCTTCATGTACATGTCGGTTACATACTGCAAAGTTTAGATCATAAAAACATCACATAAATCACAAGTTGTGGAAGCCCAAAGTAGGGCAGTCGAACTGTTATTCATTTCTGGGTAACACAGAAATGAAGAACAGCCTCTAACAGCCACTTTGATGGCATAGATCTCGTTGGCTTCATGCTTGTTGGCCATGTTTGTTGTTGGGTCTTGTAGTGTTGCATTTGTACTACACAATCTAACCAAAAACATGCACAGAAACACATTACACAGTTCATGATTAATGGCCAAAGTAGCTATCTCGAAGCTGGCTATGAATGTTCTTGAGGGCTCAAGAACACAATAGACTACACTTTCTGTCGCTAAAGGCCTATAGCGACGGTTTTATTAATTTTAATTAATTAAATTTTCAAAAATTATTTAAAAAATAGAAATAAATTATTAAAATATCCAAAAATTATTTTAAAAATTATTTTAAGTTATAAAAATTAACTTTTAATAATTTAGAATATTTTCCATAAATATTAGTATTTATTTAAATATTATTGATATTTAATTTATTTAATAAAATCATTAAATAAATTAATTAAAAATGATTTTATTATATTAAATTTCATTTTAAATAATAATAATAATAATAAGGTATTTAAAGATATTTTAAGTTATAAAATATAACTTTCAATATTTAAAGGTAAATTTCATTAATTAATTATTATTGATGATATTAAAGTTATTTAATAATTATATTAAATAATTTAGTTTAAAAATGATTTTAATATTATAAAAATCATTTTAAATGAAAATAAAGTATTTAAAGATATTTTAAGTTATAAAATATAACTTTTAATATTTAAAAGATAATTTCTTTAATAATTTAATATTAATTATATTAATTTAACATTAATGATATTAAATTTATTTAATAATTATATCAAATAAATAGTTTTAAAATGGTTTTATTAATTTAAAAATCATTTAAAAGGGATATAAATGAATTAAAAAAATTAAGTTATAATTAATGACTTTTAATATTTGGATAAATAATACATTAATATTTTAATATTAATGGTAATTATTTAAAATGATCTTAATTATTTTAAAAATCTTTTAAAGGTAATATAAATGTTTTAAAAATATTATAAGTTATTTTAAATAACTTAATATTTTGGCAATGGTTTCATTAATAGTTTAATATTAATTAAATGATAATGATAATGAAATTACTTAATAATTAAATCATTTAATAATGATTCTGGTGTTTCAATAATCATGATAAATAGTAACAATTATTTTAAAATTATTATAAGGTCATGAAAAATAATACGACTGTTTTTAAGTTATCTAAATGAATATTGAATTTGTCAGTATAGAGTCTTAGACTCGATAAATACCGATAAAGTTGTTTGATTTTGCACATATTATTTCGTAAATTGATCCGGACTTAGATAAGTTGACTTGATAAATATTTATTTGTGATTCAATGGTTGTTAAACTTACATGACAATGTGATTAGGTTATGTGCTGACTGCAAATAGCAGTACAATATGATATGATATGTTATTCTAATCGAACGAATGATCTATTTAATGATAGGGCTTGATATAAAAGATAAATCTAAGTTTTGTAAGCAGCAGACAAGGCAAGTATCTAACCCTTTGTATTTACTTTATGCAATGGACATGCGTAAGATAATATCTGAACTATTCTTTTCAATTGTTCAAATATTTCAACCTTTGTATATACTTATGCAGTGATTCTATATAAGTAAGTTATTAAATTATAATTGTTGTATAAGTTCCTTTATTCTATTATTGTAGATCAAGATATATATTATGTTCGTTAATTTCTAAACATGGTTATACAAGTGTCCTCACTTGGATAATCATTATATTTTATCACATGTTGGTATATACTTATCGGTGTCCAGTATGTATACGTTGAATTAAAAGTCGTCTAAGCTATTTGATCCGGCTAGACATAAATTTAAAATTGTTGTTGAACAAGATAAAACTTTATTATTATCCAACCGAATTGTTTTGGTTTGGATTCAAGACTGTTATGAACATCCCAAATATGGGAAATTTTTATGTGCTAAGGCGGACAAAGGATGAACGATAATATCGTTCTTGTAATGTAGTATTGATCAATACAGGGCATAACGGGTTGATCACCCCCGTGCCCGTAAGTTATGACGGTTTACAGATGAAGTTCTGTTTAACTTTTTTAAAAATAAAAAACAATGTTAATAGTCTGTCAACTGATCCTCATTTATAGTCAGTACGTAGTTTCAAATATTTGAAATCAAAATGATATGTTATTTAATATTGGTTCAGCTTACTTAACAACTGTTGATTCGTTGTAGAAGTATCGTTCAAAGAAAACATTTAATCCTTTCAGCTAATTGTTATTAATTGCTATTACTTGATGGGCACTCAAATGCTCATCCTTGCTTAATTTAAATATTTTCAGCTAAATGTGAACAACCTGAAGGCTCTGCCAAGAACAAGGGAAAAGGGAAGGTCGTTGAATGAATGTTTAAGCTATCGTATGTAATAGTTTGACTTTATGATAGGAATGATATATATTAATTATCATGTAAGGTAATGAATGTTTAAAGGTTTCGTACTTGGGAATTAAACTCTGATAATATGTAAATTAAATTTGATAATCTATATTATTGTTATTATTATTAGTATTATTCCGCTCATAGAAATGGTATCATGAAGCACTGAGTTCGGGTTTCAAGTACCTGAATTTGGGGGCGTCATAAATTTCTAGTCATGTCTTTTGGATTGACTAATGCTCTTGCTACCTTCATGGACATGATGAACCAAGTATTCAAGGAATATTTGGATCACTTTATGGTCGTCTTTATTGATGACATCCTCATATACTCCAAAAACCGTGAAGACCATGAGCAACACTAGAGACTGATACTCCAAAAGCTTCGTGAAAACAAGCTATATGTCAAGTTGAAGAAATGCGAGTTCTGACTTGAGGAAGTTACATTCCTTGGGCACGTGATATCAAATCACGAAATATATGTTGACCCGACAAAGATTAAAGCAATTCAAAGCTGGGAACAACCTAAGTCAGTGACCGAAGTACGTTGTGAGATCCCGAATTTTATGAAATAAAAGTATTTAATTTTTTTATTTTGGTAAATAGTTAAATTGATAAAATTTTGAAGTTAAGGGTGATATGTAAAAAATTTTCAAAGTAAGCAAGTTGTCATAAAATAACCGGTAGTAAAAGTACAGTAATACGCGTGGTTGCATAGTAGCACATGGTATTGATTATTGATGCTTATGTGAGATGTCACTCAGATATACTCAATTATTGCTACAATAAATGTTGCATCATATCTCTCATATTATTGATTCAATTATTGTCACAGTATCATCTGTATAATATGTTATATTATTAAATCAATAATTGAGACGACAAAGTTATTCATATTATTAAATTGTAATATTTACAATATCCAGAAGTTCTGTCAATGAGAGGTTTAGTCATCTAATTGCGCGCCAATAAGGAGAAATCCTTATCGGAAAGCCCCCTCTTTCTTGGGAACGACTTGGTTGTTAAATATGATGAGTTATAATATTAATGATGAATAAGTTCGTGTTGATTAAAGATGAAATTGATAGTTCCATTGTGTTGGAATTATTAGTGTTAGTGGAAATCGACATTTATTTCGATATTAATTGATGTCTGGAAGTTATACTGACCAATCGGGTAATTAATTGAATAAATGAGCAATTAATTGCTATTAATTCACATGATTATAACTATTTGTTCACATGTGTGTACTATTGATTCACATTCTTGTACTATTAGGGGAGTTGGTGCAAGATTGATAATACTTGCATGACTAAGTAAAAAATAGAAGTATAGATGGAGGTACTATACTGTATTTCATATTTTCACATGATTATAACTATTGATTCACATGATTAAACTATTGATTGACATTATTTACTATTAGGGGAGGTGGTGCAAGTTTGATAATACTTGCAGGACTAAATTAAAAATGAAAGAAAAATTGAAGGTATTGTACTGTAATATTTTGAGCCCCAAAACGTGCAAATTATCGAAAATATATTTTCTTATAAATAGAAGCTCATGAAGAGGTATTATTTCTTTCGTATTCATGAAGAGAGCTTCTGTTATTTTATTCTTTATTATTATGTTGGAATAACCTGTCTATGCGAAGTACCGCATACATGGTGAAATTTTTCATTATTCCATTCTTTATTATTCATTGAAAAATATCATGTCTGTATGTATTACGCATACGACACAGTTCCACTATTTATTATTCTATTGGAATAACTTTATCTATCTGATACCGCATACATGGTGAAATTCTTCATTATTCCATTCTTTATTATTTTGTTGGAATATCACGTGCGTCGCGTATTACGCATGACACAGTTCCATTATTTATTATTACATTTGGAATAACTTTGTTTGTGCGGTCTATCGCATGCCCGTGAATTCTATTGTTATTTCATTCTTTATTATTCTATTGGAATATCTTTATCTGCATGCGGATTACGCATGACCGGTTCCATTCTTTATTATTACATTAGAATATCATGTCTACTATCTTGATTCTGCATGACACGGTTCCATTCTTTATTATTACATTGGGAATAAATGTGCATGCGGATCTCTTCGCATGCATGGTGAATTCTTCTCTTATTCCATTCTTTATTATTCTGTTGGAATAACCTGTCTATGTGGACTACCTCATGCATGGTGAATGATCTTTTGTATTCATTCCTTATTAAATTATGGAAATGAACTGTCTACGTGGATTACCGCATGGCGGGTAAAAATTCATTTACAGTTTCGTAATTTTTCTGACCCTCAAAAATTCTGGAAAAATTTGAAATGATAATTTGATGAGTTTTATGTGTCCAAAGATGGCGATTTTTGGATGTATTATTAAGAGTTATGGATTTTATGGGAAAAGACTATTGTAAAAGGAAACCCTTATAACTCCTTGTGGTTAACTCCAAAATTGGTGAAATTTTTATTGGGAGTACATGTATATAACATGAGTATACCCTGTAAATTTTGGAATTTTTGGACAAAAGTACAATTTATGATAAATGTCTAAATATTCGACAGTTTTGGCCATATGAAAAATAGTAAATGAATTTTAAAAATTCCAAGAAAAATATATGTTCAATATGGGACTATATTCTGTTAAATCCCAGAAAAGAAATATTTTTGGGACTAGCTTGGTATTTTTCATGAAAATGAACTAGTTATGAGTGAATGAATTAAATATGTTATGTGAAGTAACAAAATTAAAAAATAGGATTTTATGGCTTGAGAATCCTATATAGGGTATATACAGATTTTTGATGAGGGATTTGATCATTGGTGATGAAATCTTATGAGTATGGCATTTTTGAATGATTAAATGCATTATTTGGTAAAGTGTAAACAATTGAAATAAATTATTTATAAGTTTAAGAAGTGATTAAAATATTATTATAATATTAATAATATTAGATTATGAGTTTATTAAGTGATTGATTATATTTGGATAAATTTAAAGTCTTTAATATTTATCCTTGTTTTCGTTTGATTAATGCTTATATCATTGTCATCATCCCCATGCTTTGATTATGATGAAAGTCATCTTTGGCTTACGTGCAAAGATGGACTGTTAATTATTGGTTTTGCAGATGAATATGTTTGGCTTACGTGTAAAGATGGACTGTTGATTATTGGTTTTACAGTTGTATATCTTTGGCTTACGTGCAAAGATGGACTGTTGATTGATGAGTATCTTTGGCTTATGTGCATAGATGAACTATTTATTGGTATGATTATGACCAGGGATCATTTGGTATAATCATGACCCGTAATGTTATAGATGATATGGTAAAAGTCCTCATTGGCCCGTAGTACATTGATGGACAGTTATTGGTATGATTATAACCGGGGATTATTCGGTATAATCATGACCATTGATGATTACATGAATATCCTTGGCCGTAGTGCAGGGATGATTCAATGATGTGGATTATTTATTAAGTTGAGTCTCAGCAATAAATATTGATTATACACTTTTAATTCGTAAAAGATAGTAGATATCATGCTCTACTTGACTCTTCTAAAATACAGTTGTATGTCTTTGGCCTGTAGTGCGAAGAATAAATTGTTAATGAATATCTTTGACCGTGGTGAAAAGATGAATTTATTGGTATGATTATGAGCAGGAATTGTGATTTTGTATAACCATGATTTTTGATGTTTCAGGTGAAGATAGGTAATGAAAATTATCTTCATCCTGGTTGCGAAGAGGAATTTAGAATCACAATTATGATTATGAGTTATTCATATGATTGTGGATAGGAATTGTTGATTGATGTTACAGGGATAAAACATTATTGGTGGACTTTTAACATGGAGAAGATAATAGACCTGATGGTCTATTTGACTCTTCTAATGGATTGTTCGTCCCGCTGCAACTATGGTTGAAAAGTTTTATCATCTACCATATGTTCTAAATCTCTGATTTATTATTGACGAAGGCTATTGATAATTTAATTATCTTTAGTCATGATATTCTTTACTGGGCTATTTGTGCTCACCCTTTGCTTCACAATTCCTTTCAGGTAATAAGAGTGTAGTTGGGTCGATTGGGGATAACAGGGAAATAGTGTGATGGTTCGAGACTGTCGAAGTTTCTCAATACATTATAAAACGGCATGACATGCAACAGATAATTGTATTGAGGACCTAAGATGTGTGTGTCGTATTTTATACGTCACTTAATAATTGATTTTGGCGAACAACAATAGGGTGATGAGAACCCGACTTTGAAAGCGTCAAAAGTGCACCTCATTAGAATGAATATGATAGTAATCTTCTCATTCTTCTTTGGGGTCTTAAAATATTTCCAGCTGTATTTTATATGGCATTGTAATAATTTGAGTTTGGATACTGTCTACGAGATAATATTATATTAAAACTCACAGCTTATCTGTTGTCGTACTCAGCACGACAGTTCAACAGTAGTATAAATGAAGTTTGTATTTGATTTTTATAGAGTGATATCTGGCGACTCAGAATGGGTCGTGTGGACCTATTTTGGGGGTGTCACAAATGGTATCAGAGCTTAGGGATATGGTCGCTGGCGGAGATATGAGTCTAGAACTAGGCGGGGAGAGACGAGTAATATACTTCGCTAGTGTGTGACTTACCTAAGCCAAAATTTTTACTCGATAAGTTGACAATTTGTGATATGTCAATTGACCTTTGTTTGAAGATATATTCTAGAATGATATCTGAAATACAGGAGATGAGCAATGGAAAAATCATGATACAGAGGATATAACCGAGAAGGTACAATCCAAAAAGAAAGCAAGGTATTTTTATCTCTTCGAACTACCAGGTACGTAAATTTCGAGGGCGAAATTTCATAAGGAGAGGAGATTGTGAGATCCCGAATTTTGTGAAATAAAAGTATTCAATTTTTCTATTTTGGTAAATAGTTAAATTGATAAAAGTTTAAAGTTAAGGGTGATATGTAAAAAATTTTCAAATTAAGCAAGTTGTCATAAAATAATCGGTAGTAAAGGTACACTAATACGTGTGGTTGCATAGTAGCACACGGTATTGATTATTGATGCTTATGTGAGATGTCACTCAGATATACTCAATTATTGCTACAATAATTGCTGCATCATATCTCTCATATTATTGATTCAATTATTGTCACAGTATCATCTGTATAATATGTTATATTATTAAATCAATAATTGAGACGACAAAGTTATTCATATTATTAAATTACAATATTTAAAATATCTAGAAGTTCTGTCAATGAGAGGTTTGGTAATCTAATTGCGCACCAATAAGGAGAAATCCTTATAAGAAAGCCCCCTCTTTCTTGGGAACGACCTGGTTGTTAAATATTATGAGTTATAATATTAATGATGAATAAGTTCGTGTTGATTAAAGATGAAATTGATAGTTCCATTGTGTTGGAATTATTAGTGTTAGTTTAAATTGACATTTATTTTGATATTAATTGATGTCTGGAAGTTATACTGACCAATCGGGTAATTAATTTAATAAATGAGCAATTAATTGCTATTAATTCATATGATTATAACTATTTGTTCACATGTGTGTACTATTGATTCACATTCTTGTACTATTAGGGGAGTTGGTGCAAGATTGATAATACTTGCATAACTAAGTTAAAAATGGAGGTATAGATGGAGGTATTATGTTGTATTTCGTATTTTCACATGATTATAACTATTGATTCACATGATTAAACTATTGATTGACATTATTTACTATTAGGAGAGGTGGTGCAAGTTTGATAAAACTTGCAGGACTAAATTAAAAATGAAAGAAAAGTTGAAGGTATTGTACTGTAATATTTTAAGCCTCAAAACGTGCAATTATCGAAACTATATTTTCTTATAAATAGAAGCTCATGAAGAGGTATTATTTCTTTCATATTCATGAAGAGAGCTTCTGTTATTCCATTCTTTATTATTATGTTGGAATAACTTTGCCTGTCTGAAGTACCGCATACATGGTGAAATTCTTCTCATTATTTTATTCTTTATTATTACGCTGAAATATCCTCAGATGCAGCGCTATATGCATTTACGCATGACACAGTTCCACTATTTATTATTCTATTGGAATAACCTGTCTATGCGAAGTACCGCATACATGGTGAAATTCTTCTGTTATTCCATTCTTTATTATTTTGTTGGAATATCATGTTTGTGCATATTACGCATGACCTGGTTCCATTATTTATTATTCTGTTGGAATAACCTGTTTGTGCGGTCTATCGCATGCCTGGTGAATTCTATTGTTATTTCATTCTTTATTATTCTGCTGGAATATCTTGTTTGTACGGATTACGCATGACCTAGTTCCATTCTTTAATATTCTCATTGGAATATCACATGCATGCGGATTACGCATGACTTCAGTTCCATTCTTTATTATTACTCGCTGGGATAACTTTTGCCTCTATGCGGTCTACTACATGCATGGTGAATTCTTCTCTTATTCCATTCTTTATTATTCTGTTGGAATAACCTGTCTATGTGGACTACCTCATGCATGGTGAATGATCCTTCGTATTCATTCCTTATTAAATTATGGAAATGATCAGTCTACGTGGATTACCGCATGGCGGTTCAAAATCCATTTGCAGTTTAAAATAATTTTTCGACCCTCAAAATTTCGGAAAATTTTGAAATGATAATTTGATGAGTTTTCTATATTGTGTCCAAAGATGGCGATTTTTAGATGTATAGATTAAGAGTTATGGATTTTATGGGAAAAGACTATTTTAAAAGAAAACCCTTATAACTCCTTGTGGTTAACTCCAAAATTGGTGAAATTTTTATTGGGAGTACATGTATATAACAGGAGTATACCCTGTAAATTTCAGAATTTTTGGACAAAAGTACAATTTATGATAAATGTCTAAATATTCGACAGTTTTGGCCATTTGAAAAATAGTAAATGAATTTTAAAAATTCCAAATAAAACATATGTTCAATAGGGGACTATATTCTGTTAAATCCCAGAAAAGAAATATTTTTGGGACTGACTTGGTATTTTTCATGAAAATGAACTAGTTATGAGTGAATGAATTAAATATGTTATGTGAAGTAACAAAATTAAAAAATAGGATTTTATGGCTTGAGAATCCTATATAGGGTATATACAGATTTTTGATGAGGGATTTGATCATTGGTGATGAAATCTTATGAGTATGGCATTTTTGAATGATTAAATGCATTATTTGGTAAAGTGTAAACAATTGAAATAAATTATTTATAAGTTTAAGAAGTGATTAAAATATTATTATAATATTAATAATATTAGATTATGAGTTTATTAAGTGATTGATTATATTTGGATAAATTTAAAGTCTTTAATATTTATCCTTGTTTTTGTTTGATTAATGCTTATATCATTGTCATCATCCTCATACTTATATTATAATGAAAGTCATCTTTGGCTTACGTGCAAAGATGGACTATTGATTATTGGTTTTACAGTTGTATATCTTTGGCTTACGTGCAAAGATGGACTATTGATTATTGGTTTTACAGTTGTATATCTTTGGTTTACGTGCAAAGATGAACTATTGATTGATGAGTATCTTTGGATTATGTGCATAGATGAACTATTTATTGGTATGATTATGACCAGGGATCATTCGGTATAATCATGACCCGTAATGTTATAGATGATGTGGTAAAAGTCCTCATTGGCCCGTAGTGCATTCATGGATGCTTATTGGTATGATTATAACCGAGGATTATTTGGTATAATCATGACCATTGATGATTACATGAATATCCTTGGCCAGAAAAGTGGATGATTCGATGATGTGGATTATTTATTAAAATTTGAGTCTCAAATGATAAAATATTGATTATATACTTTTAATTCGTAAAAGATAGTAGATATCATGCTCTACTTGACTCTTCTAAAATACAGTTGTATGTCTTTGGCCTGTAGTGCAAAGAATAAATTGTTAATGAATATCTTTGACCGTGGTGCAAAGATGAATTTATTAGTATGATTATGAGCAGGAATTGTGATTTTGTATAACCATGATTTTTGATGTTTCAGGTGAAGATAGGTAATGAAAATTATCTTCGTCCTGGTGGCGAAGAGGAATTTAGAATCACAATTATGATTATGAGTTATTCATATGATTGTGGACAGGAATTGTTGATTGATGTTACAGGGATAAAACATTATTGGTGGACTTTTAACATGGAGAAGATAATAGACCTGATGGTCTATTTGACTCTTCTAATGGATTGTTCGTCCCGCTACAACTATGGTTAAAAAGTTTTATCATCTACCATATGTTCTAAATCTCTAATTTATTATTGACGAAGGCTATTGATAATTTAATTATCTTTAGTCATGATATTCTTTACTGGGATATTTGTGCTCACCCTTTGCTTCAAAATTCCTTTCAGGTAATAAGAGTGTAGCTGGGTCGATTAGGGATAACAGGGAAATAGTGTGATGGTCCGACACTGTCGAAGTTTCTCAATACATTATAAAATGGCATGACATGCAACAGATAATTGTATTGAGGACCTAAGATGTGTGTGTCGCATTTTATACTTCACTTAATAATTGATTTTGGCGAACAACAATAGGGTGATGAGACCCTGACTTTGAAAGCGTCAAAAGTGCACCTCATTAGAATGAATATGATAGTAATCTTCTCGTTTTTCTTTGGGGTCTTAAAATATTTCATGTTGTATTTTATATGGCATTGTAATAATTTGAGTTTGGGTACTGTCTACGAGATAATATTGTATTAAAACTCACAGCTTATCTATTGTCGTACTCTACACGACAGTTCAACAGTTGTATAAATGAAGTTTGTATTTGATTTTTATAGAGTGATATCTGGCGACTCGGAATGGGTCGTGTGGACCTATTTTGGGGGCGTCACATACGTAGCTTTCTCGGCTTAGCTGGTTATTATCAGAGATTCATGGAAGGATTTTCTCGAATCGGTACCCCATTAACTCAGCTGACTCAAAAAGTTACAAAATTCGGTTGAAGCGAAGAATGTGAGAAGAGTTTTCAAGAACTCAAGAAGAAACTCATTTCAGCACCTATTCTGACAATACCATCTGGCTCAGAGGGATTTGTCATCTACAGTGATGCTTCGGGCAAAGGGTTAGGATGCGTTCTCATGCAACATGGGAAAGTAATAGCATATACCTGACGAAAACTCAAAGAATATGAGAGGAATTATCCTACTTATGATCTAGAGTTAGCCGCTGTCATTTTTCACTAAAGATCTGGAGGCATTACCTGTATGGAGAGAAGGTGGAGATCTATACAGATCATAAAAGCCTCAAATATTTTTTTACCCAAAAGAAACTCAACATGCGGCAACAACGTTGGCTTAAACTGTTGAAAGATTATGATCATACCATCCAATACCATCCTGATAAAGTGAACGTAGTGGCTGATACATTGAGTAGAAGATCATATGAGGGTACGAGTGCAATATTTTCAACATAAAGGCCCATTTTGTATGACTTACAAAGGATGGAGATAGAGTTAAAGACTCCAGGGACCCATATGATGATGGCGAATATATGAGTAGAACCGACTTTAATCGATAAAGTTAAAACTGCTCAAGCTACAGACCTAGAGCTGATGCATATGAGGAAGAAAGTGCAAAAAGGTGTTATTCCAGAAGCAAGAATCGATGAAGAAGGAACACTTCGAGCCAACTCCAGACTTTATGTTCCTAATGATTCTGACTTGAAGTATAAAATCATGATAGAGGCGCACAACACACCGTTTGCAATCCATCTTGGGAGTACCAAAATGTATCATGATCTTCGACATACATTTTGGTGGAGAAATATGAAGAGAGAGATAGCGGGGTTTATCTCAAGGTGTCTAACTTGTCAACGAGTCAAGGCGAAGCATCAAGTGCCAAAAGGTCCATTACAACCGCTTGAAATTCCAGAATGGAAGTGGGAGCACATTACCATGGATTTCGTTATTGGTCTTCCCAATGTTTCTCAAGGCATAGATGCAATTTGGGTCATTGTTGATAGATTGACCAAGTCTGCTCATTTCTTACCAATACGAGAAACTTATACACTTGAACATCTTGCTCGTATATACATAAACGAGATTGTAAGATTGCATGGTATACCAGTATCCATAGTTTCTGATCGAGACCCAAGATTCACTTCAAGATTTTGGGTTAGTTTACAAAACGCTATGGGTACGGATTTACGATTTAGTTCAGCATATCATCATCAAACGAACGGGCAGTCGAAGAGGACTATTCAAACTCTTGAAGATCTATTAAGACTTTGTGTCCTTGATTTCAAAGGAAGTTGGGACAAGTTCTTACAATTGGTGGAGTTTTCCTATAACAACAGTTATCAAGCAAGTATTGGCGTGGCTCCATTTGAGGTGTTATATGGAAGAAAGTGTCGTTCTCCGGTACGCTGGGATGAGATGGGTGAAGCAACGTTGTTGGGACCGAAATTGGTGCATATGACTACGGAAAAGATTCAAACGATCCGATAACGTATAAAAACCTCATAAGATCGACAAAAGAGTTATGTTGATCTTCATCAAAAGGACGTGGAATTCAATATTGGAGATCATGTGTTGTTACATGTTGCTCCATGGAAAGGAGTTACGAGATTTGGAAAGAGAGGAAAGCTTAATCCTCGATTCATTGGCCCATTTTTAATCCTTGACCGAGTAGGAACTGTGGCCTATAGACTCGCTTTACTGCCAAGTATGTCTCATGTTCATAACGTTTTTCACATATCTATGTTACGTAAATATATGAAAGACCCAAACCACATTATTGAGTTAGAACCGGATGAAATAGCGGAAGACTTAACGTATGAAGAGGTTCCTGTTAAAATCTTGGATAAGAAGGAACATATTCTACGCTCTAAGGTTATACCTCAAGTCAAAGTTTTGTGGAGAAACTATGATATTGAGGAAATGACCTGGGAGCTAGAATCTGAAATGAAATCAAGGTATCCTCACCTCTTCGATACACCAGGTACGTACCCTAATTTCGAGGGTGAAATTTCATAAGAATGGGAGGTTGTAAGACCCCAACTTTTATGAATAAAAATGAATTTTTCTATATATATCATTTTTGAATATTATGGAGTGAATTTGATATAATGTTATAGTTGTGGGTAATATTTATAAATTTTGTAAAGTAAGCAAGTTGTTATATAATATTTGATTGGTCGGGGAATATTCGTTTTAACAGGGAATATTCATACGACGGCACAATCATTGGTGGACCCCACAATAGAAGTATTGTCGGAGTTAGAAAACGACATAAATATCTTTTTATGAAAATAATGGCGAAAGTTTTACCGTTAACTGTTGAAATAACCGGTGTTAAAAGTACGATGTCTGGCGTGGTTTCATAGTAGCACACGGTATTAATTATTGATGCTTACGTGAGAAGTCACCGCTTATACTCAATTATTGCTACAAATAATTCTTTGCATCATATCTCTCATATTATTGATTCAATTATTGTCACAGTATCATCTGCATAATATTTTATATTATTAAATTAATAATCGAGACGACAAAGTTATTAATATTATTATTTGCAATATTAACGATGTCTAGAAGTTCATCAGGAGAGGTTTGGTCACCTTATGTGCCAATAGGGAGAAATCCTTATTGAAAGCCCCTCTTCCCCGAGGAACGACACGTTGTTAAATATTGCGAATTATAATAATGATGATAAATGTTGTTAAAAATATTGAAGTGATTTTTATGAAGTATGTTAGTTCCTAGTAGGCACAATATAGATCTAGAAGGGGGGGGTTGAATAGATCCTTTTTTGTTTGAAAAACTTTTCTCATTTATTTTGTATTGCTCATGAATTAGCATATGACAAACATAAGAATCTTTTCAAGCACAACAGAATAAGTAAAAGATCCCCTTCGTTGATATATACATAATCAGACATACATTGTTCATAGAGTTAATTCATTAGTAAGCAGGTAAAACATACATAGCAGTTAATGTACATAAAGTAAATGACATAAAGTAAAAGACACAAGGGGTTTTTAAGTGGTTCAGAGACTCAAGCTCCTAATCCGCTCTTCTGCTTTCAACTAGCAAGATTTCCACTAAGGAAGGGCAACACCACAATCACTAAGATTCCTTCAAGGCCGCAACCTTGGGACTTCATTCACTAAGAACTCTTCAAGGCCGTGACCTTGAAACTTCTCTAGTTCCCTAGGAACTCTTCAAGCCCAGCAGGCTTGGAAACTTCATTTAGTCCCTCCGGACAAGGACCTCTCAGGCCCTGGCTTCTTGTTGTTGTAGTTGTTGATGTTGTTGGTGATGAGCTGCTAAGATGTCTTTAAGCTCTGAACATCTTCTCAGATTTAGCGACTTGGTGTGGTCCTCTTTGCATTCTACTTGAGTCCGAACCACATCTTATTTGGTGCGGCTGATCTTTACTCTTTTCTGCTCATCTTCATCTGATGTCAACTGTGCACCATCACCATCTGGATTTGCTAAGTCCCTGAGCTTTTGGTAGACTTCGTCTGGCACTTAGCAATCCCTGAACCCTTCTTGAATGTTTTGCAAACATGGTTATGTACTTGTTCAGTTTCAGCTTTAGGTTCATGGTGATTCGTAGAGTGGCTCTCCTGATCTTATTTGTACTCTGCCACTTTTCTGAATGATATCTCCTTGACCTTCTCGACTCTCAGCTTGGCTGCCATCTTCAGTGGCATTCTCATCTTTGTTGAGTGAAGCTCTAGTCTGTTTGAGTCCTTCTTCAAAGCTGCTTCACTTCCACCTATGTAGTCTCACTGTCACTGAGACTTGTTCTGTTGATCTTTGGTGGAACTCGTAGAGTCAACAATAGAATTCAACAACTCAACGATTTAGCAACATAGCAATCCTCAGTAACTCTTAATCTTTGAAGCTCTATTAATTTATACTACTTTCCAATCTTCCCGTTAGAAGGTAGCCGTTGAAAGCTATTCAAATTGATTCACAGATCTCAAGTTATTTGGTGCAGACTGCAGATGTGACATGACATCTTTTTCTGACTTTCTAACACTGCAGTCTACTTTTTCACCTCCCCCGTCAGATATGTTACTTTGATGTCTCGGGCAGGTCGACAACTTTATTTCCTTTCTAATTTCTTGATCAGAGATTGTCCTTGCATTAATGCTCTCAATAAGCTTTTGTCCGAATGCCAGCCTTTAGATTGAACCGTTGCCAATGGTTCAATCCTCAGTTGTTCGAACTCAACGATTCTGATGCACTTCTTCTTGGACCTGATCGTAGTGTCTTATTGACTGATGCTTATTGACATGTAGAGTCAGCACTACGATCTTAAAGAGTGTTCACTTGATCTTTAGTGAAGAACAACTCTTCCTTCTTTCGTGTAGTGCTTCAACACTTCTGTTTGCCTCGACTGCTCTTAGATACTGATGGCTTGACTCCTTGCTCTGGCCCCTTCTGAATAACAAGATACTTCATATTCTCAATTGTTGAGAATTGTGTTTGCTCTACGATTCTACGTTGGCTTTGTGAGCACATCTATTGAGGTCTTAGCTCTGCACTCTACGATTCAGCTTTGACTGTGCAGACAGTATGACTCCGAGATCAGATCTTGACACTACGATTTCTGTCGTTGTGCTTGTTATCTTCATCTGATCTTGTTCGACTACGATCTCTGTCTTTGATACGATCACTAGACTCTACGACTCTGAGTGTAGTCTACAATTCTTGACTTGGCTTTGACATTAGTAGACTCTACGACTCCGAGCGTAGTCTACGATTCTTGACTTGGCTTTGGCAGATGCTCGGTCGGCTCGTAGGCAGGCTGTCTCTACGATTCTGAACATGACTTTCTCAGCAGACTACGGCTCTGAGGAAGCTTTACTCGACACACTACGATCCTTCCTCGTCTCTCCTGGCAGTCTACTAACTCCGAGATCTACTATCTTGCAGACTACGATTCTGCCTCGATAGCTCTCAAGTTATCCTTGACTCTCCTGGCAGACTACGATTTCTGGTGCAGTGTTCGATGATCAGACAAGCCTATCTATTACATCATACGATCAACCTAACATGCTTGATCTTTCTATGTTTATAGTCCTTGTACATCATTTCTTTTTAAGGACTTTACAAAGTTGTTTTGCTTATGTAGGATCAACCTAACATATTTGATCAATTCATTCTAAGTCCTTGTACATATGTTTCTATAATCTATCAAAGGACTTTACAGCTTTTCTTAATGCAAGTATACTTGCATATTCATTCATATATATATCATAATCAAATCATATATAAATAGGAAAATCATTCACATGCATATTCCTGACAAAGTATTTGTTGTAAACTGGCTTATTATTTGGACCCTCCAATTCCCATTTTTCAAAATAATCGGTAGAAAGTTATTCAGTATATATATATATATACAAAGTCGTTCAAGAGCAATACACTTAAATAGCATTACATCCTTAAAGAGCATGACTATATAAAGGGGCTCCGTATTTTTTTTTCCTTCCCATTCTCTCTCCTCGCGAGTTCAGTGTTTTGGCTGAGCCCCTTGTTTCTTCTCCAACTTTTCATTCCCTTCTGAAGAAAACTTTCTCCAAATCTTCCATCGAGAAAGGCATCAGAGAGAGCAACCTTCGAGGCCTAAAATCTTCAAAAGAGAGAGCCCTATAATCGCAAAAGAGGTAAGAGAGAAAGGCGTTCCTTCTCCAACTTTAGGGATTTAAATTTGGGAGTTCTATTTTTCAAACATCTTCAAGATTTTAGGGATTTCAATTTGTTACAGAAGAACAACCTTCGCTGCCAAGTAAGAGTACTTTCCTATTCTCCCCTAAATTGGCTTTTCGCCCTAAATTACTCTGAAACAAATTGATTGGCTTTTTGTAACAACCTTCGCGTAAGCGTCCTACACAACGTGTTTGATAGGGAAAATGTAACTTAGTTAGCTTTTTGGGTGAAATTTCCATAAAGCGTCCTACAATTTTTTTTATACAAAATTCAGATGCAGATGTGTTACTGTCAGATTTATCTAATCTCAAAATCCAGAATAAGCTCACAAAATTGAATGCTTTTTTTTACAAAATTCTTTTTTATAAAAGTATCACCAGTGCCCCTCATTAACATAAAGGTTTTGGCTAGAATTATAGAGTCAAGAAAGCATATGTAGAAGAGGAGACAGAAACCCAATAATCTATAGATTTGCATATGAATTTATTACATTGTGAATTGGAAAGAAATCCTATTTATACAATGGAAAACTCAACTAATATTCAAACCTTCACCTAACTAACCAACAGAATACTATGATCCACCTACTGTTATTGTACTACATAACTAACCAACTACCATACCTACTACTATACATCAAGTCCATGTATATTCATTAAACCAACTGTGGCTGCACAGGTGACTCTAATGCACTTGAGAATCTGTATTAGCTTGTACATTGTACACAATTACTGGCAGCTCAAACATCGTTTGTGGAGTGTAGAACTTGACTTCTTTTTGTATCTTCAATAGATTTCAGTCCTAAACATTCTTGTTGACTATGTTATTGCTTGTAAATTTTTGCTCCAACGCATCGCGCACACACTGTGTATTTGTAGTATTTTGCATGAACTATAGGCATCAAACTTTGCACACCAGTTGCCGCCTCTGTTTGGGCTAGCTAGTTGCTAGGTTCCCAACTTAATATTAAAATTTTTGGTGTAGATTGCTATATCCTTTCCTTTTGATGTATTGATGGCCTGCCCATGGTATGTTAGGTAGGTTAGTTTCTGTCTTCCAATTCATTCTTCTGTTTGATGTAGAAATCTACTACTCCAACATCATATCATATATTAATATATGCTGGTTATAGTAAAACCAAAGCTTCGGAAAACTATACTTGAAAACCCAAAGGCATATCCATGGAATACTTGCTGCGAATTTGAAAGGCAAACAGTGTGTGAAGATGCATCCAGTTTTCTGGTCCAGAGTCTCTAGACCTTTTAAGAAGAAAAATAATTGTTTCTCCGTTGTGCAGGTTGCCCATTGTGATAGTGATGTTGAATTGTGTCAACTTAAATGGCCGCAGTTCATCACTGTCATTGTCATCGCCCGGCTATGTTGATAACTTCTTGGACTGATTTGAATCCTGGTCATCGATTCTATGGATAATCATATGGGTTTCCTTGATTTTACTACTTTGGAATTTCTTTGGAACCATCTTTGTGCAAGAAGATGTTTAAATAGGAAAAATTTGTAATTAGAATTAGGGAGATGGAAAAGTTAGGTTGTGTGAAGTCCCTATTTTAAATGTAATGAATTGATTGTAATGAAACAAAACTTTGGCCAACAACGGATGAGTACTAGTTTATTTATACAACTTTTAAATAAAATTTTGTGCAATGTGATGAAGACTGTACATGACTTACAGTTTTATGGTCCTTTTGTGAGTTGTATCTCTATCAGGCCTGTAATGCAAATTAGCTTGGCTAGTTTAAGGTTTGTAGATGAACTTTCAGTATAAACAATCTAAAGATTGATTTTTTTTTTTATTTGAACTTGATTTTTAATTCATAATACCATGTAATCCATATGAATTCTACATAATGTAATAAGGTTGTTGATATAACAGGAAGAATGAAAGCAAAAATCATATAGATACTTGGTAAGTTCTTAACATCTCCAAAAATATCAATAAGGAAACCAAACTAAACCATTTTTAAGGGAACTTGAAATGCATCATAAGAAAATTTAAACAGATAGGTTAACTACTGTTGGACATGCACCATGAAACTTCAGCTCTCGAAGCCTACAAAACAGCTCTTCAGGGTGTTTTTGCTTCATCATGCAACATTTAAAATTTTAGCTTCACCACTGATTTAACATGTCCCTTCAAGGTGTGCAGCTTTCAAAGCCTATAAAATAATACCTTGCAACTTCAGCTCGCCTCTTGGCTTGTTCAGCGATTTTAGATAGTTCTCTGTAACTGCTCCTCATTGAATTTGCTAGGAACCTGTTTAAGGATGGAATTTGCTAGGAAGCTAAATACACGGAGACCTAAATTTTCTGCACATCACACCAAACACTATAAATATATATATTTTTAGAAGAAATTTAAGAAATGAGTTTGTTTGACATTAACTAAAACTCATGACTGATTATAAGATTATGAAGCTTAAAAACGATGATCTTCATAAGCAAAGACATTGTACCACACATGACCAACTGACAAACAATTCACAAGATTATTGTAAAGACCTAAGTCCAGAATAAGGCACAATCCATGTCCCATAGCATCGCGTGGGTTGTTAATCCTCCCATTGCATAATGGCATATGGTGTGACGCCCCCAAAATAGGTATACATCACCCATTCTGAGTTGTCAAACACATGGTACAGAAACAATTATAACTTTATTAATACAATTGTCGCGCAAAATACGACAACACTTAAATTGTGAGTTTAAATACAAATATTATCTTCTAGACAATATCCACACTCAAATAAGTCCTCATTACAATTATTAATACACTATTTTACAAAATAGTGAGGACTACAAAAACAACTTTCTAGAACCTTCATTCCATACCCCGACTAGTACTCGCTACATTCTCGCCTCCTAAGAAGAAAAATGGAACAAAAAGGAAAAGGGTGAGCTCAACTAGCCAAGTAAAGAATATTATGACTAAGATAATATAGAACAAATTATCATTAGTCTTCAACAGGGAAAAATTTGATAGAATATATTAGACAATAAATTTCAGATCAATATTCGCAGCAGAAATAACAATTCATTAAAAGAGTTACGTAGAGAATGAAATCTACTATCTTCTATGATTTTAAAAATCCATCATCAATATTTTATCCCTGTAACATCAATCAATATACATCTTGAATTAAATAGTCATCTTTGCACTACAGGCCAAAGATATTCATCAATTGGTCATGTTCATCTCAACACCTGTACATCTTTGCACTACGGGCCAAAGATATTCATAAGAAAATTATCCATCTTTGCACTACAAGCCAAAGATATTCAGTAATATCATCATTTAGGACTGAGGATGATGAAAAATATTTTAAAGAAAACGAATCCAGTGAAACAAAAGAACAAATATTAAAGATTCGTACTTTAAATAGTCCATGTTCAAAAATACTTCATAAATAATTATAGTGAAGTAAAATTCAAGAATGATCAAAACATGGATACAATCAAAGCTAGTATCCATAATAGATATCTTGGACAAAAAACGCAAATTTAATTTTTCTGTGAATAGTGCCGTATTTGTGAATAGTGCCGTATACGTGAATAGTAACCCCGACACTAAAAGACAAGAATTTCACAAGAAAAATCTTACCAATATTCCGGCATAATGATATTGAAAGAGATAATATCACTTATAAAAAAAATAACATCCCTTACCTCAGAAAGACAATACTTCTGACTGGAATACTGGATATAGTGCTGAAGGAACTTTCACCGTATAGCAACACTTAAAGTATCAAAATACTCACAAGAATACGCTCGATAATATAGAGAGAGAAATCTTTAGTTTCTGGTGTGATTTTTAATTCTAACATAAGCACCCTATTTATAGAAAATTGCTTAGAATACCAAAGCAGAAAATTTAATAAAATATTAATATATTTTTTAAAATTTCCTACGCACCCTTCTTTTGCCCAAAACATCAGCCACCAAGTAGGCTCACCTCACCAAAATCAAAAAAAAATGTTTTTGTTATTAAAATTATTTAAAACTCCAAAAACTAATTATTCCAAAACTTAAATAATTCATAATAAATAGCTATTTTATCAGAAAAATTCAAATCTTATGTTCATTTCATAGGAAATTCAATTCTCTACAACTTTGTAGTTTTAAGTTTTTCCAAATTCCAAACAGAAATTGACCGAAATCCATATACGGATGATTTTACATGCTATAATCAAATTTCAATCAAGAAATGGGGTCCACAAACATGAAAAACATGTTTTAAATATTTTTAGCAACAAAAATACTCTTCCTCCTCATTTATTAACATATCCCACATTCATTGTAAAAATATCACCATTATTATATTATTATAATATAATAATATATTTAAATAAATTATTTTATCAGAAAAGATAAAATATCAATTTTCAACAATTGTCACATTAAGAAATTTTCTCCATTTATATCCACATAAAATGAATATTTTTCTTGTCATATAAATCAATAATTAATTATTCACAAATATTATTACAGAATCACAATACTGACAACCAGGCCGTTCCCAGGAAAGAGGGGGATTTCCAATAAGGATTTCTCCTTACTAGCGCGCAATTAGGTGACCAAATCTCTCCTTAAACAGAACTTTCTAGACATTGCCAATAATGTTATCTAATAATATTACTCAAATAATATGAATTATTGATCTGTTAATAGAAAATACTGTGTAGTGACAATTATTAAAACAACAATAATATAAAATATCAACGTAGTAATTATTGAATCAATAAAATAAAATATTGAACAGTATCATTGTAACAATTACTGAGTAGTGCCTTCTTACGTAAGAATCAATAATTGGTGCAATACCGTGTGCTACTGTATTTTAACTACCGGGTATTTCAACAGTATTAACGGTAACAACTACGTCGTTATTTATAAATAACTTATACTTGTCGTTATCTTCATCCAATCGCTTTCTGTTATGGGGTCCACACAAGGCTATGCCGTCGTACGAATATTCCACGACCAAACGAATATTCCCTGACAACAATGAATATTTTATAACCACTTGCTTATTTGAAATATTTGCGCATTTTATCCATAATTAACCACATTAATCAAATCAACCCTTACTATTTCAAAATAATAAATAGAGAAATTCAATTTCATTTATAATAAGTTGGGGTCTTACATATGGAGTCTTAAAGTTTCAACGCAACTAACCAAATGATTCAATTGACCACCAAAAAAACAACTAGACAGTGAAATGAAATCAATGTTCCATCACATCCATTATCCAAGAAGATAAAGATTTGCAAAGGAAAGATGGCTAAATATTAAACACCTTGTATTGTTCACATTCAACCCCTCTCCAATCGAGTCATCCCCATCCATTTCTATTTCCAAATTTATTTCTACATTATCCCCGCAACTCCCTATTTCATGGTCCATGTCATCCATTATAATCTGTGAAATCACCAATTAAAAGAATTATTGAGATAATAGTTATATTGCTGCAGTTTCTCTTCCATTGCATTTGGCATGTGAGAAATTATAAAACTGAAACATGTCACAAGATTAAAGATAGATTTTCTGTGAAATTGACAGTTGACAATGGGACAGAGATATAAATGTATGAGATATGGGTGTGACACTTCTCATTGGATATACCACTAGCAACTCCAACCAACAATATAATTTTAATTAAAACTAGAGATATGTTTTTTATGTATATTTATTTGGAATGTGCGACATGACAAATATAAACACTTCACGTCAACAAATAATTTAACATCACTAAAGAGATCTAAACATCTTCACTGGATTTCGAGATTAGATAAATCTGACAGTAACACATCTACATCTGAATTTTGTATAAAAAACATTGTAGGACGCTTTATGGAAATTTCACCCAAAAAGCCAACCAAGTTACATTTTCCCTATCAAACGTGTTGTGTAGGACGCTTACGCGAAGGTTGTTACAAAAATCCAATCAATTTGTTTCAGAGTAATTTAGGGCGAAAAGCCAATTTAGGGGAGAATAGGAAAGTACTCTTACCTGGCAGCGAAGGTTGTTCTTCTGTAACAAATTGAAATCCCTAAAACCTTGAAGATGTTTGAACAATAGAACTCCCAAATTGAAATCCCTAAAGTTGGAAAAGGAACGCCTTTCTCTTTGAAGATGTTTGAATCTAGGGCACGCCTTTCTCTCTGGCCTCTTTTGTGATTATATGGCTTTCTCTTCTGAAGATTTTAGGCCTCGAAGGTTGCTCTCTCTAACGCCTTTTTCGATGGAATATTTGGAGAAAGTTTTCTTCAGAAGGGAATGAAAAGTTTGA
Organism: Panax ginseng; assembly: GCA_020205605.1. NCBI lineage: Eukaryota > Viridiplantae > Streptophyta > Magnoliopsida > Apiales > Araliaceae > Panax > Panax ginseng. Next base: position 123,332,286 of record CM035132.1, on the reverse strand, counting down.
GAAGAAAGAAGGGGATCAGCCGGAACACTGAACTCGCGAGGAGAGAGAATGGAAAGGAAAAAAAACACGAAGCCCCTTTATATAGTCATGCTCTTTAAGGATGTAATGCTATTTAAGTGTACTGCTCTTGAACGGCTTTGTGTGTGTGTGTGTGTGTGTGTGTGTATATATATATATATATATATATATATATATATATATATATATAAAGATGTGCAGGTATGTGCATGTTCTTTTTCACCTACATTCTGCTATACTATTTCACTCTCTTTCAACTTAGAAAATTAATACTTTTGTGGAATAATATGAAATATTGGACTATAGTGTATATGGTGGACATCCTCCACCACTTGACAATTAGTCATTTGATAATTGCATTTGGTGATTTTTACTAAAGTGTTTTTGCTATTATTTTAGGCTAATGATTTAGAATTGGCCCAGACTTGTAGTAATCCTGCTATTTTTGTTTTTGGATTTTTTTTAGAGCTTTTATTTTGGTGGGGGTACTGATGTTATATATATATATATATATATATGCTAAATGTTTTGGTGGGGGGATTCACGGGACAAAGAAAAAGAAATAGATGGCTTAGAAAGTTGCGTCCGTGATTTCTAACAACTGTGCAGTCCATGAAAATTTCTAAATAGTATCCTTTCTATTCTCCTATAAATAGGATGCTTAGTTAGAATTGAAAATCACACCAGAATCAAAGAATTCTTCTTCTATAATCTTGAGCGTATTTCTTTAGAGTTTTAGAAAGTTTTGAGCGTAGAAAGTAGTGAAAGTTTTCTTCAAGAATATCCCCGCTATACTAGTTGGAATACTCTTCTTTTCAAGGTAAGGGATGTTATTTTTGTTCAATATTCGCTTGAAATAATATTTTCTTCCATATTCTGTAGTATGTAAGTAATATTATTTCGTTTCAGATTTTGAATTATATACTCGTTTTGTTAAAGTTTTGGCTTCTAAACTCCATGAAATTAGTAGAATATCCTTGATATTTGTGCTTCATCCAGTATCTTTTCATGAAAATATTATTCTGAGCATTCTTGATAAGTTTAACTTTTTCATGTCGGAGTACTATTCACAAAGTTACTATTCCCGAAGTACTATTCATAGGGTACTATTCACTCGAGTACTATTCATCCGGGGTACTATTCATGATAAAAATTGATTCGTTTTCGGTCTAAATTATTTTTGGTACAATATTATTCTTGAATTTTACTCCACAAAGCAGTATCATATTGACAATTTGGACGTTATTGATTTCTGGATAAATTAAATTATAAATCTTTAAAAATTTATCCTTGAACTTGTTTTATTGAATTCTTATATCATTGTCATCATCCTCATGTTTATATTATGTTGAAAGTCATATGTGGCCTGTAGTGCATAGATGGACTTGGTATGATTATGACCAGGAATTATTCGGTATAATCATGATCGTAATGTTACAAATGATGTGGTAAAAGTCATCATTGGCCCGTAGTGCATTGATGGACAATTGTTCGCATGATCATGACCATTGATGAATACACGAATATCCTCTGCCCGTAGTGCATAGATAATTTGTAGTCGTGATACTAAAGAATATCCTTGGTCGTAGTGCATGGGTGATTCGATAATGTGGATTATTTATTAAGCTGAGTCTCAGCAATAAAAGTGATGAAAAATATTTTAAATCATAGAAGATAGTAGATATCATGCTCTACTTGACTCTTCTAATGGATTGCTTGTTTCGCTGCAGTTAAACTTGATGTTTATTATATTCTATCAGTTTAACACTGTTGAAGGCTAACGATAATTTATTCTGCATTATCTTAGTCATAATATTTTTTGATGGGCTAGTTGAGCTCACCCTTTGCTTTCATTGTTCTCTTCAGGAAATGAGAATATAGCTGGGACTAGTCGGGGAACAGAGTGACGGTCCAGATGATAGCATTAGTAGTCCTCACTATTCTGTGAAATAGTGTGATAATAAATGTATTGAGGACTCCATTTGAGTTTGAATACTATCTATAAGACAATATTCGTATTATAACTCTCAGATTATGTTTTGTCGTATTTTACACGACAGTTGTATTATTAAGTTGTATTTGAATTTTGTACCATGTATTTGGCGACTCAAGATGGGTGATGTATACCTATTTTAGGGGCGTCACAATACTGCTTTGTAGAGTAAAATTCAAGAATAATATTATATCAAAAATGATTTAAACCGAAAAGAAATTACTTTTTGTCATGAATAATACTCCGGGTGAATAGTACTCGAGTGAATAGTACTTCGTGAATAATACTTCGTGAATAATACTTCGTGAATAGTACCTCATGAATAGTACTTTGTGAATAATACTTCGTGAATAGTACTTTGTGAATAGTACCGTATTTATGAATAGTACTATATTTATGAATAGTGCCCATGAATAGTACTCTGTGAATAGTACCGTACGTATGAATAGTGCCGTATAAATGAATAGTACTCCGGCATGAAAAGCTTAAAATTTAACAAGAATGTTTAGGAAAATATCCTTGTGAAACGATATTAGATGAAGCACAAATTTCAAGGATATTCTACTAATTTCACGGAGTATAGAAGCAATACTTTAACAAAATGAGTGTAGAATTCGGAATATGAAATGAAATAATATTACTTACATACTACAGAGTATGGAAGAAAATATTATTTCATACGGATATTGAACAAAAATAATATCCCTTATGAATACGAAATAAATAATACTCCTTACCTTAGTAGAGGACTAGATACTGCAATAGTGAAGTAGCAGAATACTTTTCTTCTTTCTCTCTATAGCTTCTCTCTCTATAGTTTCTCTCTCTATAATTGCTCTTCTGAGTCTTAGTGAATTGATGAGAATGAAAGAAGAATAAGCTTCTATTTATATGAAAACATAGTTTCGATAATTGTACGTTTTGGGGCTTAAATTATTACAGAATAGTACCTTCATCTTTTCCTCCATTTTTAATTTAGTCCTACAAGTATTATCAAACTTGTACTACCTCCCCTAATAGTACATGCATGTGAACAAATAGTTATATGCACGTGAACTAATAGCAATTAATTGCTCGTTTATCCGATTAATTATTCGATTGGTCAATTTAACATCTAGAAATCAATTATTATCGAAATAAATGTCAATTTTCACTAACACTAATAATTCCAACACAATGAAAATATTAATTTCATCTTTAATTAACACGAACTTATTCATCATTAATATTATAACTCACAGTATTTAACAACCAGGTCATTCCCAGAAAAGAGGGGACTTTTCGATAAGAATTTTTTCCTATTGGCGCGCAATTAGGTGACCAAACCCCTTTTCTCGACAGAACTTTTTAGACATCGTCAATATTGCAAATAATAATATGAATAACTTTGTCGTCTCAATTATTGATTTAAAAATATAAAATATTATGCAGATGATACTGTGACAATAATTGAATCAATAATATAAGAGATGTTATGCAGCAATTACTGTAGCAATAATTGAGTATAACTAAATAACTTCTCACGTAAGCATCAATAATCAATATTGTGTGCTACTATGCAACCACGCATATTACTGTACTTTTACTACCGGGTATTTAAACAGTTTAACGGTAAAATTTTCGCCGTTATTTTTATAAAAAGATATTTCTGTCATTTTCTCATTCCGACCGTAATTTCATTGTGGGGTCCATTAATGATTGTGTCGTCGTACGAATATTCCCTGATAAAACGAATATTCTCCGACCAATCGAATATTTTATGATAACTTGCATATTTTGCAAAATTTATAAATACTACCCACAACTATAACATTATATCAAATTCAAACCTTAATATTAAAAAAAATATTTCAAGAAATTAAATATTTATTCATAAAATTTAAGATCTCGCAGCTAAGCCTCCCATCGAAGTTGATTTAACTAATTCACAAAATCAACAAATATGGCAATAATGTTTCTTTAACATAAATAAAAATTAGTAGAACAGATAATTTTAAGGGGAAAAAGGTATGCCTTGCCTAAGCTTTTGCAAGGCTTATGAAATTAATGAAATGACAACTGGCATCAATGAAAATGGAAGCTTTCCTTGGTTTCACTTTCCGCAAACTTTGACTCAAAATACTTTCAATCACCTAATTGTATTGTATTAGATATGATGATTACGGGAAACTAATTCATATTTTCTAGCAAAACGGACAGAGCAACATAACTAAAAACTTTAACATAGCGTGGTGAGGTAAAAGCCCGAAACTTGATTCCTAATTTGAAGAGACGCGAGGAATTGCGGAAAGCCTCTTGGTTTGCATAAGCACAACTCAAACACAAACAAATCCACTCAAATGGTGTCAAACTATGACCCAGGTCAGTTCAGGCGACAGTCCAGGAGTGAATTGCAAAAACTACTTCCAACTTGGTTTTTAATATTAGAAATATATTTTATTTGAAATGAAAAGAAATGAATGTCGTGGAGTGAATTGCAAAAACTACTTCCAACTTGGTTTTCAATATTAGAAATATATTTTATTTGAAAAGAAATGATTGTTGCGACAGAGTAGATTACTAAAAAAAAAAAAGTACAGGTGGAACATGTACCCTCGCCAATAGTTTTGTCCATTTCTATTGATACAGCAAAATACACCATTCAAGAAGATTGCGAGCGAAAGAAATCAGCTCCATACTCAACATCATCAGTTTTGATGTCCCCGCATTGAGCCATTAGGATTCTATATACTCTCTTTGAACAAATCTCACCTAATCTTCTGTCCTCACCAAGTAATCCATCTGTTGTCAAGTCCCCGAGTAGAAATTCTTTTTTATGCACCTGCCATTACACAGAACAACGAAGTTAAATGTGTAGAGATTTTGATTTTGTCCTTTAGTTGTACAACAAGATGATTTTGCAGGGAAAAATAATAACATATTCCCCACAACCTGCAAGGGGGGGGGGGGGAAGAGAGAGAGAGAGAGAGGGTTTTCATGCTGGACCTAAGGCTAAACCTTAAACATTGAGTTTGTATCAAATGAAAATGATTTCAAATATCCACTTCCAATCAAACAAAAGAAATATGAAATATCACTTGATTTAATGAAAAATAATAATATTTTAGAAGTTAGTAACAGACGTGTACTTTGAAACTCTATTCCTAATAATTTTTAAACCAATCGAACTATGAAACATCCTCTGTATTTATGTGTACTGCTGTTCTAGGATAATATTATTTGCAAGCAAGCTCATTTATCATTTACCAAAAAAATTATTGGAAGTAAGTTTTACCGGCCATCATAATAAAGTATGCTTTGTAACCTAGTGTCTTGGACCAACAACAAAATGGGTCCATTCCAGTGCATTACATAATCTAAAATCTGTCATTTACCCAGCGCTGTGGGTGTCTGTGAGAGACAGAGAGAGGGAGGTGCCTGGCAGGTAACAGGAGAGACTGTACTTCAAAATGGCTGGTCATAGAAGAACAAGAAATTTATTGGCTCCACTAGCTTATGTTTCACATGGGTATGTTCCATCATATTCTATGATGATGATAGCAATAGACTCATTCAGATTGCTCATAATTAAAACTTCAATAGTAGTACAGTGCATAGAATGACTGTCATTTAATCTCATCTTTACATAGGAAATTGGTGAACCATTTTGTTTCTCTCTTTGCGGTTTATAAGGATTTTATTCACCAAACCTCACAGTAGATCTTTTCAAACATAAATATTTGAAAAAGATAATTAGACACAAATAAGGATACAAAGCAAGTTTTGTTTCTTTATTTTGGCTCCATGAGGCATTTCCGGACTCTATTGTGCTTCTCGTGGACTTTTAGGGGAGTTTTCTATAGGAGCCCCTAACGTAGGCTCTTTACAAGATCCAGTATTGATGTTATTGGGGCATAAATGTGCCTTTTGGGTCCCATATACTTTTATATTACATGTGTATGTGGGTTAAACCCCCCCAGCACTATTATTCGTATTTATTTACTCAATAAGTTTAAATAAAAAGAATTTTAAAAAAAAAAAAAAAGGAAGACTACAAAGAAGCGGAACAAAGTACACCTAAAAAATAAATTAACGAGCAAGCAACAGGACTCTCTTGGGTGGGAGAAATGCTAGTCCTTGGGGAATAACCTCAAACATCAAGGTCTCTGGCTCCAATCCCTATTCTTGGGGGCAAACTTACATATCCAAAAAAGAAAAGAATACGACCCCTGGAAAAATAAGGAAAAGAAAAACAATCAAAAGGGGATTACCTTATAATCAAATGAATATTGGAATTTGGAAACAGAAAACCCTTGCAAAACTACGGGGACAAAACAAATCAAGAAAGTTGCTTTGTCCTTCAACGTGTTTCAAGAAATAGATTCTCGTTTATTGAAGGCAGTTAATTGTATCTGCATTGCTCGCCTTCAATTTTAACCTGCAAAGTGTAGTTAATTTCAGTAGCTGCTACTGCATCTTGAGTTTGAATGAAGCTGTGAGTTAAACATATTATTTTTGTTTATGGTATTTTTGTCCATTTGTTTAGCATGGGCTTCCTGTGTACAAGTTATTTCATCTTTTTTGTGAAGTTCTATAATACATAGCATTTGTCGCATTTATATTTTTCCTATTACTGGTCAACATACTGTCTAAAGTAGCAATGCAGTCTTCAAGGAAACCTTCTTTAGGTGCTAGTCTTTCGACTGGCATTCTAAGGAAAGTAATTCAGACAACCTCTAATAGATAGAGACAAATTATACATTATGGTTTTATCATTTATGCTTAATATCATAGTCCTTACCCGTCATTTTATAATTTTTCTTGAGACGTCCCTCTTGCGCCCCAAAACTTTATTGATGCAATTAGCACAATTCCACGGTATACTGCTAAAAGCTTAAGGCAAAATCCATGATACTGGTGGTTTAAATGTGATATTAACCACTTTTTGAAGATTAAGGACTCGAGGGTTGATCTATATTACAGTTCAAAATTGCAGTATCAGATGTATCAGATAGTCAATGGTTTTATCATTAATGCTAAATATCATATTCCTTACCCATCTTTTTATAATTTTTCCTGAGACCTACCTCTTGCGCCCCAAAACTTTACCAATGCAATTATTAGCACAGTTCCACGGTATACTGCTAAAAACTTAAGGCGAAATCCTTGATATTGGTGGTTTAAATGTGATGGTAACAACTCTTTGCAAATTAAGGACTCGAGGGTTGATCTATATTAGGGTTCAAAATCACAGTATTGGAAGACGTATCAGATAGTCAATTCTTCATGTGGCATCGGGTTTCAGTATCAGTATCATTATTGAGCGATACATAACTAAGCTTTATATATTGCTTTAAAATTTTTAACAAATACTAAAAAATAAGAATAAGTAAAATAATGATTTAATACATGGGTAATTCTAGGGGACAAAATTTTGGTCTCAAAAAGTGTCTCAAATGATGTGACATCATTACATTACATTACATTAGTTTTAGGCACATCTCTTGTGATTGGCCATGATATATTACTAAAATATTAAATGCCACATAATTTGAGACCCTTTGAGATAAAAAATTTGAGACCAATAGCATTACCCTTAATACATATAAATTTGTCATTTAATATATATAACACTACATAAGTATATGGTACATAATTATTGGACTTGTTAGCATTTCTTGATTAAAAATTCTAAATTCTTTTTATATACTGTATATAGCAGCATCGGAAGCTACATTTACATATCGGTCAATACGTTATGTATTAGCCACTGCTGATACCCATATGTATCGGCTGGTACGTACCGATATTACTTATTAGCCGATACTTTGGTCCGTGATCTACATCAACTTCACCCTTCCCAAAACCCTCAATTAATATAAACTTGATAATGGTCTTTAACGTTTTTCATGAAAGTGATAATAGTCATTAACGTTTTCCTTGAAAGTGATAATGGTCTTTCACTATAGAAAGCTCTAATTAAAAAGTAGCGAGGAAAGCATGAGATTAGAAGGCTTTTGTTACTAAGGTTTCTCCAAGTTTCCAAATCATATTTGGAGAGTTTCGTATTGCCTATTTCATGAAATTGCCTAGCAGCGTTCCTAAAACTTTCTCAAAAGATTTGGTGCATTTTCTGAACTGAATTGGTGAAACAAGTTAGTCATACACAACCAATTTTCTACTATACTGTGACTGGAAACCCCTCAATCTTTTGACAGGACACGTATGAATCCTTTTTTCTAGCTTATATAGAACCCCTGATTTGAGCCACAAATCTTCTAGCTAAAACTTCTAAGAGGTTGCATGTTACTCACCTAAGAAAATGAGGTCTTTAATATCTTTGTTCCCAAGGCAAAAAGTGTTTATTGATATTAGCTTTAGGAAAATGGGCCACCCAACCAGTGATACACAAGGTGAACAGTGTAACAATGACATAAATGTAACGCCCCGAAATCCGATCTATCTTCAAAGTCAGATTCCATGCGTCACGAGTACATCATTCTTTCAAACATACATCATTATATAGTGAAATATAACATACATTCTCAATTCCCAGGTTCTAATACCTTATAACCTCGTTCATTACAAATAATGATAATTACATTATTCTTTACATCTTACAAGAGTGACTTTCATCCGCCACCAAGGATACATAACATTTCATTAAACTAATCTATAGTTTAATTAAACTATTCTTCATTACAAATCTTCAATTGATCTTCACGCTCATTCATATACTGAATGGCATTTTTTCTGGATACCAATCAGCTTGATCTTTACGGGTCTTTAAGTTCTTCTAACATCGTTCGCTGAAAATATTTTTCATTTAAAGCAAGTGTGAGCATTCAATTGCTCAGCAAGTCATAGCAGTTGAACAAACAACTTCAAGAATTTAAACAACTTCGATAACCGAACAAAGGTTATGAAGCAGCTTGAATAATACGAATAATTCTGATTCCTATCATTTTAAAACATTAATCACATTCATTTTGAAATACTTTCATTCTTCTACCTTTTTCATACACATCTTGTCTACCTAGAATCATTAGCACAGACTTAACAATAACGGTTCATGTATAAACAGAACATTTTCATATTGAACAGTTCAACCACAAAACAGTTCATATCATAGAACCACCGAAGTGTTCAAACTGTGGCACAAGGCCTCGTACGTTCTACCACCTTGTACAAATATCACACATTCGCACATAGATAAAACTTCTCATGTTCAACATCTGAGAAGTTTAAGAAACTAGCATTCATTTCAAATATGAATGAAGTTAGGAAACTGTCTTACGCACAGCTACAGCTTAAAGTTTACATTGAAGTGCTCATTCCAATTCCTATAAAGCACATAAGGAAATAACACATACATCAATTAGTCATATACTTGACTTACGCATTGGTTTAAGCTTAACTTTACTTCTTAGGGTACGAGTTCTTACAAACTAAGTTTACGTGATCAACTTTCTTTACCGGTTTACGACTTCATGATATACGCAGATGTCTTACTCATACGATCATCATCTTTGATGATTTGCATTCCTATCTTCTTCTTATAACTCTTTTAGGACTCAGCACACATCGTGTCTCTGCTACTAATCCATATGGTACTCTGAATGGTTTCCCACAAACAACTAACAAACAAGTTCTCGTCTCGTCTACACTATTTTTCACAGTGAGTTAGATCGGTTGCCAATTTCGTACATACCTCCGCTCTCTGAAGGAATTGTTTAGCCCAGCTCCCATATGTCAACCATCAAAGATTACGATTGTACTACAACCCAAACTTATCTTAACTTATCCAAACCATTAAACTATAATGTTTGTTAAGTCAGTTTCTTATTCCTTATGGCTTTCTGGCAATTAAATGTCACACCTCAGGATTCAGTCTTTATCGTCTAATCATTTTACATTACCTTATTCTTATCTTACAACGTCTGGTTCATTCGACTCGAAACATCATCCAAGTTAAAATCATTACTAGGATTCTTAACGTTATACGTCATTGTCTTTAATTCAGTTTCTTCACCATTCGCAGGTTTAATCATTAGTCTTCATTATCTTACGGTCAAACCATACACGAGGTGTAGGTTCTGCCCGTTTAATATTCGCGTACGCTCAACCCTCACGTCGGTTAAAGTGTTTAACGCTTACATTTCATTCTAACATTCTCCATCTGACTCACACTCGGACTTTCATTAATCTTATTACCGTTCGTTAATGCTTTCTTGATATCGTTCATTATTTTTTTCTTAATGTCGAAGACATACGGTTCGTTGTATGCTAAGACCGATCATTCATCGCATGCGTTAACACTCTATATCTTTTAATTTCGTTTAATCTTTCCGTTCAACCTTTACTAAAGGTTTAAGTTACTTGATTAAATGCTACATTCGATGAACTATATGTTCTTTATCTTTCATAACATTTCCCCCCAAGAGTTGAGCAATTAAAAGCTCATTATTGTGCCTTGCCTTCCACCGTATTGCTGCCGCGCCCGCTTCCTTCTCTCTTCTCGCTATTTGGCGCCACTCACCAAGATACCTTCCTCCCATCTCTGGCTATTGCATACCGCCTTCCAAGTACTTAAATGGCGCTACTGGCCAAAGCATCAAACCTTGAAAATTTTTTCCAAGTGTTGAACATGTTTGAGACACTTACTTTACAATCTCATAACTTATTAGTTATAACTCGGAACGAGGTCGTTACAAAGTCATTCTCTTCCTTATCTTACGCACTTCAACTTCCCTCAGACAGAAATTTATTCTGGATCCGTTAACACGTCATTCAATTGGCTTAATCTTCATCTTTCGTTTGTTTTACGTTATTAACGTTCTTCGTTTGTTCGTCCGTAATTCAGTCATCCGAACTCGGAATTTGTTCGTTCTTGAATCCACGACTCACGTTTTCTACGTTCTCTTACATTCTTATGAAACCCTACATATACGGGTTCATTCACACACTTTCTAGTTCTCATTTGTCTTTTACGAAATTTTCGTCATAACTTCGTTATAGCTAAGTTTAATCCGTTCTTCATGAACGTTTCTATCGTTCCTAACCAGGCAATAAGCAATTAACTTATACGCGATGGTTTTAAACTTGTCCATCAACAACAAGTTATACTACGATGGTTTTAAATTTGTCCATCAACAAAGTTCTTCGTGTTCTTCGCGTTCTTCGTTCGTTCTTCATTTTTAATCGATATTTTGATTACGATTTTACTTTTTCTTGAAATTTGGTGTTATAAAACACCATTCCTTACTAATTTCACCGAATCGTTCATATGATTCATTCGGATCGTTCAAATTCATTACAAAACTTATACTTCCTTAAGAAATTTATAAACTAAACTTCTAATTCTTATTTCTTTTTTTCTCATGATTTCAACCATATGAAAATCATTCTTAACATCTTTTACTTCTATTCTCATTAAGTTATGTTTTCAACATAGAAAACTTAAAGAAAATTTAACTTATAAGTTAGGTTTTGAATACCTTTCTTCTTTATTCTTCTTCCTCTAGACAAAATCGACAATTTGCTATCTTTTCTATTTCACGATCATCTCCGATCCGAGCATCCATTCTCTTTCTGTTCCTTCTTCTTCTCTAAGCTCTCAAGCTTTCTCTCTCTCTCAAAGTGTTGGTTGATTTCAAAGAAATCAACTAACACTTCTCTTTTATAGATTTTCAAAGTTAGGGGCAAAATAGTCATTTCGCCCTCAAAGTTACTATTCTCACCTTCTTATCCTTACTATTCACGAAGCTTCCAAGAGAAGCTTCGTGCTTCCGTCTTGCAGAATTCGTCCGACAGTTCGAAAACTGCGATTCTCGGAATCCAAATATTTTTGAATATTTCGTCTTTCCTCTACAGTTTAACTTTTACGCATTCTTCGAAACTCCGAAAAACTGAAAAATACTTTTTGATGTTAAGCGTTTTCCTTCACGTTTTCCCTAATGTAGTTAAACAAATGAACAGTACATAACAATACTTTTCGTCGTTTTTATTTCGTCCGATTTCTGCATGTTTTTCAAGAAAAACTTTTATCGGCTTACTTAACTTTTCACGATATATTATCGTCAAATCTTTCGACGGAATGTCATTTCGACATACCGAACTCTCAAAAAGGCTTAGGTTATTCAAACCCTAACCCTTAGGGTTTCGTCAGGTGAATAATGCTTATTTCATCTTTTTCCTCAGAATAATTTTTTCCCCCGAAATTTTTTTATTTTCGTCTTGAAAATTCTTAGTCGTTCAGTCTAGCTCGTAGCTAGAATCCTCCAGTTTTATAATCATCCTAGGTTCTAGAACGATAAATAAACACAGAGCACATAATATTATTAATAAAAATTCATTTTATTAATAACTAATTCTTTATATCTTAAATTTTGGACAATCCGATTTTCCGGGTTGTCACATTCTTTCCCCCTTATAAAAATTTCGTCCTCGGAATTTCTAAAACTACACCTATACTCGGGTCATCACATTCACCCCCTTCTTCATAGAATTTCGACCTCGAAATTTTAGCTTATTATTCTCTTAACTTCTCTTTCAAACATTCTCTAACCTTCATAACTTATCAACAATCATGAAGTAGAATGAATAATGAGGAACATAAGAATTTCTTTAAAACATTTCATACTTTTGTTGAGGGGTCAAATCGACCATGAACTCTTACTATGTTCAACAGCATTTCATCGTAAACCTTGCTATCACAGTCAGTTTACAATCACCAAGAAGGTAAACTACCTCTTTCATACATAGGCGATCAACCCATCGTATAACCCTATTTCGGGGTGTGTTCATCTCAGACTTAATCATTAAATTCCGCACCAAAACAATTGATTTGGCACAACTTCTCAAAGAAAGCTCGATTTTCTTTTAAACATGACATATCATTTGTCTTAGCCGAATCAAATAGCTTAGACCATACCAATAAATTGGATATCACCTTGAAACATTCGTCTAGTCAAATCAATTGACATCGACTACTTCTTTAAATTCTTTTACAATACATCAAAACGTTTTATGACGTCATGATACCGTACTTTTCACAGTACGTTGAGTACTTCGTCAGTTTATGACTTCGTCATTATACATCATATCATAGCGGGTTGTTGATCCTAAGATCACATCCAACACTAGGTTCAATTGTATTAATAACTCCATCCTTTTACCATCCTTGCATAAAATGCACTGATGATATAAAATTCATTTTGATATTTTAAATCAATTTCTGTCTAGCCGAAACAATTAGCATAGACATACCAAGAATAGTTCTCTTAAAATCCATTGGTTCCAAAAGTTGAACCAATTCTTTCATTTTCAAAACGCGCACACATAAGCACGATTTCAATCGAAATCTAGCATAGCCAGATGACTTGGAATATCTTATTCTCCATCTTCCTTCATTTTCTTACTTGCGACAATACTTAAATCTCCTCTAGCACATTCAATGCTAAGTCTACTGAACTCGTTTTCAGTCTAAATATTCATATACCTTAGTATAGTCCATCCACTTACCACACTTTGTGTTTAGGAACTTTCCACAACCATATGTGTTTAAGAACTATCTTCGCAACCAAGAACAAATCAAGTATTATCCATACGCTTAGGGCTCAGAAACATAGCATATAACTATGAGTCACAAACTTTTCATAAGTATGAATTTCAAGAACTCGCACCTAACTTATCATTCTCTACCTATCAAGTATATACATGAGAAAAGATTCACCTTCTCGCCATATACATACTAATAGCGCGACATATTCTAATGATTATCCATGTAATAAGCTAAGCAGTTGTTACACCAAAGCACAAACCTCCAGCCATAACAGAGGTTCATACAATTTAGTTATCACACGAGTCCTCAATTGAAATTTTACAACTTCTAATTTTTTTTCTCTTTACTTAATACGAATTTTCTTTAATTCGTATGTTATCCTTTACAACTCAATTTGAGTTCTTCTTCCCGTACTAATTCATAGTACCATCCATTTATAGCATTAGCTATAAATCATCCATCGTTTAACAGATCATCTATTATTACAATTCAATATAATCACGTGGTGATCTTCTTCTCTAATAGTTTAACTCAACGATCTTCTTATCCTCTCTAAAATTTTAGTCTTAAGTACTCATACTTAAGGTTTATAACCTATTAGCTCTGATACCGGTCTATCTTCACACCCAGATTCCGTGCATCACAAGTACATCATTCTTCCAAACATACATCATTATATAGTGAAATATAACAACATACATTCTCAATTCCCAGGTTCTAATACCTTATAACCTCGTTCATTACAAATAATGATACTTATATTATTCTTTACATCTTACAAGAGTGACTTTCATCCGCCACCAAGGATACAAAACATTTCATTAACCTAATCTATAGTTTAATTAAACTATTCTTCATTACAAATCTTCAATTGATCTTCACGCTCATTCATATACTGAATGGCATTTCTTCTGGATACCAATCAGCTTGATCTTTACGAGATCTTTAAGTTCTTCTAACATCGTTCGCTGAAAATGTGTTTCATTTAAAACAAGTGTGAGCATTCAATTGCTTAGCAAGTTATAGCAGTTGAACAAACAACTTCAAGAATTTAAACAACTTCGATAACCGAACAAAGGTTATGAAGCAGCTTGAATAATACGAATAATTCTTATCATTTTAAAACATTAATCACATTCACTTTAAAATACTTTCATTCTTCTACCTTTTTCATACACATCCCATCCACTTTAGAATCATTAGCACACAGACTTAACAATAACGGTTCATGTATAAATGAACATTTTCATATTGAACAGTTCAACCACAAAACAGTTCATATCATAGAAACACCGAAGTGTTCAAATTGTGGCACAAGGCCTCATACGTTCTACCACCTTGTACAAATATCACACATTCGCACCATAGATAAAACTTCTCATGTTCAACATCTGAGAAGTTTAAAAACTAGCATTCATTTCAAATATGAATGAAGTTAGGAAACTTGTCTTTACGCATGCCTTTCTGACTTAAAGTTTACGTACGAATCGCTTATTCCAATTCCTATATAGCACACATAAGAAAATAACACATACATCAATTAGTCATATACTTGACTTACGCATTAGTTTAAGCTTAACTTTACTTCTTAGGGTTCGCATTCTTACAAACTAAGTTTACGTAACCAACTTTCTTTACCGGTGTACGGCTTCATGACATACGGAGATGTCTTACTCATACGATCATCATCTTTGATGATTTGCATTCTTATCTTCTTCTTATAACTCTTCTAAGACTCAGCACACATCGTGTCTCTGCTAGTAGTCCATATGGTACTCTGAGTGGTTTCCCACATACAACCAACAAACAAGTTACTCATTCTCGCTCTACACTGCGTTTTTTCACGATGAGTTAGATCGGATTGCCGCTTTCGTCATATACCTCCGCTCTCTGAAAGAATTGTTTAGCCCAGCTCCCATATGTCAACCATCAAAGATTACGATTGTACAACAACCCAAACTTATCTTAACTTATCCAAACCATTAAACTATAATGTTCGTTAAGTCAGTTTCTTATTTCTTATGGCTTTCTGGAAATTAAATGCCACACCTCCGGATTCATTCTTTATCGTCTAATCATTTTACATTACTTTATTCTTATCTTACAACATCCGGTCCATTCGACTCGGAACGTCATCCAAGTTATAATCATTACTCGAATTCTTAACGTTATACGTTATTGTCTTTAATTCAGTTTCTCCACCATTCGCAGGTTTAATCATTGGTCTTCATTATCTTACGGTCAAACCATACACAAGGTGTAGGTTCTGCCCGTTTAATATTCGCGTACACTCAACCCTCACGTCGGTTAAAGTGTTTAACGCTTACATTTCATTCTAACATTTTCCATCCGACTCACACTCGGACTTTCATTAATCTTATTACCGTTCGTTAATGCTTTCTTGATATCGTTCATTATTTTTTTCTTAATGTCGAAGACATACGGTTCGTTGTATGCTAAGACCGATCATTCATCGCAACCGCGTTGCGTTAACACTCTATATCTTTTAATTTCGTTTAATCTTTCCGTTCAACCTTTACTAAAGGTTTAAGTTACTTGATTAAATGCTACATTCGATGAACTATATGTTTTTTATCTTTCATTAAATTTCCCCCTAAGAGTTGAGCAATTAAAACTCATTATCAGCAGCTTTGTCACCTCAAGACCGTCTGCTATGGCGCCGATTGCTTCTCTTCTCCTCGTCTTCATTGCCCACTCACCAGTACCTTCCTCCCAGGATGGCACTGCGGCGCCGCCTTCCTAGGCTTAAATGGCGCTGCGGCTCCAGGCATCAAACTTTGAAAAAATTTTCCAAGTGTTGAACATGTTCGAGACGCTTACTTTACAATCTCATAACTTATTCGTTATAACTCGAAACGAGGTCGTTCCAAAGTCATTCTCTTCCTTATCTTACGTACTTCAACTTCCCTCAGACAGAAATTTATTCTGAATCCGTTAACATGTCATTCAATTGGCTTAATCTTTATCTTTCGTTTGTTTTACGTTATTAACGTTCTTCGTTCGTTCGTCCGTAATTCGGTCATCCGAACTCGGAACTTGTTCGTTCTTGAGTCCACGACTCACGTTTTCTACGTTCTCTTACATTCTTATAAAACCCTACATATATGGGTTCATTCACACACTTTCTAGTTCTCGTTTGTCTTTTACGAAATTTTCGCTATAACTTCGTTATAGCCAAGTTTAATTCGTTCTTCATGAACGTTTCTATCGTTCCTAACCAAGCAATAAGCAACTAACTTATACGCGATGGTTTTAAATTTGTCCATCAACAACGTTCTTCGTTTTCTTCGCGTTCTTCATTCGTTCTTCATTTTTAATCGATATTTTGATTACGCTTTTACTTTTCTTAGAATTTGGTGTTATAAAACACCATTCCTTACTAATTTCACCGAATCGTTCATATGATTCATTCGGATCGTTCAAATTCATTACAAAACTTATACTTCCTTAAGAAATTTATAAACTAAACTTCTAATTCTTATTTCTTTTTTTCTCATGATTTCAACCATATGAAAATCGTTCTTAACATCTTTTACTTCTATTCTCATTAAGTTATGTTTTCAACATAGAAAACTTAAAAAAAAAATTAACTTATACATTAGGTTTTGAATACCTTTATTCTTTATTCTTCTTCCTCTAGACAAAACCGACAATTTGCTATCTTTTCTATTTCACGATCATCTACGATCCGAGCATCCATGCTCTCTTTTCCTTATTCTTCTTCTCCAAGCTCTCAAGCTTTCTCTCTCTCACAAAGTGTTGGTTGATTTCAAAGAAATCAACGAACACTTCTCTTTTATAGATTTTCAAAGTTAGAGGCAAAATAGTCATTTCGCCCTCAAAGTTACTATTCCCGCCTCCTTACTATTCACGAAACTTCTCTTGGAAGCTTCGTGCTTCCGTCTTGCGAAATTCGTTCGACAGTTCAAAAACTGCGATTCTCGGAATCCAAATATTTTTGGATATTTCGTCTTTCCTCTACAGTTTAACTTTTACGGATTCTTCGGAACTCCGAAAAACTAAAAAAACACTTAATGTTAAGCATTTTCCTTCACGTTTTCCCCTAACGTAGTTAAACGAATGAACAGTACATAACAGTACTTTTCGGCGTTTTTATTTTGTCCGATTTCTGCACGTTTTTCGAAAAAAACTTTTATCGGCTTACTTAACTTTTCACGGTATATTATCGTCAAATCTTTCGACGGAATGTCATTTCAACATACCGAACTCTCGGAAAGGCTTAGGTTATTCAAACCCTAACCTCGGTTTCGTCGGATGAATAGTGCCTATTTCGTCTTTTTCCTCAAATATTTTTTTCCCCAAAATTTTTTTTTTTTCGTCTTGCAAATTTTTACTCGTTCAGTCTAGCTCGTAGCCAGAATCCTTCTGTTTTATAATCATCCTAGGTTCTAGAACGATAAATAAACATATAGCACATAATATTATTAATAAAAATTCATTTTATTAATAACTAATTCTTTAAATCTTAAATTCTGGACAATCCGATTTTCTGGGTTGTCACAATAAAGGTAATTGAATTGGAAAGTTTAGAGTCAATCACCAAGAGATAAGTTGATTTGCTTCAAATAGGGAAGTATAGCCATATAATACTTACTGATTTAGTTGGATCCATATAAATACTCAAAAGGGATTTCATTGTAGGGTATTTTTTCCAAATTGCAATGGCAAATCGTGGTTGAACTTTCGGAATTGCTACCAGTGCTTTTAACCTGAGAGAAAAAGGCATTGTCATTGGGAACAGAAAAACAATGCATAAAAAGCAGCAAATAAGACATGGAAAGCAGCTCAAACCAAGCTATAATAGCATAAATAAAAGATTCATGTTACAAAAATTATCATAACTCCAAATGATGATAACACAATGTTCAGTTGTGGATTGGGTGTGCAAAGGTTATTATACTTGAGCAACTTAACAATGTAAGTGTCCACAAAGCCCTCATTAAATAAATAAGTATCAAATAAACAAGAGAGTTAAGATAACAAGTCTCATATAAACAAGCATTAAACAACATGGCTAAGAACAGCTTTTCGATTCTCCTCACTAGATAAGGAAAAAGATATAATATTAATAACAGAATTACTGAATTTTCCATAGCTAACTTAATGTTGTGAACTTATGTCACTGCCTAACTCGTGTTAAATCCATGCTTGTTAATAGCAGCCCACATGGTAAGTAACCCACAACTCAAAGCCTCGTAGAGGGTTACGAAAAAAATAAAGAAAAGCTAAAATCCACAACTATTCGCAGATATTTTGATGGTTATAATTCATAAACTTCAAACGTTTTAATTAAATCCCATCCATCTCTTAAATGACTAAATGAAGCTTGAGGAGTCATTAATTCCTTCCATTCTGCACTAAATGAGATAATTACCCATTAGAAATAGAAGGGTTTTGAATTACAAAAGAAGAGGATGAGAAATCTGCCTGCTGAATCCCCGGTAAATCCAAAAAGACATCCCCCCCCAAAACACACACACACAGAGAGAGAGAGAGAGAGAGAAGAGCCCAATACGGAAGTTCACAAGAAAAGTGACTCAGTCCCAAAAAAAGATGAAAGGACAAGAAGCAATCTCTAAGCCAAGATAATATAAATTAAAAACATTCCAATATTATGTCGCTACATTCTGAACAAAAGAGATTTTTGTTTAGAATTACCATACCAACTACCAGTCATATTTCTATCTAAATGTCTGAGCTCCATAGGAAGAGTTCATAATATGTTTAATGATAGTATGCCAACACAACCTTCACAAGTCTTTCTAAACGAAGAGGCTATAACTCTATATACTGGATCCTTGCACCTCTTGGTTACATCACACACCATTACGTGGACAAGAGCTTGAGGGGAAATAATTTTACTTCAATTCATTAGTCAAGCATATGCTTCTTTTAGAAAGATAAAGAAGACCTTGAAAAGGATGCTATTGAAACAAAATGCTGAAGTTCCCAAAAGAACTCAAAAGCCAAAGGCTATAATTTGTTAATTTATGCAAAGGTCCCTTGCTAGCTGTCAAAACAACAAGTCATAAGAAAAGAGAGCCATATAACCCTAGTAACATCAAATCCTACCCGTTCAAATAATCTAATCATAGCCACATAATTTAGTCTACTAAACGAAAGATTAAAAGACTATTGTGATGTAGGACAAGCCATAACAATTTAGTTGGACCAACACCAAGGACTTTGGAAGCCCATGATAGAGAGTCTAAGGAGTTTGATTTATGGTACCTCAGTAGGTAAAAATTAGGAGTTTATTAAGGTTATTTCCTTGACTGAATTTTATCTGGTCGCCAAGTTCTAGGCCCCCAAGTTTTCTTGGTCACAAAGTCTTAGGTTTTCAATATAAATATTGCAATCGCTACAGGTTTATTCAGTTAATTGAAGAAATTGAATGAAGCTGTGTTTTTGGGCTTTTGTCGCATTATTATTTTCGTCTGATTCTTCTTAATTTTCTACAACAATTATAATTCGTATTTCTAAACCCTAATCTAATCCTATTTCCAAAACCCTAATATTGTTTTCATCAAGTGGTATCAAGCCTAACCCTTCCTGTCCCATCCCAATATTAGTCTTGCCACTATTCATCATCACTATAACCAGCTGCTGCCTAGAAATCACATAACCAAAACCACCCAACAACCATCATTGTTAGGACAGTAAATTTATTTACCATGTTTTACTGTGCATATATTTTAAATTTGTGGATCTGGCTCCTCTGGAGTTCCTAGGGAACTCTAAAATATGTAGTTCTCTAAATCTCAACCCTCCATTCAAAATTGAAGGTCAAGATAATGCCATATATTATTAAATTAAAAAATTATGCCACAGAATTTCCACATGAATCATCCAGCTGGTACTTTCTCTCTCTACTCCTTTTTCCGGTACGTGAACTCCAAATCCATGGCCTTCATTCCTAATAGGCTAATATCACATCTGGGTGGATTCGGATTCGGATGAACAATCAAGAAATCATCAACCATCACCATCCTCCCATACATATAGAAGTATAGATCATCTACTCTCAACAGCGCCTCCATAAACAACCCCAATTTGCCTCCGTAAACCACCTAATTTGCAGTCGCGTCATCTGTAGAACAATTGCACACAACACCCCCACATCACTACTGAAATTGATCACAAAAACAGTGTCTAGAGATCCAAGAGATTGGTTTCGATCATGAATTGATTTTAAGAAAATTATTTCTTTAAGAACGGAAAGAAATCAATATTGATTGTTGAGAAATATTGTTTCACACCTTAAACAAAGTCCCTTCCTTAATTCTTTTTTTTATAAAAGAATAAATTTTATTAATAGAAAAGCCTTTCCTTAATTCAATTTCAATTCCGTAATTCTGTTATTTGGTATCCAATGTATATTGGAACTTTCAAAGGATGAAAAACATTCTTATCAATTATCAGATATAATTAAAAGAAATTGGTTGTGATGGTGGATTAGCGATGAAAGTTTGTATGCAAGGGGTATCACTGGTGGCAAGGAAATGAAGGAAGAGGGGGTTCCTGGTGGTGGAGAATCATAAAAAAAAACTGAAATATAGCAAATTAAATTGGGAGAGATAAAATATGATGGGGCTGGTGACTGGGTTATTAAGGGATAAAAAATTATTTAAATAATTATGGAACTCTATCTAGGCCTTTAATTTTGAATAGAGAATTGAGATTTAGAGAACTCCATATTTTAGAGTTTCCTAAGAACTCCAAAGGAGCCGGATCTAAAATTTGTCCTAACCATAGTTGTCATTGCCCCTCAGCAAAGCACGGCGGTAGCTGACCGTCAGGACGTTTAAGCGATAAGGCGCCTATCAGGTCGTCCGTATGGCGGCAAGTCGTTAACAGTGTACAATTTATACATTACTTATTTTACTTTAAAAATACATTAAACAATAAAATTTTATATACATTAAAACCCAAACATATTTACTGAGGAACATTAAAAACGCAATTATATCAACACCTATAAAAAAACCTTGTAACACCTGTGCGTTTTTTTTAAATAAAAAAATTACAGGAACCTACCTGAAAGACAAATACACAAACATGGTTAATTTGTAAAGTACAAAATTTAAGGGTTGAACTTAATAGATTACCAAACTATGGGGGACTTCAATTAAATTTTGCCTAGATGATAACAACAGTTTTATTTCCCTTCGAACATTAATGGGGAAGCAGTTGACAAAGACAAATACCAAAAACAATCGCGACTTAGATCTGATTTTTGCATGTGGTGACGGCGACTTTAGCAAACATCTCTAGTCTACTTCTCCCTTCATTGTTCTAATGTTGCCGCATCGCGCTGCTTAGATTTGTTTTGTTCCGACAAGTTTGAATAACTAGGTGGGTTACAAAATTAAAAGGAAAGAGTCATTAGTCGTCCATAGCGTCGCAAAGTTGCAAAGGCGACGACTAGTACTTTTAGGCGCGTAACTTTTTCTGATGCAGCTAGGCGACTACTAGACTTGGTGCGACACCAGCGACAGGACGCCTTGGTGTCACCAAGGCGACAACGTAACAACTATGGTCCCAACCAAAGATCAACAACCGTTGAAATTGAAATATGATGCAGGCTCCTTTCTTCTAAAAAGACTTCCTAATGAAGATGGTATTAACTAGTTAAATTCCTCACTCGAAGTCGAATAGGACAAGCACGACCAACTTAATTGGACCAATACAAAAGGCTCTGAAAGCCAATACCAAATTTGTTTACAAGGACTTTTATTTATGGTAGCTAGTAATAGTAGGTACTAACTAAGAGTTTATAAGGTTTATTTCCTTTTAAGATGAACTCGATCCCCAAGTTTACATGGTCCCCAAGTCTTGGGATTTATTTATAAATATTGTAATCCTTATTCACTGAATTGAATAACTTGAATTACTCTTT
Source organism: Panax ginseng (assembly GCA_020205605.1). Taxonomy (NCBI): domain Eukaryota; kingdom Viridiplantae; phylum Streptophyta; class Magnoliopsida; order Apiales; family Araliaceae; genus Panax; species Panax ginseng. The sequence goes on along the minus strand of CM035132.1, from coordinate 123,309,792 downwards.
GGGCTTTGTGCCTTGTTACCTATTCTTCTTAAATTTCTTCTCCAATTAAAATCGTATTTCAAAATCCAAATTCTAATCCTATTTCTACCTAATCTGATCCTCAATATATTCAATCCCAAATATCAAATTATTGTAGCATGAACATACTTCGCTACAGTATTTTCAAAATTTTGCAAAATTGCTCCAGCATCACATCAAATGACTAAACATAGTCCCATCTTTTCACATCAAATGACTAAACATAGTCCCATCTTTTCATTCTTGTAGGTGTTGACCATAGTAAATGGCCGAACTCCTTCAGCTCCACCTCTTTGTTGCTAATGATAAAAGTCTGAAAGAGGTAATCTAAAGTTTAGGCGCTCATATCAGAAAATGAGGAAGCTAAGTTATCCCACATGGAAGAATTTATACATCGATAATTTGACCTTACATAAAACAAAAACCAATTGGTTAGGATATCCTGCAGAAAACAAAAAACAACAATTCATTCCATAATGTAAAATAGTATCATACTAGCAAGCGAAAGTCAATTTTACATCCATTGGACATCTTTGACCTCACTATCCACTTATACTCTATTAAAAAATGTATCCAGTAATTCATAGAGACATAGTTATTTCAAACATCAGTTTCCTTCAAACACTATACATTCATCATGTAAACAAGGAGATTTTTTTCTTTTCTTGATAAATTTATGTAAACAAGGAGACTGATGCACTAAAACCTCAAATGAGGTTCCAAAAAGTAAACCAATCTGAAGAAAGGGGTTATATGAACAAGCACATTAGAGACTCCCAGCACCATGACAATAAAGACTAAATGAATGTTTTGATAAGCATTATGTGGTTTAATCTACTAACCTATACCAAGTAAAACAAGATTTAGCAATGACTTCAGTCATTGTTTATTACTAACCTATACCAAGTAAAACAAGATTTAGCAATGACTTCAGTCATTGTTTATTACAAAGACAGTAACTACACTGCTTCCACAATTTATATATGAGAGAAACACTATGATGACTATTGCTTACCACAAGTTCTTCTTTATTAAAGTCTTGTCAACACAATCCTTGGGGACAAGAGATCCATTGGCATTTACAGATAGTTTCGTTAACTTCTTTCTGAAATAAATAGGGGATACAAAATTAATTAGAAAGAAATATATAGCAACAGAACAGAATGAAGACGCATGAAATATGATTTCACTTATACTTCCAGGAAAGATAATATAACAAAAATATTTTAGTATTATGAAAGAGTTTGATCTGGTTGACAGCTGCATATATATTACTGTTAACATTTTGATCCAGTGAATAAAACTGGTAACAGACCAATAGAATTGGAGGTATAATAGATTGACTGGCGTATGAAAAAAAAAACATTAAATTAAAATTACAGGATCCAAGATTGTCCTTCACGCCAAGAAAAATTCTCCTCAAACCAAGATCGTGCATGAAAACAGTTTAAACAAAATTGGACACTTTGTGAAAGCTGTTACAAGCAAGAGAAAGAAAATTATTATTGCTGGATACCTTCAAACAATGAAATTCCAGATCCAGAATCATGAGGGTGTTCCGGGTATGTTAAAAAGTAACAAACATGTTACAAATGTTAGTTCAAATACAAAACTCCTATACATCAGATGATGTGGTATGACACTGGTTGACTGCTTGAAGTAGATGTAAAGGAAAAGTCCAAATTCCTGAATTTATTTATACTCCCTCCATTCAGAGGAGAGAGAAAGAGAGAGAGAGACCTACTCTTCGGAATTTTTATTCTCTTTTTTTCTGGACAGAGGGAGTATAGTTTTTGACAAGCACGTGTTCATTAAATGGCCAATTTTATGATTTTCAGCCTTACTTTTGAGGTATGAATAGATCATTAATAAACTTGAGCAATATCACCATATATTACCTAAATTGGCAAGAGGCTAGGCTGCAGGTCAAGCCAACAACATGTTCAGCTAACTCAGCTTCATCTATGCACTTCCTTGAATGTACTTTAGAAAAATGTGTGGTTAATTTTGACAGAACCTGTCAGAAGACAATATTTCATATATAAGCAGAAAGGGATTATAGATACAAATTTCAATGTAGTGAAAGGAAATGTTCCAATTCATAAAAAGAAAATAAATGATAAGGAATTGTTCCAATAACCTCCTCTACAGGAGGGCGCTTCCAACCACTATATTTGCTTGGGTCTTTGTACTGTCCTTGTTCCCTAACACAATATTGAAAAGTTGTTTTTAGACAATTAAAGCATTGCAAATTAAATATGTAAATAAAAAGAAAAAACAATAACTAGAGCAAGTTATCAAGTTTGCATCATAGAACTAATCAGTCAAGTCTTGTGTCCAGAATAAGATATAACAAGAACTCCAGACAGCAATTGCTAGCAAAAATAGACAATGTATAGCAAGCATACAGGAGGGCATATGCCATGAAGTTTTTATTATACATTACCCATGTCAAAAGCTTGTCCAATATTTGCAGTTATAATCCATTTACTTAAAAACAGGTCCTATCATTAAAAATATAAAATAAGCAAACATAAGAAATAGACTAAGTAACTGGGTTGTGTTGGGTTTTTTTCTTCTTTTTTTGTGGGGGGGAGGGGGTTGGGGACTGCATTTATGGTTTTCACATTAGATTGATGCCTTCATGTAATGGACAGTAGCTCTCAATTTTTTGAAATTTTTATGATAGGTACATTTTGGCTCCTGAGTATGGGAATTGGAACAGTGATCTGTAATGGACAATTTTATTTTATTTTTTGCTAAGTTTGGTTGATTGTATAGCTGTGAACAAAATATACAATGGCTAAGGGGCATACCCCAGAATTATAGTTAAGTCATCTGAAGACAAGCCTAAAGATGATATAACTATAGACAAGAGGAAACCCTCAAAATTACATATGCCAGTTACAATAGAAAGAGCATTGGTAGTGGCTTTAACAAAAGATTTAGCCTGAGAAAGTCTAGACTTTATAATATTAACAACATCATTGGCAAGTTGTCTAGGTGGAATGAGAGCATCCTTATGGGTTTTCATGTTCCTTGCTTCCCAAATCTTGTATAAGGATGTAGCCAGTGAGAGACAAAGGATGTTTTTGGACAATTAGTCAATTACCTCATTTTATAGCATAGAAAATTGCCAATTATTCAAATAGTTGGCAACCTAACTTAGAAGAAACCCACTTTAATAAGTCTCCATTTTTAGGGTGTGTCTTGCATAGATATAGAGGGTTTCCAATAACACATTTACACATTATATTTTCAATATATTTGTTAAATGATACCACTTTGTTAAAATAAGAACAAATTGTCCCCATCTCTATTCCTTTAAGACTTAGACCGCCAAATTCAAAATCAAAAAGATGTTCCAAGCAGCTGAAGAAGGCTCCCACAATCCAAAACAGATGATATTATCATTATATGCTTGATCTCTTCACATCTCTATCTAGATCTCAATAAATAAAGGAAAGCACATCATTACCTAAAGCCATAAAAATTGATATTCACAAAAATAATATAAATATATATATATATATATATATATATATATATATATATATATATATATATATCTGAGTAAAAGGTATCTAAGATTACCTACATAATTTACCTAAGGTCACATGAAATACGAAGTGATTGAATGTGATTTTGATCTTCACTTAATAACCCAACCATACGGATGCGGAAATATGAAAAAAAATATATTTGATTCAAGAATGTGGAGCACTATATCATGTAGTCAAATCCAAGCCATAAAAAATATAAGTATTTTACACTGTTTTAATCATTGTGCTCCAAAAACTTAAATCAAATAAAAATTTATATAGTTTCATATTTTCGCATTTGTAAAGTTGGATCATAGTTATCAAGGCGACAAGTCGAGGCGAGTCGACAGCCGGGAGCTTAAGCGCTTAGGCGACAAGGCGCCCGACTAGTCGTCCACAAGTCGATAAGTCGTTAATAATGTAAATTTTATACGAATAAAATTATATATATTTAACATTTATATGAATATTTATATATTGATATTTCTAATGATTTACCATATTCATAATGCAGGTTGTAGCATATCAAATCACAACAAGAAGCGAACAAGATCAAGTCAAAATGATAATTTTACTATAGTTGTAATTTTTGAACTAGTACCAACTACCAACTTCAAATTATATAAATTGTGTTACATTTGTAATATTTAGTTTAATTCAATATAATTCTTAAATTTATGTTTAGTTTCTTTCCATTTTAACATTGTATATAAAGACATGTTCATTGTGACATTGCCAAAAACAAACATAATATAGAAATGAAAACAAAGTCATAAAAATTCAGTATTCTTTAACTCAAAATTCTCATTTTTCATAATGAAAATATCACTCAAGTTATCAAACAAAATCATCAAAGATCAAATCATCATCATCTCTCTCAGCAGTGGCATCATCACTCGAAACAGTAGTAACTCTTCGGTCATAATCATCATCAACATCCTCATCATCATTAGGAAGGCCCTCCTCCTCTTCTCCAACATCAGAATCAGCTTCATTCACAATCACAGCTCTTGAAGTCGAAGCATTACCACGCCGTGAGTAGAATAGACCCGCCCCATCTAGGAAGATTAAGTCCCTCGACGGCATCGATGCACCAACAAATTCTATCAACATCCTCCCACGTAAGATCATCTCCATCATGAACTATATCTTGTTCGGGCACTATCCACTCATTACCCCAATCAAAGTCATCTAGGACTAATGGATCGAAGTTTCTTCCAAGTTCACTCCTCCTTTGGAACCTATCAACAATTCGACGATTGTATTGGATATGTACCAAATCATTTAATCGTTGATGCTCCAACCTATTTCTCTTCTTCGTATGAATCTGAAATTTTTGTTTAAAAAATATTAAGCAAAAATAATATATAAAATATTTATACATTTAGTTATGTACTAATTGCTTACAAACTCGAAATTGCTCCAATTGTGTTCACAACCGGAAGAAGAACAACAAAGGCCGAGGATTCACTTTGCAAACTTTGTAAGCTCAATAGCACAACTGCCAAAAGCATTCCACCAATCAACTACATTAGATGTAAAAAATTAAAAAAATCAAATATAGTCTTAATTATTAAACTTAAAAGAAAAATTTATCGTTTCTCCCTCTCGTTTCTCCCTCTCGATTCTCGAATTTTCGTCAAAGGAAAAGGAACTGTCGAAGAAGGAAAAAGATAACTGAAGTACAAATTTGTTGAAGAAGGAACTGTCGAGCAGCTCGAACTGTCGTCGAAACTCGAAGGAAATGGGTTTGTCGTCGAACTGTCGAACAGACAATAAGAAGGAAAAGGTTCGATTTGCTGCAGTCCCTCTTCTTTGGAAGTTCTCCCTCTCGTATCACTGTCGATTGTCGAAGTTCTCCCTCTCGTTTCTGATTTCTCCCTCTCGAACTGTCGAAGAATGAAAAGTTCGAATGAAAAGAAACTGTCGATCGATTGTCGAAGAAGGAAAAAAACGAGCAGATCGATTTAGGTTTTTGAATTGGGTCGGGTCAAAACCGCTTTGGAAAGTCGCCTTTTGCTAGATAGTCGCCCAAGTCGCTCATTGCTGGCGTCGAGTAAATCAAGCGAGGCTCGAGCGGTCGACTACGTGCTCTTCAACCAAGTCGGTAGGACGCCTTGCTTTTTCTGGTCGACTCGACGCCTAGTCATCGCCTAGGCGACGACTAGTCGACGACTTGACAACAATGAGTTGGATTATTAAGTGAATATCAAAATCACATTGTATTTGAAGTGATCTTAGATAAATTATGTATGGTCAATCTTAGATACCTTTTACTCTATGTATACATAGACAGAGACATACATATACAAAACACCACTTACTTTAGATAGATAGACATACATATACAAAACACCACTTACTTTGCAAAGATAGAAAGATACAAATGCATAAAATATCAACCATGCATCTATGAGATCTACATCAAAGTACAAGGGTGAGGGTGAGGGTGAGGGTGAGGGTGAGGGTGAGGGTAGGGTGGGGGTGGGGGTGAGGGTAGGGTGGGGGTGGGGTGGGGGTCGGGGTGTGGGGGTGGGGAGGGGCAACCAAACCAACATGATACATGAATTGGAAAAAGTGTTTCCACCGACCTTTTATTGATATATGACATAAGCTTGTTAGTGACGTAGCAAACTGTATGAGTTGGATAACGGCTTCGCACACTAGAAACATGATCCATAAGAGATTCATTCATTACAATGTTGCAAAACTCATCCGCCTCATATACAAATAGAACATAAGGAATATCGATTCCACTGGGCGAGAGCTGCAAAACATAAGGTTATAATATCTTAAAATCTAAGTTGCCTGTGAAACATGTAAAGTGTGAAACTGACAATACGAAAGAATAATTTAATTAATAAGGGAAGCATAGTAAGAAGTTCGTAGTGATTATAGGAGTAGAGTAACCTAAGTAGCCAACATAGATCCCAAGATAGAAGTGGAAGTGTAGAACAAGATGCATGATTCTCATATGACTCATACAAACAATGGGGAAGAAATTAGCAGTAATCAAGGGTTTGTTCCTCATCTTTCATAGAGAACCTTTGTTCTGTTTTTCTATACCATCGCTTCAACAAGAATTAGAATATGAAGGAAGGGATCCAAACATTGAAAGAAATATAAATACACTTGGAAAAGTCTGAAAAAACAACAATAAAAACCAGAACAAGCCCAGCCATAGGTCATACTGAATACAGAGCCTTTATTCCTACATTGACTCAACCTGTACTAAAGGAATTATATGGTTTAAATTTTTGATTCATACTGTATCTATCTCTTAGTGGTACTCCATTTTAGATAGAGAAAATTCATTCTCCAGAATAATAACATGCTCCACAGAAAGTACTGATGTGACATTTCCATAAAAATACTATTTCCAATGGAATCTCAGTGCTTCAAATACACAAAAAATGGTTTTTAATGATGAAAGGGAATTACAGAACTTCATAGAATTTCAAGAATTAATTACCTGTGAAATTTCTTCTGGAACAGTCATAGTCCACACAATGGATCTTTCAATTGGATTTGATGTTATACGGTATGTAATACCTTTCTCAGCAAACCTGCTAAGTAGATGTCCTAAACTAAGAGGCAAAGAACTTGGTCAGTATGTAGAAGACAAAAGGTAGATAAATAAAGTCGACTTGAATAATCTATAAAAACTGAAGAATATCAAGGATCTTACCTCCTACTGATCCCAGTTCGACTACTTTAGTGTCTATCTCAGCCACAACAGATTTCAGAGCCAACTTCCCTTTTTCCCACTTCTGCTTTTCTTTCTCAACGTTTTTCATCTGAAGAGCTTCAGCTTTCAACGATGCTTTTTGCAACTTCTCTTGCTGTCATGTGTATCAACTGATTCATATATGTAAATACCTGTTAAATCCAAATCAAGTACCAACAATATCAAACTTACTTCTTTATGTTGTCTCTTCTCTTCCATCAAACGAAGTCGTTCTTCTTTTGTTGCCCTCTGTTTACCCTTTGCTTCATCCATGCTTTTTTTCTTATTTGCTTTACCTTTACTTGTATCTTTGGTTCTCAAGACATCAGAACTAGGCTGCATCTTGTCCATTTCTTTGTCCGAATGATTACATGCCTGAATAGAACTTCATCAGGAAAATGTGATGCATACAATATAAACAAGGAAAGTCATCGAAAAAAAATATAATTGTTTAAATGCTGTTGACCATCCAGAGTAGTTTATCCTAGAGTTGCACTCGGTCAAATATGAACCAGGGCCTATATGGATTCTATAAGCATTCACGGAAGACTTTTGATATCGAACCCCTCTCTCTGGCAGCATGTAGCAAGAGATAAAACTTCAAGATTAAGTGTGGGTAACTTCAAGATTAAGTACTGTGGGTCACAAACTTCTATATTCGTGTAACATATTAGGTAGTAGGTACACATACACTACTATATGAATTGGGGAAATCCTAAAATGGTTAACATGAAACTCCTTGTACATAAGACACATAACTATGGAACTGGTCTCACATATATCAACTTTGAAGTTACACTTTTAGCATATTTACCAATATAATATTGCCAATTTAAATAAATATATCACAACAATAGAAAGTAGTAAACCAAAATTTTTTGCAATGAAAGAGCCTTCATATAGTTGGATTCCACTTTGTAACATATTCAATTCATATGTTCCACAAAAAATAAGTGACAACTTTTTTTTTGGTAATAATACCAATTGCTAAGCAATTGGTATTAATCCCAATTCTTATTTTCTTTATCAATCCCAATTTCATCATCCCTGCTCCCTATCTATATATAGTGTATATATAATAATTCAACTGACCATAGTCAAAACAACCTTTCAAGTAGAAAGTCAAAGTGAAAGGATAAAATAAGAACACAAAGGTACCTGAAAGATATCATATTCTGAAAAAATTGGATCCAAAGAACTGTCCCCACACATTTGTGTCATTTTATCCTTCCCTGATTAAAGATTATCTTGTAACTTCCAACACAACATAGGAAAGAAAATTCCAAATGACAGGAATTTTCTCTAGAGCTTTTAAAAGTTAATGACAAAAACAAATCTCTAAACTGCACAAAGAAATCAAAATATAGCACAAACTTACCAAGAGAAAATGTAGATTCAGTAGATCTAGAGCTGAATTCTGAAAATGTTTCCGCTTCAGTATTAGCAAGAGGCTTCGTGTTTTGCTTCCTAGTTCCAGTCCCAGAAACATAGTCAGACTCATTATCAGACTCCAATAAAATCAATCCAGAGATTCCTGAAAATTGGATGACAAATAAAATAAAGTTAAAAACATAATCCAGTACATTATTGAGCTAAAGAAACACATATGACAATCAATTATGTAGAGCTGGCCCAATTGTTTAATGAAAATATCAGTACATTCCTCATCTAAGTTCAAACACTTGAGATCTTAAACTAATATCTTGAAAGAATTTCTTCAATAATGACTTGGACAATATTAAACATCACAAACAGTTTTGAAATCAAAAAACAACATTTGAAATATTAGTTATGTAATATGGATTGAGCTGAGGCAAAGGGATCGAACCATTACCTAGATCAGTATCGGCTACATGCTAACTATGTGTCTATGTATTGCAAGAAATTTTGAAAAAAACAAACTCCTACTATCAATCATGATTAAACTGGACAATAATATAATTATCCCAATATGTGTGTGCATGTATATAAATATATATATATATATATGCATAAAATGAGTGATCAGTTCAATTACATCATATAGCCAAAAACAAACTTTTCCTACCAGTATCACGATATTTTTCTTTTGCTCAACAGGTTAAGGCAAAATATATGTACACCTCTGTCTGCTAATTATGTCACATACATATAAAATAGGACACCTTTGAGTGCTTTCAGCTCACAGAATATCAAGTCAGCTATGATAACACTGGAGCAACACTCAAAAGCCTAGATCTTCTGGGAATTCAGCCCCAGGTGAATTCACCTCAGCCTCAAAAGCCTAGTAAAAATGGTTTAACTAGGAAACTGGTTTTAATTATAGTAATAGATTTTAAGTACAAGATTATTTCCTTTTTATAGGATTCTTTACTTGGTTGCTAAGTCATAAAGTTCCTATATAAAGAGTTGTAACATTTATTATTTTTCAGATTGTTGAATATTATTGATTTGAGAATAAAGCTCTGTGTCATGCTTTTATGTGTGTTTCTTAATTTCTTTACCGATTCTCTGTGGGGATAGGTACTCTTATTCAGTATTCTAAAAATCCTCGCCTAGTTCCGCCTAGGCTACGCCTAGGCGCTAGGCCCCCCTTGGCGCCCCGCCTAGGAGCTAGGCCCCCCTAGCGTCTCACCTAGGTCCAAGGCAGCAAAAAAATTCATCCAGGGGCCTAGGCGGAGAGTTTTTATTTATTTTAATAACTACCCAAATCAAATCTTGATATATTTATTTTTCTAATGATTTACCATATTCATAATACATGTTGTAATATATCAAATCACAACAAGAAGTGAACAATATCAAGTCAAAATTGATAATTTTATTATAGTTGTAATTTTTCGAATTTGTACCAACTTCAAATTATATAAATTATGATACATTTGTAATATTTAGTTTAATTCAATATAATTCTTCAATTTATGTTTAGCTTCTTAAGTTTTAATATTGAATTAAATTCTTGAAATTTTAAATTTTATTATTTAATAGCAATCTTATTTATGAATAAAACTAATACGTTAAAAATATGTTTGAACTTTGAACAATTGCATGTTTGTGTTTGACCTTTGACATTAGTAATATGGATATGTGTTTGAACTTTAAGCAAATGTTTTTATTATCTTTATTATAAATTGTTTTACTTTATATTATTATTTTGTTTGGATAAATGTAAGATAAAATATTAAAATTGGCTTAAAATAAAAAATCTCGCCTAGGCCCCCCTCAGCCCCCTAGGCGCTAGGCCCCCCTCGGCCGCCCGCCTTCCGCCTAGCGCCTTTTAGAACATTGCTTTATTCTTTCATTCACAAAATTATTCATATAGAGTAGAGATGAGTATGTAAATGCTCCACATTATGCAAGCCATCAATCAGTTGAAAAGGATGCTCCATTCATCTCCCATGGACAGGGGCGGATCTAGAAATATTTGTCAGCAGGGACGAATTTTCACTACAAAAAAAGGGCCGGCAATGAAGGACAAATCATTCGCAAGAAATAGTATATTACTCACGAGATTTATTGTGAAAAAAAACTTTTCTTCGCGCAATTTCTCGCATTAGAGCTCCACACTAAAAGTATCATTCGTTAAGTTAGTGACTAAATATTTTTTGTGAAAAATATGTTCTTAAAAAATTATATATTGTAAAAGATTATTTTTGTTTGGCGAGGAGATGATTTCCTCACAATTAACATTTTGAAAATTATATATTGTAAAAATGTCTTCCTTCATAAATAACAATTTGTGAAGAACATATTTACTTTAGAAAGGATGGATTTCCTTCACTAATTACATATTGTAGTTTTTTTTTAATTTATCAAGAAGAAATTTCTTCAATAATGCTTCTATTAAATAATCAAATCATTGCAAATTAAAAATATTTTTAAAATTATTTATTATTTTGTAATCATCATCAAATAAAACATTATATTATATAAATAACCAATTGTATAATATTTCACAACTAAATATGTAATAATCAAGTAACAAAACCTACAAGGCTTGTAATCAAAACAAATGTAGGTGTCCCAAAGGCCTAATACCTAAAATATTTAATCATTAATACAAGTAAAAAGGTAAGAAAAACAAACTATAAAAACTTTGTACCTTTGACATGTTAAGTTATTTCTTCATTGTCATAATTTTCTTTAACACAAGGTTGATCTTGTAAACTTTAGCATGTTAAAGAAAAAAAGAACACCAAATCTTAAATTTAAATATTTAAATGAAAAGAATATGACAAAAGATTAAATTGGCAAAAAAATTAAAAGCGATTCCACAAGTAAAAGTTATAGTTCCATAAGATCCGTCTCACATGAATAGTAAATATGCCCTACTTATGTGAGAAGAAACTTATAAAAATATAAAATTTTACTTGTGTGAAAAAATCAATGCCCTAATTAAATGATAAACATTATTAAAACGATTAAAGATGAGAGTTTGATACCTATGTATATACATTTATAACCAGATATACAAATAAATGTATAACAAAATATAATTTTAAGTTATCACTATGCCCTTTAGGAAGCTAGGTAGTTATGTGTGTGTGTATATATATATATATATATATATATATATATATATATATTTGTCTCCTCCAAGTTTAACTCTTCCATTAATCTGCCCCCTTAAATTTATTAAGTTATATATATGCCCTTACCTCTATACCTATATATAAAATAAAATAAAAAGTCAGCTGGGGCAGCTGCCTATGCTGCGAGGTGGAGAAGGGAAAAAAGCATGGAAACTAAGAAATCCAAATGGGACGAAATTGCAGAATCAAAGGATGTGCATCAAAGAAAAGAAGAAAGCTTCATTAAACATATTTGTTTAATGCTCAGGCAATGACCAAACCCAGTACAATCACCCCCTATTTGGCTTATTTATCGCAACAGAGAAGTTGCTACTTAACATTTTTCTCATTACTTACAAGAAACATGATATCCAAATAAATTTAAAACAATCCTGCTGTTTTTGGAGTGTAATAGCATTATGATCAATAATTTCCTAAAATACTCATTCAGAACGTCAAACACTGATATTCCACAACATAGACTGAAGAAAAAATGAACATTTGAAAAATTAAAGTGCCTATATAAATTACATATATCTCAAACTAGAATTCATCGCCAATTTGACTTCATATATAATATTTTAGCACTAATAACAACAACAAAAATTCAAAATTTCAGATTAAGTAAAGCAAATGAAAATTACCAGAAGTTTTAGGGTCCGAGGCAACTCTAGTGCATTTGACAATCGAAGGAACATAAGTTACCAAATCGGACATAGGAGTCTCAGGGACGAACAACGGCGTGGTGGCGGAACCCGACGGCTTACGAGGCGTTGGGTCATCGTCGATGACAAAGACTGTTGTAGGGTTCGAATCGAACTCTGTTCTTTGTCTCTTGGAATGAATTGCAAGAGGAGTTGAAACGGCATAGTTTAGGTGCTCGCTTTCGTCTTCGTCGGAGAGTATGTTTACAAAGCTTGCCTGAGACATTTCAGAAAGAGCGAGAGATGGAGTTGGGTTTGTCTTCGAATGGGTTATTAGCGCGGAGACGAGGTCTGTTTGGTTATGGGGTTTAGGTGTATTTGAACTTATAAAGCTGTTTTTAATTGAAATTGTTAAAACATCTTAATAATAATATTTTACAATTTTAACCTTATAAATGAAAATAAAGATTTTTGCATTCGATCTATTTTTTTTCTGCCAAATTGAAGAAAAAGCTATCAAATAAAATATGAAGAAGCTATCAAATTGAATAACCTGCAAATTCTGGAGTTTTCGATGCTTGTTGATTCTTTTTTCTTTCAAGTAATACCCATTTCCTTAAATCTTTTTCTTTTCTTCTCCCGCTTCATTTTTTCAAGTTGGGTGTTTTTCTTGTATTTGATTTGTTGAGCGGCATCGGTGGCTTGTTTTGGGTATACACATCCATGGAAGTCAGCATCTACTGCCGAGAAGTACCAATTGGGGTTTCGGTAGCATTGAAGACGGCGGAGCGGGGTTTTTCGACAGTCGTCATCGTCGATTTCCGACAGAAAGTACCCATAACTATGTTGTATTCTGTCACTCCCTCTATCCTACTAAATATTAATACCGGCGAACAACAACAAAGGGGAAGAGCAGCGGTGGAGTGAAGTGCAACAACGCGGAGATCAGTAAGGTTAAAAGAGGATATTTTTGTCCAAAATAATATAAATTTGCTCAGACATGCCTCTTAATGCTATAGAATTATTTTTGTGTCTAATCCATTAAGAGCCATTAAAAGACAAAAAAAAATTGTCAAACAAAATTTACCTCTGACCGAATCAGAGGCAAATCTATTTAGTCATTAAGAGGTAATCAAACAGAACCTTAGATTATCTCTGACTATTTGGGTTAAATTTAAAATAATGTTATTATCAGATTCACATAATGCTCATATACGCGTACATGCATATATGTGTATATGTGAATATTATTTTATATGATAATAGTATTGTTGTTAAATTTACACTATCATAACATACTTCAGTTTGAAATAATTAAAAATAACACAACAATACACACAAAAAATAAACAAAATCAATAAACATTTAATTCTTCTTAAACCCGGACTGGCCTGTCAGTCCAATCGATAAAAATCGGAACCAGTCGGCTCTTCGATCCAATTTACAACAATTTGTTGATTTGGTCAAAAACCGATTGATCCGGTAAAACCTGTTAATTAACCCGATTTTTTTAAAAAAAATGTACTAAAAAAGTTTTAATATTAAAATTAGTAATATTGTAACTTAACTTTATTATGTTTTAGTTCATAAAAAATCAAAATTTTATTAATTACTAATAATATATATTTTTATATATTAATGAAGTGGTCAATAACGGTTCGACCACTAGTTAGACCAATAACTTATTCACTCGATACTTTTTTCAATTCGATGACCGATTCGAGTTTGAGAACCTAATTTTAAATACATAATTAGTACATGTCAATTATTAATCTCGGGTTTTTCAAACTTTCAGTAATATGTCCTCTTTATTATTTTCTGGTAGAGATACTTCCATAATTCCGTTGTAATCAGGATGATGTGAATTTATCTTAACTGTTCCATTACAGAAATTAGTAATGCACATAATATTTCCTTCGTTATTATAAATTGATCAAATATATTATAAAAGAAAAGTCCGGATCTTAAGCTCACCCTTTATCCAACTCATCTGAGTTCACCCTCCTTTAGCGACGGACCCGACGACGGTTCGGTCATACAACCGTCGTCTATACTTTTAGCGACGCCAGATGTTGTCCATCGCTAAAAGTATAGATGACGGTTGTATGACCGAATAGTCGCCGGATCCGTCGCAAAAAATGGAAGTGAGCTTCCGAGTGAGATGGATAAAAATGAAACAAGATCCGGACCGTATAAAAGAATAGTATTTAATTACTAACCTGAATTTTGGGTTTAAATTTTCGAAGTGTCGTTCTTCTCTTTCCTATCCTGTTGAATGTCGAAAAGCAAATGAATAAATAGCAAACATCTACAATAAAGAATGAAACACTACTATATCACTTAATAAAAAGAAAGATAATGATCATAAAATATCCCCTGCACAAATCCAAAGAATATCTTTAATAGTGGTGATTAAGCTTTGCTTACAAGTGGTGTTGAGCAAGTTGAAGCCCTGTGAGTAATTGTTTGTATGCAAATTCGACAGATTGGCTTATTTAGAATTAATTGAACTTTGAAAGACTTGTTTAGAATCAATTCAACTTTGATAATTACTTTTAGTTATTAAAAGAATATTGGGCTCTTTAGTTTTTTACTAGTTGGTAACACGTGCAATACACGGGTTAGTTTGAATAATAAATTGTATAATTTATTAACATAGTCATCATCAAAATTGATTACAAACATTATCTAACGGAACACAACTTATTTTACATCTTGAAATATAAACACAACATTGTAAGATCCCGAATTTTATGAAATAAAAGTATTCAATTTTTCTTATAATTATTATTCAGTAAATGGTTAAATTAATAAAAGTTTAAAGTTAACGTTGATATATATAAAATTTTCAAAATACGCAAGTGGTTATAAAATACTCATTGTTGTCGGGGAATATTCGTTTGGTCGTGTTGGAATATTCTTTTTGTCGGGAATATCCATACGACTACACACAACCAAATAGGGCCCCATAATAGAATAACTGTCGGATGAAGAAAACGACAAGTATGAGTTTTATAAATAACGGTAGTAGTTATTACCAATTAACACTTTTGTTAGAATACACGGTGGTTAAAAATACAATAATATGCGTGGTTGCACAAAGAAGCACACCAGTATTGCAAAGATTTTTGAATTATTGATCCTTACGTGAAAGGCACTACTTAATAATTGTTACAATAATTCTTCGCTCAATATTTTATTTTATTGATTCAATAATTGTTTGCGTTGATATTTTATATTATTGTTGTTTCAATAATTGTCACGGCGATAGTATTTCCCATTATCGGATCAATAATTTATATTATTTGAATAATATTATTAGATAGCATTATTGGCAACGCCTAGAAAGTTCTCACGAGGAAAGGTTTGGTCACCTAATTGCGCCAAGAAGAAGGAGAAATCCTTTTCTGAAAGCCCCTCTTTCACAGGAACCACCGGTTGTCATAATTGTGATTACGTAATATTATTTGTGAATAATAAATTATTGATTTATATGATAAGGAAATATTTATTTAATGCGGATATAAATGATGGATTTATTTATGTGGTTATAAATAAAGGAATTAATGTTGAGGTGTTTTATCAGTATTTTTGTCGGAATGAAGGTATTAAAAATCAAATTAGTATTTTTTACGATATATTGCGTGAGTTATAATTTTTATTCCGACCGTTGGATCGTTGTGATTTTTGGATATGTTATACATATATAAGTTGAGTATATGTCCACAAATTTTGAACCGTTAAAAATGAACGTATAAATTGTTATGAATTTTAAGAGGTGACTGGTTCAGAAATTGTTGAAGTTTCAAAATTTATCATTTTGGTGAAAAATTCTAGAATGCGTGGGCCCCACCTATGGTTGGTGAAGAAATGTGCTGAAATTGTATTTCAAATGTGGTGGGTGGCAATAGTAGCAGGTTAAGCCATCGTAGCTGGCAAGTCAAGTCTCGCCTTGGCAGGTTAACATTTTCCTATAAATAGAGGGTTAAGTTAGAATTGAAAATCACACCAGAAACATAAGCTTTCTCTCTTTCTCTCTCTATATTATCAAACGTATTTTGTGAGTATTTAGATACTTTGAGAGTTTCTATTCAGTGCAAGGTTCCTTCGGCTTTACATTTCGGTCAGAAATACTGCTCTTTCGAGGTAAGGGATTTTAAGGGTTATTATGTTTCTTCAGTTTCGTAATTTTTCTGACCTTCAAAAATTCTGGAAAAATTTGAAATGATAATTTGATGAGTTTCCTTGATTGTGTCCAAAAATGGCAATTTTTAGATGTATAGATTAGGAGTTATGGATTTTATGAGAAAAGACTATTTTAAAAGTAAACCCTTATAACTCCTTATGGTTAACTCCAAAATTGGTAAAGTATTTATTGGGAGTACATCTATATAACATCAGTATATTCTGTAAATTTTGGAATTTTTGGATAAAAGTATAATTTATGATAAATGTCTAAATATTCGGCAGTTTTGACCATGTGAAAAATAGTAAATGAATTTTAAAAATTCTGAGAAAAATATATGTTCAATATGGGACTATATTTTGCTAAATCCCAGAAAAGAAAATTTGTTTATACTGATTTGGTATTTTTCATGAAAATAGACTAGTTATGAGTAAATGAATTAAATATGTTATGTTAAGTAAGAAAATTGGAAAATAGGATTTTTTGGCTTGAGAATCCTATATGAGGTATATGCAGATTTTTTATGAGGGTTTTGGTTATTGGTGATGAAATCTTATGAGGTTGGCATTTTAGGATGATTAAATACATTAATTAGTAAAGTGTAAATAATTGAAATAAATTGTTTATATGTTTAAGAAATGTTATTCTTTCAATATCATTATACCGAAATATTGGTATAGATTTTATTGTGAAATTTCTACCTTTTTCATGTCAGAATTACTATTCATGAATTACTATTCATGAGTTACTATTTACGAGTTACTATTCACGGGGTACTATTCACGACAAAATTGGTTTCTTTTTCTGACCAATTTATTGTTGATTTATGAATCTTACTCTTGAAATTAAATCCATATTTTGATCATATTATTTTTATTATCATATATAACATTTTTATAATCCTGGTGAAGAAATTTCTCTTTGACTTGAGTGTAAAGATGGGTAGATTATTGGTATGATCGTGACTATGGGTTCTCTTTGGACGGTAGTGCAAAGTTGAATCGTTGACTGGTATGATCATGACCATTGAATTTACAATTGAATATTTTTAGCTTAAGTGCAAAGGTGAATTGATCTACATGATTATAATTATGGTTTATATAAATTCTGAAATGATTGTATGTTTCTTTGAGATATTAATATCTTTGGCTTTGTGGTGCAAAGATCAATTGTTGATTGAATATCTTTTTCACAGTAGTGCAAAGATGAATCATTGTTGAATATCTTTGGCCCGTAATGCAAAGATGACTTGTTGATTGAATATATTTGGCCAGTAGTGCAAATTAGAATTATTGATGAATATCTTTGGTCTGTAGTGCAAAGATGACCTGTTGTTGAATATCTATGGCATGTAGTGCAAAGATGAACTGTTGATGAATATTTTTGGCCCGTAGTGCAAAGATGAACTTATTAGTATGATTATGAATAGGAACTGTGATTTGGTATAACCATGATCTTTGATGTTTCAGGTAAAGACATGTGATGAAAAATATCTTCGTCTTGGATGAGAAGAGAAAATTAGAACTACAATTATGATTATGAGTTATTCACACGACCGTGAAATGTGGATCATTGATTAATGTTACGGGGTTAAAGCATTGTTGGTGGACTTTTAACATGGAGAAGATAATAGACTTTGTGGTCTATTTGACTCTTCTAATGGATTGCTCGTTCCGCTGCAACTATGGTTGAAAAGTTTTATCATTTACCATATGTCCTAAATCTCTGATTTATTACTGATGAAGGCTATTGATAATTTAATTATCTTTACTCATAATATTCTTTACTGAGCTAGTTGTGCTCACCCTTTTGCTTCACAATTCCTTTCAAGTAATAAGAGTGTAGCTGGGTCGAGTGGGGATAACAAGGGAATAGTGTGGCGGTCCGAGACTGTCAAAGTTTCTTAACATATTATAAAACGGCATGACATACAATATATAATTGTATTGAGGACCTAAGACGTGTGTGTCGTATATTATACGTCACTTAATAATTGATTTTGGTGAACAACAATAGGGTGAGGTGAACCCAACTTTGGAAGGGTGTTTTGCCACTATCATATAAGATGTCTAATGACATACAATCTCGTGTTATCATAAGAAAGGGTTGTGCACATCCACTTGCTGAGTATATCTACGAGCACTACCTATATGATCTTGGAGTTAGGTTGAAACATAATGTTCAATCGCAGACGGTGGAGATAGTTATATGTCAAGAGAAGACTCACCATTGGAAGGAACATGATAGTAATCTTCTCGTTTTTCTTTGGGGTCTATTGGATCAACCAAGGATAATTCTCTGGACATATGATATCTATCATAACTTAGATTCATGGCCTCCTATGTATGAAGGGTTTCCTTGAGCACTTCTCAAAGATTTTAATTTCTAAAATGTTTCTAGATTGTACCTTTATGTAAGGTATCAACGTGAGAGTCTTGTCCATAGTTGGGACATGAGTCACATTAGTATATATATTTGTATCAAAACTCATAACATATTGTTGTATTTTGCACGACAATTGTAGTAATAAAGTTGTAGTTGTTTTCTGTACCATGTAATTGGCGACTCAGAATAGGTTGGATGGATTGGACCTATTTTGGGGGTGTCACAAACATAAAAATACAGTATCATATCTTCCAAAGATTTAAGTTGTCTTTGGTTTGGTGGTCTTCATTTGGGTTTGTTTCCTTGGAATTGAGTATGAAATAAAACAATGCACCAAAAGTGCAAGACAAATATATTAGAAGATATGAGACTACCAAATCTAAATAGCTAAAACCACCAGAATTTGATACTATTGGGAAAATCTTTTATCAAATAAAAGAATTTAAATAGCACTTACCTACTCACTTGCACTTTATTTGAGGACTAAAATAGAAGTTGCAGATCTTTGTTAGATGCCAAATATGTAATGTGAAAGTATTTGTTTCAAGGTTGAGCTACATACCCATATTCCTACTAAGACCACTAAAAACTGCTCTAAAAAAATTACGAGGGAATATGGCTTGCCTTATTTTTAAGAGTGTCGACGTCGGGATTTTTACTGTCCCTTTTCTATTCTTGTCTTTTGGTGTTCTCATGTTAGGTGAGATTTGTTTGGAAAAAAAAGTTATGAGAAGGTCCGACATGTATATGTCGACGATTAGATTATAAGAGTCGCCAGTTGGTATTTTTAAATGGTTGCACCAACTCAACCGAGAAAAGGTTTACACATTGACCCGGTGATGTGACACTGCTTAACAGGTCTGTGAAACCGAAATTCGTAAGGGTCCGGGGGCTTGATTATGCGGAGGGAAGGTGTTAGGCACCCCCCGACATCTGTGTTACCACGATGACCGCCACTTTTTAATTAAATTATTATATGAATGTGTGGGGGGGGGGGGGGGGGTCAATGTACAATTATCTGGAAGTAGTGCTATGCCTCGTTTTCACCTATATACAAAGGGTTTGAATTTTGTATAAAAGTTTAGTTTAAATAAGATATAGTAGTGACGTTTTGTAAAAGAGGTTTTTCAAACCCTTATGCTCAATAGTAATTGAGGCCTTTAATACTTCCATTTTATTATATGTTCAGCTTGATTGCTTTTATTTTCGAGATGTGAGGCATCTTCGAGAAAATAATATACATAGCATCTTAGAACTCCTTGTGGGCATGAGAGCCGCCTAAGAAAATTCAAACACCATGAATAATGTACAAGTGATTCTGACCAAAATGTGTCCATCACGAGGCAACCAGAATCTAGATTCGTGAGGCCTGAATAATCTGTGATCACATGATTCTAGGCTCACTTGATGTTGCAGTTTATATGAAAGCTATAAGTAGTTACATATATAAAAGTCATATATATATATATATATATATATATATATATATATATATATATATATATATATATATATCTATGAATGATCAACCACTGAAAAGCAACTCCATGGGAGATTGAAAATGTAAATATATAAAAGTCAGAAATATATATATAAACGATCAACCGCCATGAAGTAAACTTGGAGGGACTAAATGTAAATAAAGTAGTAAAAGGCCACAAAGTAAATTTTGAGCACAGACGAAATATAAATATAATATATATATATATATATATATATATATATATATATATAAAAGAAATAAAAAGCCACTTTGATCAAGTCTCGCATACGCCTACAACACGACTCTCAACGTGAATAACTGTGTGTGCAAGAAGTGGAGAAAGGCTTTAAGAAATGTAAGAATTCTTACAGTGGGCTACCAATAAGACTTCAAATAGCTTTAATTGAATGAACACTCGATTTCTACCAGTAAAATATAGCATAGTATAAGCTCACAAGTGTTTAAAATGAGAAAGCACTCAGTTTATAATGTGTATAGAGCAAAATGGATAGGGCTTCCTCGCCTTTTCTTTTAAAATGGCCACCCTAATCCCTCTATTTATAGAAGGGCAATGCGTCACGCGTCTCTGTTTACCTACCATTTGCCGGCCGGCCCCCCCGATAGTGTGGGTCCGTCGTCTCGAAGTACGTGCACTCGAACAACGCGTTGTTCACTTGAACCTTTATAAATTTCAATCCGGGAGTCCGATGGAAGCGAGAAATATGAAATGACATAGGATTTGCCCTTTTTCAACTTCAGAAAGATGGGTCCATGACCAAAATAGCATTTTCAGGTTTCCGTCAGGCAGTCCGTTGAGCTGTTTTGTGTAGTTTGCACTCGAAAGTTAAAATATGGTTCTTGTGGGACTTCTTTTGAAGCAATTTGAGTTGAAATGAGTGTATTTGATTTGAGTTGAAGTTGAGTTAGCAAAATGACCATTTTTCCCTTCCCAGGGTTATCTCCAGTTTTGGCGCAGTTGTAACACTCTTTTCTCAGGATTATCTCTGAGACTGTCATGTTGTTGACTCTAATTGTCCTCAGGCTTATCTCTGAGGTTGGCTTGACCTCCCGGGGTTGACTTCGGGCATTGCACTTGATCTTCCGGGGTTATCTCTGGGTTAAAATTGACTTTCCCGGGGTTATCTTCAGGGTTGGAAATTGGATCTCCTGGGGTTATCTCCGGGGTTGGAACTGATGTTGTGGTCCTCCAGGGTTATCTCTGGAGTGTGAAAAAGACAATTTTGTCCTTCTATATAGTTAGTAATAGAAAAATAAAATTTCGAGTGTCTATAGATGCCCTTCTTTATCATGTTCATGCAATGCAATGCAATGGACATGATAAAGATTACTAGACACTTGAAATATGACAAGGTATTTTTAATGATGCAAATCGCAATGTAATGAATGTTATAATGAATGTTAAAATGCTCTTTCAAATCGCAGTTCGCAAATCGCATATCACATATCGCATTTCGCACTTCGCACTTGGCCAATCGCACTTCGCAACTCACACATCACATTTCATATATCACACTTCGCACTTCGCACATCGCAAATCGCTTTACCATTACCGGTGCTGCTGATGCCTATGCTGGTGTTGACTCCAACGGTTTGGCTCTTTATCGGTGTTGCTGATGATTGTTTGATGAAGATAAGTTGAGATGTTTTCTACATCTCTACTGGGGATGACATTCTAAAATCACCGAACCTTCTCGATGTATACGCTGGTAGTTTACAACGGTGCCTACCCTGCTGGTAGTTTGATAACGGATCCTACCCTGCTGCTAGTTGACTATGCTGACATCGCCAAACTATTTCGATTCTCACTCGATCGGTGGTGTACAAAGCTTTCATCGCTGAACTGTCTTGATGTCGTGCTTAATATCGGATCTTCTGATACCTTCGCTGAAGTAATATTCAATGATTTGCTTCACCAGACTTTTCCTGATGTTACGTTGGATTGATGACAACCAACTGATGTCTACGATGGAATTTTTCTCTAACATAGACATTTAATGTGCACGCATATTAAATCTACTAGATATGCATGCTAAATCTTGACGAAGATGTACGCTGATGTAGCGCATTTGCACATGTGCAAATCATGCATGATGTGATGACCTAGATTTATCCTTAGGAGTCTATTATCTTAGGTTAATGCATTTTTTAAAGTGCCTGGAGTAGAAACTTACCTCACCCTTTCTGAGGCGATTTGGAGTTTCTTTTCGCTGTTGGGTGCTTGTGCCCCATTCCCTTTAGCTTTTGATTCATGAACCCTGATGAATCGATGATCTTAATCTCACTTGACATCCCTGGAGGGTGCATCCCATTCTTTCGCTGCCCACCTTTGAACTTTGGTGTAGAGGCCTCAACTTGTGAGGGCTTGACACAGGTTAACATGTTTGATGGTGTAGATTTCATTCGCAAGACCTTTTGTCGTTGGTATTCTTCTCTTGAGTTAAAGACTTTCCTGAAATTTTCCCCTTCTTCTGTAGGGGAAAGCCTATGTCGCCATGATTTCTTTCAGGAGTTCTCCCCTTTCTTTTGATGAGAGGATTGATCTCGCCTTAAACTCATTCCATTTCTTGGAATTGGAAGATGCCCCAGTCCTTTCGCATGTCGTTGTCTGGGATTCATAAGAGAACCTCTCTTTGTTGACCAAATCGCGGGTGAGTAATATCCTGCACATCAAAAGAGCAAAATGCACTAAAAGCTTAACGGCTCTGCCGTCAGGATTAGTATACTCTTGTGAATAAGGCATTTGAAGTAGAAGTTATGCAATTGAATGAGTTATGAAATCGCAAGGAAATTTGGATACATCCATGGTCATTATTCATAGGTAGGATTAGATTCAAAAGACTTATCTCCCTATATCAGAGATACTTCATCTTCGCTCTGGACGCTATTGTTCACAGAATTGACTTTATATGACACACACACACACTATGAGTGACGCAACTCTTAGCAGGGGTTTCACTTCTATGCCTTGGAAAAAATTTCTTTTCTCTTGCTTAATCTTGTCTCGTTTTCTTAGGCTATTTATAATTACCCACGTAACGAGTTTTGGACCAATGACTCCCAAACCGGAGGGCTTTAGGGCACTAGGTGTTAAGATACCCCTTTGGGTTTATTGGCTCGAGTAATAAAGGCCACGCTTCCAGATAAATCAGGCGATCACTCTATTCGCTTCTTTACTTGAGTTTAACAGGTCTGTTTTCTTAGGCTCTAAGTCACCCATGTAGGGAACGTTGGGCTGGTGACTCCCAAACCAGATTGCTTTAAGGCACCAGGTTTAAAGACACCTTGGGCTTAATTACTCGAATAACCTAGGCCACGATTCAGATCTGCTCAGGTTTTGCCTCTTTTTTTTCAATGCTCATTTTCTTAGGCGCTAAGTTACCCAATGTAACGAGTGTTGGGCCGATGACTCCCAAACCAGATGGCTTTAGGGCACCAGGTGTAAAGACACCCCTCAAGCTTAATAACTCGAGTAACCTAGGCCACGATTCGAGACATTAGGCTGGCAAATTATCTTTTATCTTTTAATTGCCATTATTTTTGCCATAGCTTCATACCCCACAACTAAGAGTCAGGGCAATTACAAAGTGCAGACATGCATATAAGGTCAAGTCTGTTCCAAAAAGCACTTTGAACTAGGATGTCGTGCCTAATTAAGAGGTTGAATAGTCTTAATTCTCTAAACATTCCCGTGAATCTCGCCTCACGGATGCTTATCAAAATTAATCCCATTCATAACAAGTTGAGCAAAAACCTCTTTTTAAGAATAATTAACATGTATATTCTCGCTAATGCATGTAAAGGGAGATTGAAAACGCATAAAGAGATGAGAGAGTCATACCTTAGATGTGGATTATTCATTTTGAGAACAGTATGATTGGAAAAACTAAATGATCATACCTAATCGCCAGTGAGATGATGTGAGGGAAGCTCCAATGATGATGTACCATGCTGATGGTACTGACTGGTGCATTTTCCTCTTTAGGATGGTTAATAAATGCCCCAGTGTTGAGTTGTCGCTGTTTTCGATATTGCCCCAATCTTGTTGTAAGGGTTCTAATATCGGGTTGTTGTCAATTTTGAAATTGCTCCAGCCATGCTTGTTGTCTGGGATAGTTGCTTTGACAGATGGGCTGATAATATGCCAAGATCTCAAGAGGCTTTTACCTCTGTACCATATGGTGAACAGGTAGTGGACTTGGGCTTTGATGCCCTTAATCATTATTCCTGACTTGTTTGCGCAATCAGCCTTAATGATTTTCTTCTGATTTGACTAAGACTTGTGATTGAGGGTGTCAGCTCTCTGAAGGTCCTCACTGCTGGTTGTCTTGGTATTGATGTTTGGGTTTAGATGTTTCTTTTGAGGGTTAGACCACACCACTGATGGTTGTCTACGTACTCTTGTGTATATGGGAGATCTGGTCTGTGTAGTTCCTGTTTGATGAGATGAACGGTTTGATAAGTGTTTGTTTTTTTCGGTGCGACCAGGCCATAAAAATGGTTGCCTACGTACTCCTGTGCATTAAGGAGATCAGGTCTTTTGTAGTTCAGGCCTTTGGTTGACACTTGAATGGTTTATTTTTTTATTTTGATTTTTTGATTATTTTTTTTGCTTTTTTGTTGATTTTTTGATTTCTTTAATTTTTTTAATTTTCCAATATTTACATGCATGGAAAATAAAAGGCATACTGCGAAGAAAGTGATACCGTCCCAACATCTTCTGGAACTCACAACTTTATCCCTTGGATCTATATCTTCTTGGCTAGCTGAGGCTTGATAGTCCAGTTATCAGTGGTTATGTTGCCTTCAAGGCTCGCGATAGAGGTTACCTCTTGGTTTTGAATATCTTCACTCATGGCCATAACTTGATCGCTACCTGATTCAGTACATTCCCCAAGGACTCTTGAACTGGACCCATCGCAAAAAGGGATGAACTCTTCATTCTTCAATGAGTTGGCTTCCCCAACAACCTCACCATCTTTTCCTTCATCTGTTTCTTCACATTTTTTTTGGGCTTGAGAGGATTCGGCCATGAAATCTCCCTCGAACTGTTGTTGCATTTCTTGCAAGGAACTTTCCTTTTTGGCTTTTCCTTCCTTGGAAAGGATTAGTATTTCCTCCTCATCATCCAAGGTAATAAAATCAGGAACGTGGTTGCTATCTTTGGATCACAAGATGTTTGATGTTGGCAGAGGTATTTCCTTTGGGGATTCCCTTGTCTCCTATGTCATTCCTTGCATTAGGATCAGTCCACCTTGCGTTCTGCCAGAATTGGTGCTCATAGCCTTCACCTCCTCTGAACTGCCTGTCTTAAGTGGACATATTAAGCTTTTTATTTTCTTTTCGCCTTTTCTGGTCATGAGGAATTCTATCTTCAACTCTCCATTTTCAATAAGATCCTGGATTTTATGTCACAAAGACCAACATTCCTCAGTCACATGTCCAGGTGAGTTAGAATGGTAGAGACACATCTTGGTGGAATCATAGCTCTTTATCTTGGGATTTATAGGAGGCAACAACTCAGTAATTCTTCCTTCGCTTATCAGAAAGTGTAGCATTTCTTCATTTGATTTATTTAGAGGGGTGAATTTTCGGGCTCTTGTGGAGGTTGTTTGATGTTTCTTCTTTGAGAATTTGCATTCCCCCAAGCGATTTTTCTGTTGGCGAGATCTTCTAGCAATTTTATCACCGCCCTTTTCTTGTTCTTTCGGCCTACTTTGATCTTCTTCATTTAGCTGGCTCATCCTGGAGAGATATGGGCTTGCAGTATGGTTAACCTCCTTTTTCTCTTGGCTTTCTGATAGTTGAGTGAAAACTGCTTCGTATCCTGATGTTGGCACACTATCAGCTTAGCTAGCAGATTTACTTGATTCTGGATCGTCTCTAACTTTTGCATTATTGTCATACCCTCCTTTGAGTTTTTCTACTCTAGGACATTTGTTTTGTGCCTTTGGTGGTATTCCTCTATCCTTCGTATGTACTTACGATTTGGATACATTTAAGCGCTTCCTGACCCGATCATGTTTACTTCCTCCGTATCATACTGCAAAGGAAGGTTAGTATTGACATTTTGTTGGTCAGTTTGTTGGACCATAATACTGCCACTTTCGATCAGATTTTGAATTTTATGCTTTAAAGACCAACAATCTTGTGTATCGTGTCCTGGAGACCCTGAGTGGTAAGCACATCTTTGGCTTGGATTTTATCTTTTGCTCCCTGGTTCTAGAGGTGGAGCCCGTTCGGTAATTTTCTTGTGATCCATTAATATCGCCAACACATTTTTAAGGGAATCGCCTAGTGGAGTGAACACCCGATTTTCCGTTCTTTTAAATTCTCATTTTCTATCTTGGCATTGGTTGAATGCAACCTGTTGTTAAAATTGCAGATTGTCTTGCTTTTTCCAAATAGGGGGGGACTGTAGGTTGGTCTCCTAGCTGGCCCCTGTACAACAAGGGATACATCTTCATTGCCTTTATCGGGTACCCCCTTGGGATCGCTCGCATACTTTCCAGTCCGTATATGCTTGGCGACTGCTTCCAAGGCAGTGAAGTCTTTAATCTTGCCTGCCTTCAGGCCCATCTCTGCCATTTCGCCATGTTTGATCATTTCCGAGAATGGCTTTCCTATTCCTACTAGGATCCTCTCATAGTAAGGAGCCTCTTGGATATCAATAAACGTCATTACCATCTCAGTTTTTGTCATTGATGGAATGACTTGCGCTGCTAGATGTCTCCACCTTTGGGCATATTCTTGGAAAGACTCAGTACTTTGCCTTTTGACTTAGTCACTTGGTATTGATCTGGTGTAAAATCCCAAATTTTACGAATAAAGATTTAATTTTCTCGAAATATTTTTTAATATTATGGTGTGAATTTGAGATAATGTTATAGTTGTGGGTAGTATTTATAAATTTTGTAAAGTATGCAAGTTGTTATATAATATTCGATTGGTCGGAGAATATTCGTTTTAACAAGGAATATTCGTACAACGACACAATCATTGGTGGACCCCACAACGGAATTATTGTCGGATTGAGAAAACGACAAAATATATTTATGAAAATAACGGCGGAAGTTTTACCGTTAAAACTGTTGAACTACCCGGTAGTAAAAGTACAGTAATACGCGTGGTTGCATAGTAGTACACAGTATTGATTATTGATGCTTACGTGAGAAGTCACTCAGTTTTGTTCAATTATTGCTACAGTAGTTGATGCATAGTATCTCACGTTATTAGATTCAATTATTGTCGATTGTTATATATATATATATATATATATGAGTTTTGTTTTATTAGTATTATTAATGTAATAAAACAGAAAAACTTTTTATATAAAACAGAATACTTTTATAAAGTTATTCGTTTTATTAGGCTAATAGTAAAATCTTTTTATATAAAATAGAATACTTTTATAAAGTTATTCGTTTTATTAGATTATAAATAGAATATATTATATTTTATTATAAACCAATCTGGACCATCCGTTTAAAAGTAAATCAATCTAGACTGTTCATGGATTGGTTACTATTCAGTCCATTCTTCTATAAATAGAAGCTCATTCCTTCATTATTTCTTACGAAGTCACTGAAACTCTAGAGAGAGAAACTGTAGAGAGAATTCTTCTTCTATAATCTTGAGCGTATTTCTTTAGCGTTTAAGAAAGCTTTGAGCGTAGTGCAAGTTTCTTGAAGTATATCCCCGCCCTACCGTCGGAGTACTCTTCTTTATAAGGTAAGGGATATTATTTGTTGTATTCGTAAGGGGTATTATTTTTTTTCATATTCATGAAGAGAACTTACATTATTCTATTCATTATTATTACATTGGAATAACCCGTATCTGCCATTTCACCCTATACTTGGTGAAATTCTTA
This sequence comes from Panax ginseng, assembly GCA_020205605.1. Taxonomy (NCBI): domain Eukaryota; kingdom Viridiplantae; phylum Streptophyta; class Magnoliopsida; order Apiales; family Araliaceae; genus Panax; species Panax ginseng. The sequence goes on along the minus strand of CM035132.1, from coordinate 123,281,366 downwards.
CATTATTCCATTCTTTATCATTATGTTGGAATAACTTTGTCTGTCTAAAAGTACCGTATACATGGTGAAATTCTTCATTATTCCATTCTTTATTATTATGTTGGAATAACTTTTGCCTACATGTAAGTATCGCATGCATAGTGATTTCATTGTTATTCCATTCTTTAGTATTCATTTGGAGCATCCCATCGGTCTGCAATTTCACTTTGACCTAGTTCCGTTCTTTATTATTGTGTTTAATATCCTATACGTGCGTTTACATGACCTTATTCCATTCTTTATTATTACATTTGGGAATAACTTTTATGCATGCGATCTATCGCACGCATGGTGAATCCTTCTCATTATTCCATTCTTTATTATTCTATTGGAATAACCTGTCTATGTGGATTACCACATACATGGTGAATGACCCTTCGTATTCATTCCTTATTAAATTATAAAAATGATTTGTATACGCGGATTACCGCATGGCGGACGAAAATCCATTTGCAGTTTCATATATTCTATTATACTCAGTTGCTTAAAGTTTTGACTTCTATACTCCATGAAATTAGTGGAATATCTTTGATATTTGCGTTTCATCCAGTATCTTTTCATGAAAATATTCTTCTAAGCATTCTTGAATTTTACTCTACAAAGAAGTATCATGTTGACAATTTGGACGTTATTGGTTCCTGGATAAATTAATTCTTGAACTTGTTTTATTGAATTATTATGTCATTGTCATCATCCTCATGTTTATATTATGTTGAAAGTCATCTGTGGCACATGGTGTATAGATGGACTTGGTATGATTATGACCAGGTATTATTCGGTATAATCATGACCGTAATGTTACAAATGATGTGAAAAAAGTCCTCATTGGCCCGTAATGCATTGATGGACAGTTTTTGGTATGATTATGGCTATGGATTCTCTTCGGCTAAGGGTGCAAAGATGAATTGTTTTATGGCATGATCAGGACCGTTGATGAAAACACGATTATCTTTGGCCCATAGTGCATGGATAATTCGTGGTCGTGATACTTAAAGAATATACTTGGCACAGTAGTGTGGGGATGATTTGATGATGTGGATTATTTATTGAGCTGAGTCTCAGCGATAAAAGTGATGAAAAACTTTTTAAATCATAGAAGATGGTAGATTTTATTCTCTACTTGACTCTTTTAATGGATTGCTTGTTCCGCTGTAGTTAAACTTGATGTCTTTTGTATTTTATCAGTTTAACATTGTTGTAGGCTAATGATAATTTATTCTGCATTATCTTAGTCATAATATTTCTTACTAGGCTAGTTGAGCTCACCCTTTCTTTCATTGTTCTCTTCAGAAATGAGAACGTAGCAAGGACTAGTCGGGGGAAGGGAGTGACGGTCCAGATAATAGCATTAGTAGTCCTCACTATTACATTAAATAGTGTGATAATAAATGTAATGAGGACTCATTGAGTGTGGATATTGTCTAGATGACAATATTTGTATTAAAACTCACAAAGATATGTTTTGTCGTATTTTACACGTCGTTGTATAATTAAGTTGTATTTGAATTTTGTACCATGTATTTGGCGACTCAAGATGGGTGATGTATACCTATTTTGGGGGCGTCACATCCGGTGCCATTTGTGACTGAAAACTGTACTGATTTAGAAAGGTGTGGGCCAATTCTTCCTAGTTGTGGATTTTGGCATTGTCGAGTCGGGCTTACCAGGCTTTAGCCTCTCTAGTGAGACTCTTTTTGGAAAAAGCTGCATTCTGAGGCTTTCATCTTCAGCATAAGGCCCTAGCTTGCCAATGTATACTTTTAAGTGCGTATAGGGATCGCCTGCCCCATTGTACTTTTCAAACTCTGGACTTTGAATTTTTCCGGATATCGAGCCCCTGGGAATATGCAGAGATCGAAATAGGTGACACTTCCATAGTTTCCAGTCCCTTTGATTGACCGGATGGATTCCTCCATTTGTTGGACTTTCTTTCTTATATCCCCAGTTTCTCGATCATCCCTAAGTTTTGTGATTTCAGGGGTTTTGTTGGTTCCTTTATTGGAATGAGGTTCAGGTATCTGGGCTTCTATCTTTTTGTCAATACCCCGACTGCCCCCTGGTGTGAATGACTCTAGTTGAGTAGGCTTGTTTGGCCCCAAGTGTTTGCACTTTGTTCTTTTAGAAAGACAACCAATTCTGCTATCTGATTCCTTAATCCTTTGAACTCTTCTCGAGAGACAGGAGTATGATCAGGTGGGGCACTTGTACCCATGTTTGACTGTGGGCTTAGTGCCTTTTGGATTTTGAACGGGTGACAGGACCAATTGTTTCCCTACAAAAAACTTATATAGTTTAGTCTTAGGGAATGTATAAATGTTGCATGCTATATGATGTGTCCGTTTTAGGAGTATTATCCTGCAAAACGGATGTTAGCTGTTTGTAAGATAGCATGTCATGTTTTAATATAAGAGGGAATGCATGTACACATATTCCTTCATATTTTCCATTACAATGAGATTGACATGGAATGAAATTCCAAGTAATTGAATTTACAAGTAATTGAAATGGGAAAGTACGAAGAAACTTCCCTCCGCGTTTGGTTTATCAGAGATTGACCTATCTTAGGTTACTCTCGTAGTTTTTTGGCATGAAGGTCCCCAGATCTTCATGCCAAAAAACTGGAGCGAATCTGGGTGGTGCCTTTCCTGAGCCTCGTTGGAATTAGTCTCCCTACGAGTCCAGTAGTCAAACACCGACAGGATAACCTCCTGGTGGAGGGACCACACAACATACATTCACATACAACGTGTCTCACCGTTATGGAAATGATGACATGTGCGAAGCACTTTAATATCACAAGCAGATATAGTGTGAAGCACTAAATGTAATAAGTAACCGCATTCGCAAACATTTTTAAATGTAAATGCAACATTCGAACACAAGCAAATAACAGTTTGAAAAGTTTGTAGCAGCGGCTTAAGCCCTCTTACTGGATGTCCCCAGCAGAGTCGCCACCTGTCGACGTCGGGATTTTTATTGTCCCTTTTCTGTTTTTGTCTTTTGGTGTTCTCATGTTAGGTGAGATTTGTTTGAAAAAACAAGTTGTGAAAAGGTCCAACATATATATGTCGACTATTGGACTGTAAGAGTCGCCAGTTGGTATTTTTAAATGGTTGCACCAACTCAACCGAGAAAAGGTGTGCACATTGACCCAATGATGTCACAATGCTTAACAGGTCTGTAAAACCGAGATTCGTTAGGGTCCGGGGACTTGATTATGCGGAGGGAAGGTGTTAGGCACCCTCCGACATTCGTGTTACCACGGTGACAACCACTTTTCAATTAAACTGTTATATGAATGTATGCGTATGTGTGTGTGGGTCAATGTGCAATTATCTGGAAGTAGTGCTATGACTCGTTTGCACCTATATACAAAGGGTTTGAATTTTGTATAAAAGTTCATTTTTAACAAGATATAGCAGTAACGTTTTGTAAATAGGTTTTTCAAACCCTTATGCTCAATAGTAATTGAGGCCTTTGATACTTCCATTTTATTATATGTTCGGCTTAATTGCTTTTATTTTTGAGATGCGAGGCATATTCGAGAAAATAATATACATAGCAGTGCCGAACTCCTTGTGGGCATGAGAGCCGTCTAAGGAAATTCAAACACCGTGAATAATGTACAAGCTGATTACATAAACCAAAATATCCATCACGGAACCAGAATCTAGATTCAGAGATCAATCAGTGATCACATGATTCCTAGGCTCACATGATGTTGCGCTTTATATAAAAAGCTATAAGCGATTATATATATAAAAGTTATAAATATATATATGAACGATCAACCACCACGAAGCAACTCCATGGGGGATTGAAAATGTAAATATATAAAAGCTGTAAATATATATATAGAAACGATCAACCGCCACAAAGTAAACTCCAGGCGGGACTAAATGTAAATAAAAAAGAAAAGGCCACAAAAGTAAACTCCAGTGCACGATAGAAATGTATATATATATATATATATATATATATATATATATATATATATATATATATATATATATAAAACTCACCGATATTATATCCAGGCTCAATCAAACAGAGTTTGATGGTAACAATATATATATAAGTATTTATATATATATAAAAGTAGTAAACGCACCGGATATAAATCCAGGCTCATCGAACAGAGTTCGACAATAGTTATATATATATATATATATATATATATATATACTGAGAGGCTCTAAAGCTTAACCAAAGACGAAACCGTTGTCTTTGGTGTTCTATGGCGACAGTTTGACCTTCGTCGCTAAAGACTATATGGCTATGGCGACGGATCGAACTGTCAGCCATAGACACCAAAGACGATGGTTCATCTTTGGTTCGCTCTTTAAGGTTCGCTTTCGAGCCGGACCGTATCTATATATATATATATATATATATATATATATATAAAAGCAATAAATGCTCCAGACGTGAGTCCAGGCTCAAACGAGGCATAACTCGATAATGTTAGTACAAATATATATATATAAGCATATATATATATATATAAAAAAAATAAAAAGCCACGGACCGAAGTCCGGGCATACACACACAACACGACTCTCAACGTGAATAACTGTGTGTGCAAGAAGTGGAGAAAGGCTTTAAGAAATGTAAGAAGTCTTACAGTGGGCTGCCAAGAAGACTTTAAATAGTTTTAATTGAATGAAAACTCGGTTTCCACCGGTAAAATATATCACAGTATAAGCTCACAAGTGTTTAAAATGAGAAAACACTCAGTTTATAGTGTGTAAAGAGCAAAATGGACAGGGCTTCCTCGCCTTTTCTTCTTTTAAAATGGCCACCCCAAGCCCTCTATTTATATAGGGGGAGCCGCAGGTGTTCTGGTCTACCTGTGGCTGCCCGGGCTGCCCCAGGCAGTGTGGGGCCCACTGTCTCGAAGTACGTGTACTCGGACAACGCGCTGTTCGCTCGAACCTTCATAACTTTCAATCTGGGAGTCCGATGGAAGCGTGCAATACCATTCCAGAAAGCTCTTTTCGAGAGCTATGTAATTACATAGGATTTGCCCTTTTTTAACTCCAGAAAGATGGGCCCATGACCGAAATGGTATTTCTGGGTTTCCGTCAGGCAGTCCGTTGAGCTGTTTTGCGTAGTTTGTGCTCGGAAGTCAAGATATGGTTCTTATGGGACTTCTTTTGAAGAAATTTGAGTTGAAATGAGTGTATTTGATTTGAGTTGAAGTTGAGTTGGTAAAATGACCATTTTCCCCTCTCGGAGTTATCTCCAATTTTGGCGCAGTTGTAGCACTCTTTTCTCAGGGTTATCTCTGAGATTGTCATGCTGTTGACTCTGAATGTCCTCAGGGTTATCTCTGAGGTTGGCTTAACCTCCCGGAGTTGACTCCGGGCATTGCACTTGATCTCCTAGGGTTATCTTCGGGGTTTGAATTGACTTTCCCGGGGTTATCTCTGGGGTTAGAAATTGGATCTCCCGGGGTTATCTCTGGGGTTGAAACTGATGTTGTGGTCCTCCAGGGTTATCTCTGGAGTGTGAAAAAGATTCTTTTGTCCTCCTGCATAGTTAGTAACAGAAAAACAAAATTTCGAGTGTTTACAAATAGAGTAATCTGTATAGCAAGAATAAACATCTAATTATACCACATAATCGAATGTTAGATGTAGAAAACCCAAAAAAGTGTCATTATGCCCAACAACCCTTGTATAAGTTTTTCATTCTGCATAAAAATATAACACACCAAAAACGATAATATAAGTTATAAGCTTTACAAAATCATAACCCAGATGCTATAAGCTTTACAGAATCATAATCCAACATACATAACATGATTTTAACAACTTAAACAACTAATTTAGAAGAATTAAAACCAAAGTTCATGCTATTTTACATATTTTGACATGTTTAGTGAATTTCATCATTATGAATTCATTACTTAACCAAATTGATTCGTTTAACCTTCATTATTTTCGTTTCTCAATATATTAACATAAACAACTACCAATTTACAGATTATTACATGAATTAAACGTCGATTTTAGTCTCAAAGTAAGTCATAATGTACTTATAACCACAAAAATCCAAATCTTAATTTTAAAACATGTTTTCATGAATTCGATAATTCTAAATCATTTATAAACCATATGTTACAGATTATGCAAACATATTAACAATTACAACCAATTTCTCAGCAATTTAACCAAAGAAACTCAATCATAGAGAACTAAAAAAAATAAAAACTAAAACTTTGAAACTTAAAATCTTACCTTTGATTTCTTGTTTAGATTATCTAGATGATGATTAGAAAGCTTGATAATCCTTCACTTCGTTTTTGATTAACCAATTTTTGCCTTCAATCACCAAGAACTCTCACACTCTCTCTACTCTATGTTTTCTCATACTTTGCAACTGAGCCTTATGAGACTTAAACTGATAATACATTATATAGCTTTATTTTCTCTTATCAGTTATACGCACAAAGGGTTTCAACAGTTACAAATACAAAGGGTCACAGAGCCTTATTTGGCCAGTGCCCAATTTTTTTTTAATAATTCCTTTTATTACATAGTTCATTTGTCACACTTTTTAAACACATTAAATCAATTAAATTCATCAATCAAATTAACATTTTTCATATAATTATAATTTCCATTTAACCATTATAATTATTTAACAAATTATTAAATCTTTACTTTAATTATTAAATTAAATTAGAATATTACCATTACACTATAATGCAAATATTTGACAATTCATTTATCTTTTAATTTAATTATCTAATTAAATTAAAACATCAAACTATAAAATTATTTAACATCAATTTAAATAATATATCACACTTAATTAAATTACTCCACAACAAATTCCATCAATTATTTTATTTTATTCAATAAATGAACCAACTAAAATATTTATTTAATTCGATAAATATTTTAATTATTAAAAATTCTCATTCGTTATACGGGAAGTGCAACTTTTGATCCGTTCCCTGCTTGCACAACCATTTTGTTCCTGGCTTGCATAACTCTTCAACAATCCTGTCGAGCTCCATTTCATATTGTTGATTCTGAATCTAAGTGGTATCAGTTGACCTCACAGTAAGATGGTGGAACAGGTCATTGATACTTTTTCTGGAGTATGAGACTTGCTTTCCTCGAATAAATGCAATCCCATTCTTTTCCTCCCGTGCATTAGCACAAAAATCTCTAATCAACGCTATTGGGGCTGATAGTGGAGTTACAACAAACAGCGCCCACCCATTAGCTCTTATCATCTCAAGCATATGGATATCTTCCTTACTCGGCTTCAGTCCTCTTTCTAGCACAAAGGTCTTAACTAGAAGGACATCTGTGTAATACTTCTGAGCCTCTAGACTTATAAACTTTGTTTCATCCATAATGTTGCTACCACTGTCTTCTCCAAATTCACTGTTACTTGATGAAGATGAATCAGTGCGAATCCTTTTTGGAGCCATGAGCCTGAAATGGTTGGCTGTGATGTAACTCTTTCGATCACTGTGCTTGTTCTCCCCCGAACTTGCCCAATTGATCCTTAAGACTCTCTCACATTTTTTGTCGAACAGGTGCTATGCGAACCCCAAACCTGCAGCTTGTCTTCTCTAATTTGAATAAAGTTTTATGAATAGGGATGTGAGGTGATGAGTAGTTTGGGAATGGTACTGGTTAAGGTTTTTATAATAGGAGTATGGATGAGAGTATGAGGGAAAGTATGGGAGTGGGTTAGTCTGTGTTTGTTGTGGCTGCTGAAAATCAGGGCTTAGTGTAAGTGGAGAGAGAGTGGGGTTTTGTGATGGAGGTATGGGTAGATAGAGGTTGAATAATGGGGAGTGAGGTTGGAGAGGATAGTTGGTAATGGAGGATTATAATTTTAGTTAGAAAAGGTGGGGATTGAGGTAGTGTTCGGTTGGCAAAAGAGAAGGGAAAGTTTTGTTTTAACCGAGTATGTTTATTAGAATGAAAGGAATAAAAACAGGAACATTTGGGTTTAAAACAAAATTTTGAAGTCTGATCGAGGCGTAGCCGCGCTACGTTTTGCTTGTGATTGGGCGTGACCGCGCCTAGTAGTAGTGATGTTTTTTGACTGAGGAAGGGTGCAACCGCACAGTCTTCCCATGAAAATTAGGCACGATCGCGCTGCCCTGTATCTTGACATCCTCTGAGTTATTTAATCTCTGACCATGTACCCTCATTGCAACTGAGTTATTTAATCTCTGACCATGTACCCTCATTGCAACTGATTTGTACCTACGACACACAAAAACAACTACTATTATGACTTAATACTACAAAAATCCTACTTAATCCTAAGAATTAACTAAGAACTGAACTTAAAGCAATAAATGGATGGGTTGCCTCTCATCGAGCGCTTGAATTTAAGTCTTTCAACTTGACTACTCCCTGTTTTAGTCTGGATTGGCAGGGATGTTTAGAGCATTCTACTTGTTTTCTGCACATAACCAACATTATTTTACCATATGCCCCTTTATCTTAACTGTTGGAGGAGAATTTAGCTTTTGATCCCCAATGAGAGTTTTTAAGCCACCATCTTCTCGCAAATCTTTTACACCTCATCCTTAAATTTAGTACCATTGTATCACTCTTCCTTATCATCCGAGATCGGTATTTCCTTGAACACTTTTATTTTTACCTCTTGATCAAATACTCGCATCGTTAATTCTCCATCAGGTATATCTATTAGTGTTCGTTCGGTCGCAAGGAATGGTCTCCCCAATATGATCGAAATGTTTTTGTCTTCTTCAAAGTCTAATACCACAAAGTCTGCTGGAAATATAAGCTTATCTATTTTGACCAACACATCTTCAACTATTCCCAACGGATATGCGACTGTTCTGTCTGCGAGTTATAGGATGATGTTTGTTGGCTTTGCTTCTTTTAAACCTAACTTCTTGTAGATAGATAATGGCATGAAGTTTATGCTCACTCCCAAATCGCACATAGCTTTCCCAATAACTTGATTGCCGATCGAATAAGGAATGTTAAAACTACGAGGATCTTTCAATTTAGGAGGGAACTTTTTCTAAAGAACTGCACTAGTACTCTAGTGCTTTGACAAACGGGATATTAATGTGCAACTTCTTAAAGATGAACATGAATTTGGCGAGTTGGTTCTTAAGCTTCTGACTTTCTAACCATGAAGGGAATGGCATAGGAGGTATAACTAAAGTTTTCTTTTCCTTTTCCTGCACCATGTACTGGCCCTTCTTTGACCTTCTTCTCTTCATCTTTTTCCTTTGCCTTTTCAGACTTTCTGGGACTGGTGAAAGACGCGACCACGCTGACTTCCTATGCAAATCGGGTGCGGTCGCGCTGTCTGGTAGTACTTGTTTTTTCACTTTAAAGTGTGATAGCATTGGACTACTCTTTGCCATCATTTTTTGGATTAAATTCTGTATTACTTGGAAGAGATCCCTGGGGTCTGTTAGTCAAAATATTTGCCATCTGGCCCATTTGATTCAAGATTACAGATAATAGCTGCTTAACTCTTCATTATCACGTCATTGTTAGCTATATATTTCAACAAAAGCTCTTCCAAATCTGACTCCTTTTCTGGTTGTGGAACTGCCTATTGTTACTGATTTTGAAACCCTGGAGGATATGTTTGTCGTGGAGCTTGCTGATGAATCTGGTTATTGCTCTATGAGAAATTACGATGGTTTCTTGCCCCCAGATTATAGTTATTCTGATATGGATTTGGCGGTCGGTTGTAGCTACCCATAAACTGGACTGCTTCCGGATTGATTTCACAATGCTTAGTCGGATGTGTAACAATCCAGATTTAATTGTAATCATAAATATTTATTAAATTAAATAAATATTTTAGTTGATGTATTTATTGTTAAATAAATATTTATTTAATTTGATTATTTATTAGTTAAATAAATAATTCATGAGTTGTGGAGAATTAACTTAATTAAGGTAATATGTTAATTCAGTTGATAATTAGTAATTTGGTATTTTAAAGTTAATTAAAATAAAAGAGTGATGAATTAATTATTACATGTTAATATTCTAATTTAATTTAATAATTAAATTAGAGAGTTGATAAGATTAACTCTAATTGTTATATTGTTGTTTTAATTTAATTTAGTAATGAAAGTAATGTACTAATTTATTAAATAAAATTATAATTTGTGGCAATGTGATTATGTGGTAAATTGATTTAATAAGTTGTTATTAACTTTAATTTAATTAAATTTGAATATGGAAATTTAATTAAATAAAGTGTGGCAATAAATTATATTGTAATTGAGTTAATAAAATAAGTTAAAAGGAGTTTTAATTTGGTTTTACCAAACAAAGCCTTAAAGCTTTTGAAATTCTTATTTTAATCATGTTTTGCCAAACAAGCCCTAGTGGCTTTTGATTTTAAAAAAAAACATAAATGATGTGTTATTAATTAAGAGTATTATATACTTGTCAGTTTTTTTCTTTAACGTAGTAATATGTATTAGTTAGGTTATATCAGTTTTTCATTGCGTAAAGCTAAAAGAGAAAAGAAAGAATAGAGAAGAGAAATCAGAGAGAAAAGTGAGAAAAGAGAGAAAAGAGAGAAAAGAGAGTAGGAAGAAGAGAAGAGTTTTGTGAGTTTGAAAAAAAATCAAAGGAGGTTGCTATCATCTGTGTTGCTCAAACAAGAAATTTGAGGTAGTAATTTAACTCTTTTGTTCTTAATTCTCCGTGTTCTTGAGTTTTTCATAATAATTCTATGTGTTCTTGAGTTTTTCATAATAATTCTCTATAAATTAGTTTTGAGTATGATTGTTGAAAACATGATGTTATATGTGTTAATGGGTGTTGATAACATATTTTATAGATATGAATGTTTAGTATTGAAGAACTTGAATTACAGTGATATATACATATGATATGGCTTTGTTTAGAAATAAAATTGATGTTCAATTCATGTGTTAAAATATAAATTGTTTGTTGATTGTGAAAATACATGAATAAACAAAAATAATATGGTTTAAATGGACTGTTTTGGTTGTTAAACGAATTCACAATGAATTGTTTCGCTAAGAATGTCTAAAAGTGGAGAAATAGTAAAAACAGTGAAATTAGATGTTGAAATTTTGATGTTTATATTGTTTATATTCTTAGAAACATGATAGGAACATTAGTTTATGTTTATGTAAACTTGTTGGAAGAATGCATATTGTGATTTGATGTTTTATGAAACTACTCATGATTATGTAAAGTCCTTCAAAAAATATATATGTACAAGGACTTAGTGATAGATCAAAAGTGTTAGGTTGATCTTAGCCTTTAATGTTCACTTGTATAGATAAAGAGATCAAATTTGTTAGGTTGATTTATGGCTAGAAAGAAATAGATAGACTCACAGTCTATCCGGCTGATCAACAGAATGCAGAAGCTAAGGCAGGATCCTAGTGCTAAGATGATCGTAGTGTATCTGCCTTGAAGGGCCTCTCCACGAATCGAAGTGTGGTCCAGACGTTTGTCGAAACTAACTCAGAGATCGTAGTGTGCTCTCGGAAATGCAGAATCTGCAAGACGAGCAAGTGAAGATCGTAGTGTTAAAATATCGTAGTGTGCTCTCGGAAATGTAGAGTTTGCAAGACGAGCAAGTAAAGAACGTAGTGTGCAAATCCTTGTGAGAAATCGTAGTGATCTCTAATGAACAGGCACCAATATGACAAGACACTACGATATTGATAGTAGAGTGTCATCTGCTCTGTGTCAGAAACATCAAGCCCTATCGTTCATCTGAAGATGGACTCCAACAAATACGGAATGGGTTTTGAACGTTGAAGCTCTCACCAGTCCCAACGTACAAAAGATATCCTTAGTATTGATCAAAAGAAACGTACTCAAGAAGCTAAGAAAAGGACCATTGGGCAGAGGAAAACACCTTTTGAGGTGTTAGGTGAGAAAGCAGTTTGCTGTGTCAGTGGGCCAGAGTGTAATTTAGAAGATGTGCAGAATGGTCTCCATCAAAGCTCAGAAATGTCAAACGCATTTAATGGCTTATCAGATGACTTTAACGGATAGATTTTAAGATCACATATATACAGATCAAAGACAGATGAGAAAGAACAGCGAGTATTGAACGAAAAAAATGGATAAGAACACTCAACTCTACGATCTGAGAAAAAGGAAAAGCTTGCTCAGCTATTCAGTTCTTTCGAACAAGTGCTTACTAGAAACTGAATATCATCAATCACAATCTAAACAACATTCAATCAACTGAAGTAAGAGTTCCAGGTCTGAAGGACTTGAAGTGTTCTAAGTGAACTGTGAGAGACCAAGTCTGCTGGACTTGAAGAGTTCAAGAGTGAACTAAGAAGTACCTAGACTGCTGGTCTAGAAGGAATTTGTGAGATTCAAGAAGTGTAACAGACATCCTTAGTGGATTTCCTACTCAAGGAGTAGAAGAGTGGACTAGGAGCTTTTAGTGCTCTGAACCACTTAAAACTATTGTGTTCATTAACTGCTATAACTGCAATATCTGCTATAATTGTCATAACTGCCTCAATCTCATTAACTCAAGATATATAACAAAAGGTTTTTCACATATACTCATTCCGCTGTGCATTGATTACCATCAACTTAAAAAGATTAAAAGAAAAAGTTTTAATTATCTATTCAACCCCCCCTTCTAGATATCTATCGTGCCTACTGGGAACTAACAATTGGTATCAAAGCAGGTTCTATAATACAGCCTACAAAGCTTAAGTAGATCCAATGGTACACTTACCAAGCGAATCAAAGACTGGAGGAGGCAGCAAGCCACCAATGTGAAACAAAGAAAAATTTGCTAACTGGAAGGTTAGGATGCAAGCTTACATGGATGCAATAGATGAAGATCTATTTGAAACTGTTCAAAATTAACCCTATGTTCCTACAAAGCTTGCACCAACTACAGATGACCCAAACAGAGTACATATCAAGGTCAAGGAAGAATGGACAGAGAACGAGAAGAGAGCTGTCCAGCTCGACAAAAAGGCCAAAAACATCTTGTTCAAATCTTTAGATGAAGATCTGTTTGAAAATGTGGTCAATAGCAAAATAACGAAGGAGGTTTGGGAAGCACTGTTCATCATGCATGAAGGAACAGAAGAAGTCAGAGAAAACAAACAATCTCTCTTGACTCAACAATATGAGATGTTCGCTCACGTTCAAGGAGAGAACGTTACTGCCATTTACGAAAGATTTAATGTACTGCTCAACTCTCTACGAGCCTATGGGAAGATCTATCCTAACAAAGATCTAATCATAAAGTTCATGAGAGCCTTACCAAGCAAGTGGGATGCCAAAACCACTGCCATTAGAGAATCCAAAAATCTACATGAAATGACTATTCAATAGTTGTATGGCAACCTTCTCACATACGAACCGGAGCTGACTCAACGAGCAGAAACCTTATCTGAAGGTAGGAAGAAGGATAAAGGTGTAGCCCTTAAAGCAACAGATAACGCCTCCAAAGTCAGCACTGAAGTTGATTCTGACTATGATGAAGATGATGATGAGGACCTTGCAATGCTAGTGAAAAGGCTAAGAAGGTTCATGCGACGAGGCAAAACCAACAAGCCAAAGAAAGTCAGCAACTACAGCAGCCAGGAGCAAATGAATGACCTATGCTACAATTGCAAGAAACCGGGCCACTTCATTGCAAATTGCAATAAACCTCTCAGAGAAGAACTCAAGAAGAAATCTCATTCAAAGAAAGAATATAGAGGCAACAAAGGGCCACAAAAGAAAGAAAAAGGTCTTGTAGCTGGAGGACCGTGGAGTGACTCAGACAATGACTCAACTCCTGAATCTGGGGATGATGAAGACCCTCAAATAGCAAATCTCTGCTTGATAGCCAAAAATGCGAGGGACAAACAGAACTCCAACATACACGAAGTAAGTATCGATGAGGTATTTGACTTTAACTCTCCTGATGTAGATATTGATGATCTTAGAACTGCATTGCATGGCATAACATCTGATCTACACTAATATATGAAGTGGTTTAGAGTTCTGTCTAAGGATTATTCACTTCTTCAAAAGGAGAAAGAAAAGGTTCAAGAAGAACTGGAAACAACCCTTCTCAATGCTAATTCTTTCTCTGAGCTTGAAGCTGAGAATAAGCTCTTAAGACAAACAAATGAGCTCAGTGCAAAACAAGAGTCTAGTCTAACCTCAAAAATTGAGGATCTAGAAAAGACCATCTCCACATGGAATAAATCTTCTTCATCCATGGATTTTTTAATCTCTAATTAGAGAAATGTCTCTGATAGAACAGGGCTAGGCTTTGGGGGATCTATCTTAGAGTCAGGTATGAAAAAAACAAAGGATGTTAACACTAGTAATGCCTTAGGTTTTAGTAGAGGCATTATATTTATGAAATCCTCACAGAATGATGAGCCTGTCAAACCCTGTTCAGCTAATTCAATTCATATTCATAGGAGTAAGGGATCTCATGCTGGTCTAGGTTTCAGAAAAGAGAAAAGTAATCTAGCTACTACTCATCAACCTCGAAGGATCGTAGAGTCCAATAAAATCAACTCTACGAACCAACCAGGAAGACACAGTAGAAGTAAGATATACTCTCCTTAATTAATGAAATAAGAGAACGCATGGAAAAGGGGATATCAGCCTAGCTCAGACGAGACAATATGCTTTCTGGCTAAAGCATCTGAAGAAATGAGCTGGCTATGGCATCGAAGATTATCTCATCTCAACTTCAAAAGCATGTCCAAATTAGCTTCAAAAGATCTAGTTGCAGGCCTACCCAAATTCAATTTCGTTAAAGAAAGGCCCTACAATGCCCACAACTTGGGAAATGCACCGTAAGCTCATTTAAGAGCAAAACCATCAACTCAATTGACAAGCCTCTGCGCAATTACTACATATGGATCTTTTTGGACCAATTCCAACGACGAGCCTTGGGGAAAGAGATACTCACCGGTCGTAGTCGATTTATCACACACCGTATTTATATGGGTATTCTTTCTAACCTCAAAAGATGAAACAAGCCCCCAACTAATCAAGATGTTCAAGCTGGTGATGAATGAGAAAGGAGAGAAAATCAAGGCCATAAGAAGTGATCATGGCAGAGAATTCAATTTCTCAGAAATGGATCAGTTCTGCACAGACAATGGGATTAGTCACAACTTCTCAGCTCCATGAACTCCCCAACAAAATGGAGTTGCTGAGAGAAAGAACAGGACATTAATAGAGGCTGGAAGGACTCTACTAGCCGTAGCTCATCTACCGGAGTATTTCTGGGCAGAAGCGGTCAACACTACATGTTATACTCAGAACAGATCACTCATACACTCTACGATTAAGAAGACTCCTTATGAACTTTGGAAAGGAAGAAAGCCAAATGTCAGCTACTTTCATGTTTTCGGCTGTGCATGCTACATACTCAACAATGGAAAGCGAAGATTGACAAAGTTTCAACCAAAATCGACGAAGGAATCTTTTTTGGATATGCCACAGACAACAAGGCCTACAGATTGTTCAACAAGAAGACACTGAGTGTAGAAGTCTCAATTCACATCATCTTTGATGAAACAGACTTAGACAAAACAATGCTCTAAGACAATGCGACTAACAGTTCAGACACTACGAACGAGGTCGTCGAGCCCAATACTACGATCGTAGTGCCCGATAATGAAATCTTTGAGCAAGAGAATGAGATCGTAGAGAGGCCTATGCCAGACAATGAACCTCCACATCAAGAAGAAGAAATAGATCTTGAAGATCTGAGACAAGAAGGCATAAGAACGGATGTTCCAACAGGAAGCAGATGGGCAAGAGATCACACTCAAGATCTAATCATTGGAGATCCGAACGCAAGAGTCAAGACAAGAGTCAAGCATCAAAATGAATGCTTCTATCTAAGCTTCCTATCTCAAATAGAACCAAAGAATATAGAGGATGCTATGGAAGATTCCAGCTGGATAGAGGCCATGTAGGAAGAACTTAATCAGTTCGAGAGAAGCAAAGTTTGGAGATTGGTCCCAAGACCAAAGAACCATCCTGTAATTGGAACCAAGTGGGTCTTCAGAAACAAGATGGATGAAGATGGGGTGATAACAATGAATAAGGCTAGACTAGTAGCCAAGGGCTACTCTCAGGAAGAAGGTATTGACTATGATGAGACATTTGCACTGTCAAGCGCACTAGAAAGCCATCGTAATATTCCTTGCCTTTGCTGCTCACATGAAGTTCAAAGTCTTTCAGATGGATGTCAAAAGTGCATTCTTGAATGGTGAACTTCAAGAAGAAGTCTATGTAGAGCAGCCTCTAGGTTTCATCAATCCATCTCTTTCTAATTATGTCTTTAGATTAGACAAAGCCTTATATGGTCTCAAACAAGCACCTAGAGCATGGTATGA
This sequence comes from Panax ginseng, assembly GCA_020205605.1. Classification (NCBI taxonomy): domain Eukaryota; kingdom Viridiplantae; phylum Streptophyta; class Magnoliopsida; order Apiales; family Araliaceae; genus Panax; species Panax ginseng. The sequence goes on along the minus strand of CM035132.1, from coordinate 123,264,955 downwards.
AACACTGACTAACTTTCTTATTGAAAATGGATTTACTAGAGGTAGAGTAGATACCACACTATTTCTTAGAAAGCATAAAGATAAGGTCCTATTAGTTCAAATTTATGTTGATAATATTATCTTTGGTTCTACTGCTGAAAAGTTATGCAAGAGATTCTCCAAGCTTATGCAGAGCAAATTCGAAATGAGCATGATGGGTGAGCTGAACTTCTTTCTTGGACTACAAGTAAAGCAGACTGATGAAGGAATTTTCATAAATCAAGCCAAGTACATTAAAGACTTACTCAAGAAGTACGACATAGAATCAACCTCTCCCATGAAAACCCCAATTGCTCCTACAACCAAGCTTGACAAAGATAAAAAAGGTAAAAGTATTGATATAACTCAATACAGAGGTATGATAGGCTCTCTTTTATATCTTACTGCCAGTAGACCAGATATAATGTTTGCAACATGCATTTATGCTAGATTTCAGGCATGTCCTAAAGAATCTCATTTAACTGCTGTAAAGAGGATTTTCAGGTACCTCAAAGGTACACCCCACTTGGGCCTTTGGTATCCCAAGGAATCCTCATTTGAGCTAACAAGTTATACAGATGCTGATTTTGCAGGCTGCAAAATAGATAGAAAAAGTACCAGTGGCACTTGTCAATTACTAGGTAATGTGACTTGTGTCCCCGGTTTAGCAAGAAGCAAAACTCAAGATTCACCTCAACCGCAGGTTTAATACATTGTCACCGGTAGTTACTTCGTGCTCGATTCTATGGATGAAAAATTAGCTAGTAGATTATGGGTTTGAATTCAAATCCATACCTATTCATTGTGATAACACAAGTGCAATTGCTATAACTCATAATCCTGTCATGCATTCTAGGACTAAGCATATAGAAATAAGGTATCACTTCATTAGGGATCATGTACAAAATGGAACAATATCTTTACAATATATCCCTACTGAAAATCAACTTGCTGATGTTTTTACAAAACATCCAGATGAATCCAGATTCAACAAACTGATAAGTGAGCTAGGCATGCTTAACTTGCAAACATGAAATATTGTGCTTTAGTTTATGTTAACCATACAGATTTAAAGGCTGTGTTTGAAATCAAAGACATGATCAAAGGTAGTCCACGATCGTAGAGCCAAAGTATATAAAACTCAACGAATGTTGAACAGAATCAACGATCGTAGTGCAGACTCAACGATAACAAAACTACATCAACAAAACAAAAGGAGCTCCCTATGACGATCAAGCTTAAATCAAAGCATTCTCTCTGATAAGTGCCTCAGGAACAAACCTAACCCTTGTTTCTTTCAAGAGGTTGGCCCTTTCTGAGCTACCTTAATTTAAGGAAAATGCCAAGTCAAAAAGATTCATCATAAGGACTTGTTCAAACTCTACGATTTCCAGTCAGACTCAATGATCGCAGTTCAGACTCTACATTTACAACTTAGACACGACGACTGCTACACAGACTCAACTATGGTAGAACAGACTCGACGACTCCAAGGACCATCTCAACGATCGTAGTCCCACAAAAAAATACATCATCTCAGAAGAAGTTAAGGGCAATTCAGTACAATCCTTCTCTATCAAGAATTTGTAGAGCCAAACAAAGTTCGACACCTGTCCCACTAAGCAAAATAGAGAGAGGGAAGTTTCAGGTACAAATTAAAATCGTCTTTTTGAAATCTGAAGTTCAAAAGACCATCTCTCTCTTCCTCTCTCAAGCAGAAACCCTAAATCAAGAGCAAACTCTCACACCTCACTTCCTACAAAGAAATTAATGGCGAGCTTCCAAAGGTTGTCTCCGCCACTGATCGTGTTTTGACGAGTTTAAAACTAATGAACCCCAATTTCACAAGACATTGTCAGCCATCAAGAAGAAGGCGTGTCTCAAGAAGCCTTGGGTAATCGACACATTGATCTACCCAAAGTGGTAAAAGAATTCTATAATAACGAGTGTTTGAAAACAACACCATCATCACAAAGTGAAGGTAAGGAACGTCCAAATCAAATTAAAAGTCAAGACATCAATCTAGCCCTAGGGGCTCAAATCAAGGGTATTCGCCCCTTAGATGGAATAGACTTCCATAAAGGTCTCAAGAAAATGCATCACAAGAAATCACCCTCCGTCAAAGGATACAAAAGGGTTTCCACAAGAGGTATGAGTTTCGGGTCGACATTATTGGAAAATGCATATGTTATAAAAGCTCGTGTCATGACTCTGTGAATGAAATACAACTCAAACTCATGATCGCCATATATATAAAATTCAACTAAACTATGGGGCTTTATTAGTTGAATGGATTGGAAAATGGTTGGTTAGCTCCAAGAAGACAAAGAGCTCTCAGAAGATGCTCTACGGACGATTTATCAGCATTATCCTACAGGCTGCTCTTGGTGACCTGATTGAGGATGATGAAGGAGAAGCCATAAACCCAAATCGACGAATGACCCAGCAGTTATTTGAAAACTGGAAGAGAAATCCAGCTAAAAATGTGAAGTTGATGTTTGAATCCAGTGGTCGAACTGGTGAGATAAAAGGAACAGGAGTGCCGGGGAATATGTATGTTGTCAAGGAAACTGAGGAAGAAGAAGAAGAAACTAACCAGGGAGAACCCATTGCTTTAATCAGAAAGGAAAAGGAAAGCCATAACTACAGAAGAACCTCAAGGATCCACCACCAACAAGCCTTTAGAGTCCTCAGAAATTGAGACTCTAAGGATCCTAAGGAGAAAGGAACAGCAAGCAGAGGCAGAAGAAGATAGAGCAACTATATTTCAGTTGCTGAAGATGAGTAAGACCAGCCACAAAAGCAAAAAGCCTTTAGCCTCTTCGATCGTCGAGTCTCCTCCTATCGTAGAGCCTAGACCAAACAAGGAAGCAGCTACATCAAATATCTTGGCTGATCTGAAGGATACAACTGAAGAGAGTCCTGAGGCTGTAGTACAGCCTAAAAGGCCAAGAAGGAAACTGGTTAAGAAGTATATTCTTGCCAATGAAGAAGTGCTAAGAAGGGAAGCAAAAGAACTGAGTGCTAAAAAGGAACCAGCAAGTGAATGTCAAGTAGTTATGGCTCCTGCTGAGGGAGAGACACCTAAAGATCTAATGATAGAAGGTGCTCATACTGAGGGGGAGATGCCTGAAGATCTTCCACCAGAGGATGCTGCAGTTGAGGGGGAGCTATTGACATTTCAAAAGAATGATCAAGCTGAGGGGGAGGATTATGACACCTCAATAGCTGAAAAAGAAATTCCTGGAGGAGATAATGAAGAACCTGAAGCAATCGACATAATGGAATCCTCCAGTGAAAACAAAGAAGAAGATGATGAGATTGAGATCATAACTGTAGGCATTGATGGGCACATAAGAGCCACCTATGAGCAACTATTTGCATATCTTCCTATGATTCCCTTCCACCGAGCTCAAATTCTGAACTCTTGGGATCACATGTTCTGGAGTTTCAAAGAGTATCTAGCTATCTCAGTACTTGAAAATGGATTCCCAGGGAAATTTAATTTTGCCAAGAAGCTTCTCTCCAATAGCCCTTCCTCAGAGAACACACTTGAGGTACTATCTATCCCCACTCCTTTCAGAATTAATCACTTGCCACCACCCTCATTTAATCAATTCTATGAATTCCCGCAATGGTTGGAAGTAATTCTTCATCCATTGAATCAATTTCCAGTTACATAATCTCCAAATTCTGTAACTGAGGAACCAAATAAGATCAACTCCCTAATGCTCACTCAGCCTACTACCTCTACGATCCCTGACTCTAGCCCCCTGGTAAAGTATCCACCACAAATCGTAGAGTTACTAAGCTCCAACATCCAAACACAGGCCCCTCCTTCAGATATTCCCTCCTCATCTAGAAATGAATGCTTCAATCTTGAACTTGCTCTCTACTCACTGCAAGATAAATTCAAGAGCACGTCATCTCCCTCACAAATTCCAAATCTAGATGAAATCCTGTCAGAACTATCCACAAAGGCTGATTTTTCAGCCATGTCTGAGAAAGTGATCAAAGAACTAGACGAGAGCCTTGAAGATCATACTGCACTGATACAGTTGAGATTGACATCAATGATCAATGCTGCAAACAATCTTCCAAGCTCCCTGAGCTCCGAACTGTCTAAAACACTCAAAGAGATTATCAAAGAAATGCTACAAAGCATAAAGGAAAGGAATGATATTCACTTCCTCGCAGCTAAAAGACATCGGGATGCTGTCTTGATTCTATAGAAAACTCAAGAATCTCAGAACCAACTGATGATACAAAGCATCCAAAATCTTTAGACTACTGTCAAAGAATTTCAACAATTCTATATGCGGCAAGAATGGCCAAAGAAATGACAACATTCTCTCCATCCTTCACCCAATTGGCGGAACTAGAAGCGGTGGGGTATTTGCCTCCCAGAGCAAAGTGAAAGTGAGGAAGAACTAGGGGGCGGCGATGGAGACGGGCGGGCGGCGGCCAATGCACCACCGCCGAAAGGCCGATCGCCCCGGACTTCCGGTGGGGAATTTTGAGTCATGACACCAACACTGCACTGCATTAATCTATGCTGCACTCGACTTGGACAACCGATAACGACTCAAATGAAACGGTACCATAAGCTTCTATGTGTAGACATGGAGTCATGGAGAGGAGAGAGAAAGTGATGATGATGATGATGATGTTTTTAATGAGTTTGAAATTACTATTTAAATAAAATTAGTTTTTTAATTTTATCCCATGCGCCTCGCATGGCTAATTTATTTTATTTAATATAATTAATATTTATACATATTTAAGGTGTTAATTAATGTTTTGAAAAAAATTAGTTAGATTTCCTTATATCAATGATTCAAGTAACAATCATAACACAATAAAAAATACAAAAACTAAGGATAAAAATACATGGCTGAACCATGTACCGGTAGGTGTGAAATTTGTCTTTTAAAACTGTGCACATGTTATGTTTGATAAATGTTCTCTAAGAGGTTGTCAAGCATAAATAAGAAGATTTGGTCAAGTTTGTGATTAAGAAATTCTTTATACATGTTTTATAAAGTAAGTCAATTTGTTTTGGTTGGGTGAGCCAAAACAAGTTTGTAAGAATTGAATGAGTTAGGTTCATTGAAAAACCTGTTTGACTAAAAGCGGCTTTAAATTCTTATAAAACCTATCTAAGATGCTTGTTTTAGTAGGTTTATATTTTTAAAAAATAGTATGATATGCCTTCTACAACATATTAAAAGTTGGTTTATATTGGATGTACGGCTTGAAAGATAGAAAATCACAAAGTAGCTACTATTGGATGTTAGAGTTCTTTCAATTAATTAATTTTTTGTTGGGCCGTTAATATACTTTCCATTTTTTTCAATCTGGGTCAAAATCAAACCTAAGGACCTTAACTCCGCTCCCTCGCCGCTGCAACCTACCCGTCGCTGCTTCGGACCTCTGGTAACCGCCCTCAAATTTTGACCCCCCTCAAATTTGGTTCTGGTTCCACCACTGCCTTCAGCAAAGGGAAGCTAGGTCTGAAGCTCTAATCGAAGAAAATAGAGAAGACATTTCTCAGACCAAGAGTCAGCTCAACGAGCTTGTTCAAGGCCTTAATCCTCTTTCAGATGACATTCGAACCTTTGATGCTGACATAAAGGGGGAGAATAAAGGTAAATGGAGGAGATCAGGGAGGCAAAGGCAAAGGCAGAGGTCTCCAACCTCAATCCTCAAGGAATCCTTCTGCAAGGCAAATCCACCAAATAGACTCACGATCCAAATGCATCGACTCAATGATCTGATCAACAGGAAATATTAATGGCTCAACCCTTAAGGAGTCTAGGGCCAGCCACCAGCTCTCATATGGTAACAACAACAGGTCTAAGAATGCCAGTTGGAGATCCTGCATTCATGAATAGACATGATCACAATCCAAGGCTAAGCCCAAGTGAGCTGGAAGATCTGGCCAGAAGAGATGAAGCAAGCAGAAAGAGGAGAGCTGAGGAATATGCAAATCCTCCAAGAAGAAAAAGGCCAAAGAAATAGAGATAAGTTGAATTTCAAATTGTATTAATGTAGTTATTCTTAAATATAAAATCTGTCTCCATACATCAATAAATTCATGCTTATTCTCTAGAAATTTCAGCTGCTCACTGAAATGCTAAGTCATGTTTACTTTTCTGCAACTGCATATAAAACTTTATAATCATGACAACAAATCTCCTTGGTTATGTCAACATCAAATAGGGGGAGATTGTTAGAAGAATGCATATTGTGATTTGATGTTTTATGAAACTACTCAGGATTATGTAAAGTCCTTCAAAGAATATATGTACAAGGACTTAGTGATAGATCAAAAGTGTTAGGTTGATCTTAGCCTTTAATGTTCACTTGTATCGATAAAAAGATCAAATCTGTTAGGTTGATCTATGGCTAGAAAGAAATAGATAGACTCATGATCTATCCTACCGATTAACGTAAATCGGAAGCTAAGACAGGATCGTAGTGCTGAGATGATCGTAGTGTATCTGCCTTGAAGGGCCTCTCCACGAATCGAAGTGTGGTCCAGACGTTTGCCAAAACTAACTCAGAGATCGTAGTGTGCTCTCGAAAACGCAGAATCTGCAAGACGAGCAAGTGAAGATCGTAGTGTTAAAATATCATAGTCTGCTCTCAGAAATGTAGAGTTTGCAAGACGAGCAAGTAAATAACGTAGTGTGCAAATCCTTGTGAGAAATCGTAGTGATCTCTTACGAACAGGCACCAATATGACAAGACACTACGATATTGATAGTAGAGTGTCATCTACTTTGTGTCAGAAACATCAAGCCCTATCATTCATCTGAAGATGGACTCCAAAAAATATGGAATGGGTTTTAAACATTGAAGCTCTCACCAGTCCCAACGTACAAAAGATATCCTTAGTATTGATCAAAAGAAACGTACTCAAGAAGCTAAGAAAAGGACCATTGGGCAGAGGAAAACACCTTTTGAGGTGTTAGGTGAGAAAGCGACTTACCGTGTCGATTGGGCAGAGTAATTCAGAAGATGTGCAGTAAGGTCTCCATCAAAGCTCAGAAATGTCAAACACATTTAATGGCTCATCAGATGACTTCAACGGATAGATTTCAAGATCACATATATACAGATCAAAGACAGATGAGAAAGAGCAGCGAGTATTGAACGAAAAAAACGGATAAGAACACTCAACGCTCAACTCTACGATCTGAGAAAAAGGAAAAGCTTGCTCAGCTATTCAGTTCTTTTGAACAAGTGCTTACTAGAAACTGAATAGCATCAATCACGATCTAAACAACATTCAATCAACTGAAGTAAGAGTTCCAGGTCTGAAGGACTTGAAGAGTTCTAAGTGAACTGTGAGAGACCAAGTCTGCTGGACTTGAAGAGTTCAAGAGTGAACTAAGAAGTACCTAGACTACTGGTCTAGAAGGAATCTGTGAGATTCAAGAAGTGTAACAGACATCCTTAGTGGATTTCCTACTCAAGGAGTAGAAGAGTGGACTAGGAGCTTTTAGTGCTCTGAACCACTGAAAACTATTGTGTTCATTAACTGCTATAACTGCAATATCTGCTATAACTATCATAACTGCCTCAATCTCATTAACTCAAGATATATAACAAAAGGTTTTTCACATATACTCATTCCGCTGTGCATTGATTACCATCAACTTAAAAAGATTAAAAGAAAAAGTTTTAATTATCTATTCAACCTCCCCTTCTAGATATCTATCGTGCCTACTGGGAACTAACAAAACTTATTACAACTTGGGTAAATTGGAATGGTTGTTAGAAAGGAGCCTTTAGGCCTAATTTGGCTTTCTGTTGTGTTTATTCGCGAACTGCAGAAGCTAATACCAGATACCCCCACCCTGGCGGGTGTTAACTGTGTTTTTTTTGTCCCGCCCTAGCGGGTACCCCGCCCCGATGGGATTTTATAGCTGAAAACCCCCGCCCCGACGGGGGGTAGGCAGATTTACCAAATGTTAGAGAAAATCTGACCAGACATGTTTTACTAAAATGGGCATAACGTTTTCATACGGACTCCGATTGATGCTATTAAAGATGATCTGGAAAGAGAATGAGTAGACCTATAACTTTTATTCTTTATTTTTTTCAATTTGATGTCGTTAGTAGGGGTTAAAAGGGCCATCTTTAGGACTGATGTGCGCTCGGAGGCAATCGAAGGGCGTTGGGATGCACGTATGCAAGTTCAGTCCTTTGGGTGTTAGTATAACCTAATCTAAGGAACATGATAATGTGTTGGGCATGTAATAAGATGTTATATCAGGTTATTAACGTTCATATATTGACATGGCATGATAATTTGATAAGTTGTAAAGGAGCTAAAATGTGATGCTCATGAAAAGATGTGATGCTGTTTAAACTTAAGATTCGAGACTTCGGTCTTGTAATATGTGATTTGTGGTAGTACGCAAATACTTAAACTAAGTTAACGAGCTATACTAAAAGTGGGAACTAAGCTTATGAAGTTAATAATAGTGTAACTAATGAGTGTTGTCAATATATATGGTATGTGTAGGACTTGTGGTGAACGTGATTAGTGATCGTTTAACCTATGCACGAGACAAGTTCTCTATCTCTAACCTCTTATTAAACAGTTAAGTTATTATTGCTACGCAAGTTTCCAAACTCTAATCTCTATTGAGTTTATCCTATCTTACTTAATTTATACAAGTTCCTAAACCCTATTTCTTTATGTAAAGCAAGATCTTTATTCTATCTTATTTAATTTTATTGTGCAAGTTTCCTAATCCTAATCTTTATTTTGAGCTTATCCTATTGTTTATAAATATGCAAGTTTGTTACCCTGTCTAGTTTATAACATTATGCAAGTTCTTGAATTCTATCGAGCAAAGTTCTTAATTTTGTTTCCTTATGTAACCTTAGCTTATCATTATTGTTCAAGCTAGGTTCATTATATATTTTAATGCTTTAAAAGTTATTCTTAAAGCATGACTTTGATGTATCATATTATTCATTTATGGTTCATAACTACCTTGTATTACGTTGATATCGAACTTTTGCTTTGTCATTAAACTTTTGATTCAACTAATCCTTAGTTGATATTCGTTGAACTCTAAATTACCCTTGAAACTTATCCAAACCAAACTTACTTTGGCACAGACTCGTATATTAAAACTGAGATGAACAACCCTATTATAGGGGATTATTTACGCGAAAGCGTTTAGATGTTTATGCATAATATATGGTATGAAGGGCTGATCACCCTAAGTACAGGGAGTCCCTACAGTCTAATGACTGTTTAGGTTTAAGTTGAAAGAAATACTTATAACCTTGGACATAGTTCATGGTCTTGTGACCCTCAGATAATTTTCAGTATCAATTATTGAATATCGATGTTCAGATATGTTATTCAATTCAAATGAGTTTATTCATTGCCAGTCATTGTATTCTTTCAAGTGAGCATTTATTTTGCTCACTCTTGCATATATATAACCATTGTAGCTAAAGTTGAGAAGGTTGATGAGCCAACCACTAGTAAAGGGAAAGGCAAGATGAACAAGTGTTGAAGACTTGTTAATTTGTTGGGATTTATGTTTTTAGACTTAGTTTTAATTATGTGATGTAATTATTTAATTTTTTGCATTTGATAAATGTTAAAGGTTAGATGACCTGGGATTTATTGGTTTAAGTGTTGTAACCCTTTAATGGGAAGATTTACTATTTAAATTTTATTAAAATTGGGTAGTTAGAAATGAATGTTTGGACAATGAACACCAAATCTTGTGGGATTGAAGTACCCAGATTTGGGGAGCTTTAGGTTATGAACCTTATATGGGGGAAAAACCTTAGGTAGTAACCTTATAGGAGTTTGTAAAGATAAAGATTGTGGTGATAAACTCTTATCGAGTTTTAAGTAAGAAATAATAAAACACTCTATGTGCTTATGTTGTTACAACCTATGTACTCTTGAGTGTCGAGTAGTGACAATTAGTAATTAAAAACTTAAAATTTTTGTTGTTAGGATGGCTAATGTAGGAGAATCCAGTCCAGTTAGGGAGGAGGGACCTCAGATGCCTAGAGAGGAGGAGCCTCGAGATATTCAGGTAGTCTGGGAACAACTGGTACCAAGGGAGTTATCTCCGTTGGTCACAGTGGTTGGTATTGCCCCGGAGTCAGAGCAGGAGGATATACCTGATGATGAGGATGAGGTAGAGACAGATGAGGAAGACCCCGTGGAGCTGCCACAGACGGATGAGGATGAGGATGAGGAGGAAGAAGAGTGTATGACAAAGTATACGAACGTAACATTGAGCTTCAGGATAGAGTCGAGAAGTTGGAGGAGCTAGTAGCTGAATGTCAGACTTCGTTGACACAGAAGGACGATGAGATCCGAGATATTGATGAACGTCTCATCAATGTGGAACGGAAACTGGTTCACACAGAGGGGGAGAATGAGCAGTTGTAACGACCGAGAAAATTAGATTATTTGTAAAATAATTTTATTTGATTAAATAGTGAATAAAATTATATTATAATGATTAAGCAAGATGAATTTTATTCTATAACCTAAATATGTTGGAATATCGTAGTATTTTGGCTATGTGGTGGAATTAAAGTGTTTGAATTTCCAAGACAAAAATAAAAGTTTTCTGGAAAATTTTCTGAAAAACACTATTCATTAATATCTGCTCGGGAATTATTTTTGAACTTCCGAGAAATATGCGATAGAATAACAAGGAAGGATGGATTATGTAATAATAGTTCAAGTATGACAAACATAATTTTTTGCCTGCGTACTAAGATCGAGAATGTTAGGGAAAGTGAAGCGTTAATGAATAAACGATGATCGTATGATACGTAAGTATTGTACGAGGTAATGAATACGAGTATGGTACGAGGTATTATACGAGTATGTATGAATGATGGTATATCATATATGATGAATGAGTATATGAATAAGCATACCAGAAGAATACGTAGACTATATGTTATAAGCATTAAGCCAATGGTATTTGACTTGTAGGATTTGTGTAGGAATTGTACAAGCCCAAATGAAATAATGTTAAAGCCCAATGTTTGATAATGCAAGCCTAAAGGTTAAATTAAAGTTATTAAAACTTAAGCCCAAACTAAGAATCGGATCCGTGGTTCGAACTAATGGGTAAAAGGGTAAGAAAAACCCATGGGGCAACCCATGTGGGCCCCATGGATTACATGGAAACCATCTTGGTGACCAAGTAAAGTGATTTACTTCGTGACCAAGGTTGGAATAGTAAGGAGGTGGAGAAAGGAGGTGGAATTTCCTAAGTACCATTGTGCCTTCACTTTAAAAATCCTATAAATAGAAGAGCTTAGTGATTCATTTTACTTGTTCAAAATTCCACCAACATCTTATATTAAGAGAGAAAAGTGAGTAAGAGCTAGACTTTGCTATAATCCAAGAAGGAAGAAGAAGAACTAAGCTAAAGAACTTCAAGGGTAAGAAATCTTTGACCATTAATCTTCCTCTCTTCAATTGTAGATTGATAAAGAAGTGATGATTGATGAAGTATGTATGATAAAAAGGAATAAGGATGGTTAGTAATGGAAGTAAACTTTAATAAACCATGTGTAAGTGGAATTATAAGTATAAAAGTTATAAACCAATAAAAGACATTGAAGAATTGTAATATTGTTGTAGTTGATGGACAAGTTTAAAACCATTATTTGTAGGCTTGGATAGAATATGTTGCGATAATGGAATGAATCCATTTGGAACGGTGTAAAAATGTCAAGTAACGAAGTTATGGCAAAATTTACGAGATTAGACGATAATTGTAGAAATCGTGAAATTCTCAGAATGGAAGTCAAAAGTTAAGATTGAACTCAAAAATGTTGGTTTTTGATGGAGAATAGTCTAAGTTTGCATTTTAGAGTTGCAGACTCGAAACTGGTCAAATTACGACTTAGAACGAAGAAACGAGCTATGAACATTTACGAACGTTTATCATTTTTGTAATAACAGACTTAAATAGTGAATTCTATGTTAACGGATTCAAAAATGTAAAATTCTTATATGAATACTTACTTCATATGATTTGTGAGCTAATGGCTTTTGAACGAGCCAATTCGGAGTTAAAATGAGCAAATTATGAGTCCGGGAAGTTCACTAAGCAAGAAAACTGTCATAACTGTTTGAGGCACAGGGCCAGCACTGCAGCGCGGCCCAAGGCTTTAAAGCTGGCGCCGTAGTGCCAGGCCAAGGCCATAACCTACTAGAGAGTGGCGCTGCAGCGCGACCATTTGTACTGAGAATGGCACCGCAGCGCCAGGTCCGAGTAAAAAGCTATTGGAGACTCAATGCATTGCTTGAAGTCCTATAAGGAAAGTCAAGGCCATGGCATTTTGTGACGCCCCAAAAATAGGTATACATCACCCATCTTGAGTCGCCAAATACATGGTACAAAATTCAAATACAACTGTCGTGTAAAATACGACAAAACATAAACTGAGAGTTTTAATACGAATATTGTCTTCTAGACAGTATTCAAACTCAAAGGGAGTTCTCAATACATTTATTATCACACTATTTCATAGAATAGTGAGGACTACTAATGCAAATATCTGGACCGTCACTCCATTCCCCGACTAGTCCCTGCTACGTTCTCATTTCCTGAAGAGAACAATGAAAGCAAAAGGGTGAGCTCAACTAGCCCAGTAAGAAATATTATGACTAAGATAAAGCAGAATAATTTATCGTTAGCCTTCAACAGTGTTAAACTGATAAAATATAACAAACATCAAGTTTAACTGCAGTGGAACAAGCAATCCATTAGAAGAGTCAAGTAGAGACTAAAATCTACTATCTTCTATGATTTAAAAGATTTTTCATCACTTTTATAGCTGAGATTCAGCTTAATAATAATCCACATCATCCCTGCACTACGGCCAAGGATATTCATTAGTATTATGACCACAAATTATCCATGCACTACGGGCTAAGGATATTCGTGTATTCATCAATGGTCATGATCATGCCAATAACTGTCCATCAATGCACTACGGCCAATGATGACTTTTACCATATCATTTGTAACATTACGGTCATGATTATACCGAATAATCCCTGGTCATAATCATAACAAGTCCATCTATGCACTACAGGCCACAGATGACTTTCAACATAATATAAACATGAGGATGATGACAATGATATAAGAATTCAATAAAACAAGTTCAAGGATAAATTTTTAAAGATTTATAATTTAATTTATCCATAAATCAATAACGTCCAAATTGTCTACATGATACTACTTTGTGGAGTAAAATTTAAGAATAATATTGTACCAAAAAAAATTTGGACCGAAAACAAATCAATTTTTATCATGAATAGTACCCCGGGTGAATAGTACTCGAGTGAATAGTACCCCGTGAATAGCACTTCGGGAATAGTAATCCTGTGAATAGTACTCCGGCATGAAAAAATTAAAACTTATCAAGAATGCTCAGAATAATATTTTCATGAAAAGATATTGGATGAAGAGCAAATATCAAGGATATTCTACTAATTTCATGGAGTTTAGAAGCCAAAACTTTAATAAAACGAGTATAGAATTCGAAATCTGAAACGAAATAATATTACTTACATACTACAGAGTATGGAAGAAAATATTATTTCAAGCGAATATTGAACAAAAATAATATCTCTTACCTTTAAAAGAAGAGTATTCCAACTGGTATAGCGGGGATATTCTTGAAGAAAACTTTCACTATTTTCTACGCTCAAAGCTTTTTAAAATTCTAATGAAATACGCTCAATATTATAGAAGAAGAATTCTCTGATTCTGGTGTAATTTTCAATTCTAACTAAGCATCCTATTTATAGGAGAATGAAAATGATACTATTTGAATAATCGATCACGGACGTAACCGTTTTTTTTTCAAACGAATTATTTTGCCAATTCACGGGTTACACTTGATGCTTCATTTTCTCAATAAAACAAAATCAACAAATATAATATATATATATATATATATATATTTATATAACACATGTTATTATACAACAAAACAAAACAATAACTCCCACCCGTGACAAATCTTTAGAATTAATCCCCCCCCCCATTTTTTCTTCCAATCGTGGGCCCCACGTGTTCCCCTCCCACCAACATCTCATAATCACAGGTGGGTCCCATTATATTTATACTAAACAACTTTCTACCGATTATTTTTAAAATGGGTAAATGGGGATCCAAATAATAAGTAAAATTTACAACAACTATTTCATAAAAATCCTTTCAATATTTTTAACAACATTTATCATCATTATTATAATTCGCAATATTTAATAACCAGGTCGTTCCCAGGAAAGAGGGGGCTTTCCAATAAGGATTTCTCCTATTGGTAGCGTAATTAGGTGACCAAACCTCTCCTCGATGAACTTCTAAACATTGTCAATATTGCAAATAATAATATTAATAACTCTGTCATCTCAATTATTGATTTAATAATATATAAAATATCGACAATAATTGAATCAAATAACGTGAGATACTATGCAACAATTACTGTAGCAATAATTGAACAAAACTGAGTGACTTCTCACGTAAGCGTCAATAATCAATACCGTGTGCTACTATGCAACCACACATATTACTGTACTTTTAACACCGGGTGTTTCAGTAGTTAACGATAAAACTTCCGCCGTTATTTTCATAAAAAGATATTTTTGTCGTTTTCTCAATCCGACAATAATTCCGTTGTGGGGTCCACCAATGATTGTGCCGTCGTACGAATATTCCCTGTTAAAACGAATATTTCCCGACCAATCGAATATTATATAACATCTTTCGTACTTTGCAAAATTTATAAATTTTACCCACAACTATAACATTATATCAAATTCACTCCATAATATTTAAAAATGATATTTATAGAAAATTCATCTTTATTCATAAAAGTTGGGGTCTTACAACCTCCCTTTCTTATGAAATTTTGCCATCGAAATTAGGGTACGTACCTGGTATGTCGAAGAGGTAAGTATACCTTGATTTCATTTCAGATTCTAACTCCCAGATCATTTCCTCAACATCGTGGTTTCTCCACAAAACTTTTACTTGAGGTATAACCTTTGAGCGTAAAATATGTTCCTTCTTAACCAAAATTTTAACAGGAATCTCTTCATACGTTAAAACTTTCGCTATTTCATCCGGTTCTAACTCAATAATGTGGTTCGGGTCTTTTACATATTTACGTAACATGGATATGTGAAAAACATTATGAACACGAGACATACTTGGCGGTAAAGCGAGTACTTGGTCACAGTTCCTACTCGGTTAAGGATTAAAAATGGGCCAATGAATCGAGGATTGAGCTTTCTTCTTTTTCCAAGTATTGTAACTCCTTTCCATGGATCACCACATAACAACACATGATCTCCAATATCGAATTCCACGTCCTTTCGATGAAGATCAGCATAACTCTTTTGTCGATCTTGTGAGGTTTTTATACGTTGCCGGATCGTTTGAATCTTTTCCGTAGTCATATGTACCAACTCCGGTCCCAACAACATTTCTTCACCCACCTCATCCCAGCATACTGGAGAATGACACTTTCTTCCATACAACGCCTCAAATGGAGCCATGCCAATACTTGCTTGATAACTGTTGTTGTAGGAAAACTCCACCAATGGTAAGAACTTGTCCCAACTTCCCTTGAAGTCAAGGACATAGAGTCTTAATAGATCCTCAAGAGTTTGAATAGTCCTCTCTGACTTCCCATCCGTCTGAGGATGATATGCCGAGCTAAATCGTAAATCCGTGTCCATAGCTTTCTGCAAACTAACCCAAAATCGTGAAGTGAATCTTGGGTCTCGATCAGAAACTATGTATACTGGCATACCATGCAATCTTACAACATCGTTTATGTACATACGAGCAAGACGTTCAAGTGTATAAGTTTCTCGTATAGGTAGGAAATGAGCAGACTTGGTCAATCTATCAACAATGACCCAAATTGCATCTATGCCTTGAGAAACCTTGGGAAGACCAGTAACGAAATCCATGGTAATGTGCTCCCAGTTCCATTCTAGAATTTTAAGTGGTTGCAATGGACCTTTTGGAACTTGATGCTCCGCCTTGACTCGTTGATAAGTTAGACACCTTGAGATAAACCCTGCTATCTCTCTCTTCATATTGCTCCACCAAAATGTATGTCGAAGATCACGATACATTTTGGTACTCCCAGGATGGATTGCAAACGGTGTGTTGTGCGCTTCCATCATGATTTTATACTTTAAATCAGGGTCGTTAGGAACACAAAGTCTGGAGTTGACTCGAAGTATTCCTTGTTCATCGATTCTTGCTTTTGGAATAGCACCTTCTTGCACTTTCTTCCTCATACGCATCGCCTCCGTGTCCGTAGCTTGAGCGACTTTTAACTTTATCGATTAAATTCGGTTCTACTCGTATATTCGCCATCATCACATGGGTCCCTGGAGTCTTTAACTCTATCTCCATCCTTTCCAAGTCATACAAAATGGGCCTTTGTGTTAACAATATCGCACTCGTACCCGTATATGATCTTTTACTCAATGCGTCAGCTACCACGTTCGCTTTTTCAGGATGGTATTGGATGGTATGATCATAATCTTCAACAACTCAAGCCATCGTCGTTGCCGCATGTTGATTTCCTTTTGAGTGAAGAAATATTTGAGGCTTTTATGATGCGTATAGATCTCCACCTTCTCTCCATACAGGTAATGCCTCCAGATCTTAAGCGTAAAAACGACTGCTGCCAACTTTAGATCATGAGTAGGAACATTCCTCTCATATTCTTTCAGTTTCTGCGAGGCATAGGCTATGACTTTCCCATGTTGCATGAGAACACATCCTAACCCTTTGCTTGAAGCATCACTGTAGATGACAAATCCCTCCGAGCCAGATGGTATTGTCAGAACAGGTGCTGAAATGAGTCTCCTCTTGAGTTCTTGAAAACTCTTTTCACATTCTTCGCTCCAACTGAACTTTGTATCTTTCTGAGTCAGCTGAGTTAATGGAGTAGCGATTCGAGAAAACCCTTCTACGAATCTCCGATGATAACCAGCTAAGCCGAGAAAACTACGTACTTCGGTCACTAATTTAGTTTGCTCCCAGCTTTGAATAGCTTTAATCTTTTCCGGGTCAACAGATATTCCATGGCTTGATACTACGTGCCCCAAGAATGCTACTTCCTCAAGCCAGAACTCGCATTTCTTCAACTTGGCCTAAAACTTGTTTTCACGAAGCTTTTGGAGTATCGGCCTCAAGTGTTGCTCATGATCTTCACGACTTTTGGAATATATGAGGATGTCATCAATAAAGACGACCACAAAGTGATCCAGATGTTCCTTGAATACTCGGTTCATCATATCCATGAAGGCAGCAGGAGCATTAGTCAATCCAAAAGACATGACTAGGAATTCGTAATGCCCGTACCGAGTTTTGAAAGCCGTCTTTGGAATGTCACCGATTTTAATCTTCAGTTGGTGATATCCGGAATGAAGATCAATCTTTAAAAAGAATTTGGTGCCTTACAACTGGTCAAACAGGTCATCAATGCAAGGCAACGGGTATCTAATTTTGACAGTGACATGGTTCAACTCCCGATAATCAATACAAAGTCGCATACTCCTATCTTTCTTCTTCACGAATAGAATAGGAGCACCCCAAGGAGACGTACTAGTATGAATGAAACCGATGTCTAACAATTCCTGCAATTGGGTCTTTAACTCCTGAAGTTCAATAAGAGCCATTCAATATGGGGCTTTGGAAATAGGTTTTGTACCGGGTTCAAGGTCGATACAAAATTCAATTTCACGCTCTAGGGGTAGGCCAGGAAGTTCTTCAGGGAATACATCAGGAAATTTATTAACAATAGACTCAAAACTGATGTATTTTTGTTTAAATCCGTGACATGAGCTAAGAAAGCTTGACATCCATTTTTCAATAAACGAATAGCTTTATGGCTTGAGATGACAGTGATTGATTTTAATGGTTTGGTTGATTGAATTCGCATAATAGGTTGGTTAGGAATATGAAAGCTAACAACCTTACGAAAACAATCAATTTTTGTATGATGAGTAGTTAACCAATCAATCCCTAGAATTACGTCAAATGCAAGTATTTTCAATGAAATAAGATCGACAGGTAATGTGAGGGTACCGATTTTAACCAAACAAGACTTATAAACAGTGGATGTAATGAAGGTTTCTCCTAACGAAGTTTCAACAGATAAGTCAAAGTCTAAATTCTCTGGAGTCAAATTTAAATGTTGAGCGCAAGTAGGAGAAACAAAAGAATGGGTAGAACCGGTATCAAATAAGGTATAGACTTCTCAAGAGTTTATGATAATCTTACCCGTGATGACCTCGTTCGGGTTCGTTGCTTTCTGGGAGGTCACAACAAACGCTCTCCCTTGAACTACCGGCTATGACTTTTTTGGGACAGCCTTTGGTGCCTCCATCCCAGCTGGACTTGTCTTCGGTGCACGAAAAAATCAGGTTAGATGACCTTCTCTTCCACAATTATAACACGCTTTGGATTGCATCGCGCAGTTTGGACTGATGCGTCCCTCCCCTCCGCATTTGAAGCATATAATAGGTGGTCGTTTTCCTTCCTTAACAACGGGTGCTGATGCAGACGTCTTTCCATCATTGTTGAATCTCCTCTTCTTGAAATGTCCATTCCTATTGTCTTGGCCATGATTACCACCGAAGTGGTTACCATTTCTAGCCTGTTGATTTCCTCCACGTTTGTTGTCATCGCTTCGATGACTGCTACCATTAGTATTATTATTTTTCCGGTTGCTTTCTCTTGGTTGAGTTAACTCATTATCGCGCTCCAATAACTGAGCCCTATTCACAACATCCGAATACAAATATAGTTTATGAGAGATAATGTATTGATGTATCTCGGGTTTCAAACCTCTTAGAAACATTCGCGTTATTCTCTCCTCATTATCAACCAAATGGGACGCAAACCGGGACAACTCGGCAAACTTGGCTTCATACTGTGACACAGTCATGTTGTTTTGCTCCAGTTTAATGAACTCTACCTCTTTCATGTGATGAATACTTTCGGGAAAGTACTTGTCGTTGAACAGTTCTTGGAACTTCTCCCAAGTCATCTTCAGTGCGGCATGTTGAGTACGCTTTACAGATTCCCACCAGTAATATGCCTCTCCACGCAACATGAAGGTGGCAAAGCGAACCTTTTGCTCCTCGGAGCATCCCAAGACATCAAATATCTCGCAGATCTGCTTTATCCACGTCTCTGCCTTAAGTGGTTTTGGCTTTCCAAAAAACTCCGGTGGTCCCAGCTCCTTGACTGTTTAGCGGTGACCGTCCGAGAGTTGCTAGTGTTTCCACCTGCATTTTGGACAGGAGTCGCTCTCGCCTGATGTTGCATGAATTGCATAAAGCCTCTGAACATTCCATCGTTCATCATTTGGTCAGGGTGGTTGTGTTTGCATGAGGATTGTCGCCTTCATGCACATTATCCTGATTATTGATCTGTGGAGACTCAACGGTCTCCTGTGCTCCATTTCTATTCTCAACATTCTCGGATGTCATTTTCAAATACTGCCACAAAACAAGGGTTAATTGACATGCAACATATTATCCCTATATTCCGACCGACCAATTAAATACCAAATAAACTTAGGTAGGTCATACTAGCGAAGGAATTCCCCGTCTCTCCCCTCCTAGTTCTTGTCTCACATCTCAGCCAGGGATCATATCCCTAAGCTTTGATGCCAACTAAGACGCCCCCAAAATAGGTATACATCACCCATCTTGAGTCGCCAAATACATGGTACAAAATTCAAATACAACTTAATAATACAACTGTCGTGTAAAATACTACAAAACATAAAATGAAAGTTTTAATACGAATATTGTCTTCTAGACAGTATTCAAACTCAAAGAGAGTCCTCAATACATTTATTATCACACTATTTCATAGAATAGTGAGGACTACTAATGCAAATATCTGGACCGTCACTCCATTCCCCGACTAGTCCCTGCTACGTTCTCATTTCCTAAAGAGAACAATGAAAGCAAAAGAGTGAGCTCAACTAGCCTAGTAAGAAATATTATGACTAAGATAAAGCAAAATAATTTATCGTTAGCCTTCAACAATGTTAAACTGATAAAATATAACAAACATCAAGTTTAACTGCAGCGGAACAAGCAATCCATTAGAAGAGTCAAGTAGAGAATAAAATCTACTACCTTCTATGATTTAAAAGGTTTTTCATCACTTTTATCATTGAGACTCGACTTTTAATAATAATCTACATCATCCAATCACCCATGCACTACGGCCAAGGATATTCATTAGTATCACGACCACAAATTATCCATGCCTTGATAAGTAGGTTTTATACCTACTTATCCGGTATCTGTTACTTGAATTAGTTGCTTATATTCATGTTCTTAGTTACTTTTCATACATTTTATGTTATTTTGTAGGCTATGACATGACATTGGCATGAAGAAGCAAGGGAAAGCAATTCGGACATCTTTTGGACTAAAATACGCAAACAAGTGCAATAAGGGAATATTGACGGACTTTTGACACCAAGTTAGATGCATGTTCTTAGCTTGGAACTTGGATTTTATGGTAGCTCTACTTCTTAGCTTTTCAGAACATCTTGAATCGTCTCAATCGGAGCTCGGATGTGAGAGTTATGGCCTTTTTATCAACGAAGATCAAAGCTAAGAGTTGTCATACATGCCAATTACATAGCATTTACTTCAAGCCCGATTTCTGCCTTTATCGAATTCGAATTTGTCAAATCTCAAAGAATGAAAGTTATAGATCTCGTCGATATCTTCGATTTGATAGGTGGCAAGCCCCGTAACTCCAAGCGGATCAAAAGTTATGCCTGTTTTACCAAAGGATGTTGTAGTAGAAAATAGATAGCGCGGATCATATGCCTATAGCGCTAATCGCGCTAGGACACCGTAAATCTCTCGACGCCAGATAGCGCTGATCGCGCCCGAATGAAGGCTTAGGCAAGCACGACAGACTACGCTAGGCGGCGGGAAAGGAGTGAAAATGGGTTATTTGATGTCCAAATTGAGCTAGAATAGGATTCTTAGTTGCCTTACTTGCTAGGATGTCCATTAGAACTCTAAATACTTGAGTTTAACTTGGATTGGGAGGCTAGTTCTAAGAGTCTATTAAAATCCCTCTTGGGATATATTTCAATAATGGAATTCTTTACTTTCTTTCTTAGATTAGGAACCCTAGATTAGATTAGAATTGAAGATTGAAGCTATTGATTATCATTGGAGAATTAGATTGGAAGCAAGAGAATGCAGATTTGTTTATCTCAATTCTAATTTCTTTTCTTATTTATTTGTATCTTTTAATGCTTAGTCAATTGTGGATGATGGATTCTAGTTCATTTATGAATTAAACTCTATTTTGAGATTACTATGGATCTTATTTGTGTAGTTTACTTTGATATGCTTCTTTGTTAGTCTTATTAGCTATATTTGGATTGTCTATTATGATTTGTAATGAATTGCTTAATTGCCTAGCTAACAATTACCGTGATAATCTATATGAACTCGAGAGATGAAGTATAGATTTAGATCTGATCATGATAACATGTGTTTGTGATTTCGCATGGATGGAATTCATGATTTGTGTTTAGGATAGAGATATGCCTTTACGCCATATGTAGTCTAATAAGAACTTGAACTTAAACCCTTTTTAATTGTAATTCACATAGATATAGTGGGTTAGTTAATTAGGGTGTTCAAATTGATTCTATCATCTGTGGATTTGATTTGATATGAGTATGGTGCATTGAGAGATGGCCATATTTTACTTTCGTGTTCTTGATTAACAATCCAGTATAAATAATTTGGCTTAACAGAAAGTGTGTTGATTTAAATGTAACAATAAGTGAAATTGTAATCTCAAGTCTTCAATATCTTGTTTCATTCTAGGGATAGTTAGTAATAGTTTATTTAATTATTTTAAATTAAATTATTAAATCATTTGTTTAAATAAGATTAAATTGGTCATGGGTTAGTACTTGGTGATTTTTATTAAATAATTCTCTGTGGGAACGATACTCAACTTATCACTTTATTACTTGTTGACCACGTATACTTGCGTGTTGTGCGTAATTAGATTTTACCCAACAAGTTTTTGGCGCCGTTGCCGGGGAATTAGTTTAATATTTTTTACCAATATTAATTTCAATCAAATTAGTCTTAATTTAAACATTTTTATTTTTATTTTAATTCTCTTCCTATATTTCTCTTTTTCGGTACCATGGATGACTTTATGTATCAATGGCCATACATGAACATGACTCAACCAAGGGAAATGGGGATTGATGGACTTAATGCATTTTCCGCAATATCAAGACACAACTTGAGATACTTTCGAGGAAGTTGGACGTTGTTGCATGTTCCAACGTAATCGAAGGATAGCGATTACTTGCAATTATTGTGTTTGGTAATCATCCGAGTAATCAATGCACCATCAGTTTTGGTAGACAACATGGTGGTGCATACCTCAACGATTATACATATGCTAATTATCATCAAGTTTGGGGTATCACCCGGATTCTTCATGGAGCTATACTTATGAAGACCAATACTATACTCCAAATCCAACATATCCATCAAATTTCTCAAATCAACCTCCATTAAACAGAAGAAAATTCAGAGTTGGAGGAATTCATGTTAAGGGTTATAGCGAAAAAAGAGGAGAGGATGATGAGTCAAGAAATATCAACCCAAAATTTTAATAATCGAATGGAACAACTCATCACCACTTCAACTCATGGTCCTCAATACATGGATTCCAAAACGAGAGACAGATAATTCAAGATTGGAGGAATTGTTGTCCAAGTTCATAGCATCAACCGAGGAGAGGAGGATTAATCAAGAGCGGTCAATTCGAAATCAAGAGATAGCAATTCAAAATCTGCAGAATAAGATAGATCAAATGACCAAAGTCAGTAAGCAACCTTCCTCCAAACACTTGGCTTTATGATATGGATGACGAAAATTGATGGAGAACCCGAACCAAATCTGCACATTTGGATGAGCCACAAGATATCGGAAGTGTGGAGACAATTGGGGATAATGAAATAGAGGTCGACGAAGATCTAAATGGGTCTCCACCAAAGATCAACGAGTCAGTCAGATTTGCAAAATCATGCCCACTTGGTAGTCATGTCGTCGTGAAGGCTCTTTTTATGACATGAGAGCTAGTACAATTTTGAATCCATGGTGGGACAAGAAAGAGAGGATAGATGGAGAGCCCATTGTGTGTGACAAGCTTCCATGCCCCAAAGTGATCACATACACAATGGAGAAAACACCTAGCTGTGGGACGTTCTTGATTGAGATCATACCAAATCAGAGCATGCTAGGTGACTTTAAAGCAATGGCTATCACAATTGGGAACCTACCAAAAGCTACATTATTTCCAATGGATGGAGGGTTCCTCAATTTTCGAAGAGGAATTGGGTAGCGTTGACCGCATAAAAGTCAGCCGAAAAGACTGTAATTCAAGCGCTAACTGGGAGGCAACCCAAGAATTTTTATATTTATATGCTTTATTAGTCTATTTAGTAGATAGGAATTAATTTTCTTATTAAGTTCTCTTACCAATCCATAGTGTTATTCTAATCCATGTTGTCTCTTTTCATTGCAGGTATTGGACGTTCAATGGACAACCGAAAGATTATGGAAAGGTTATGCAAGTAAACTCAAGTGTGGTGCCCGATTCATTCCAATGTGCTTAACCTATTCTTCAAACTTCACAGACAAGGAGATAAATTGCTATATGTCAGGGAAGTCCTCTCTTTTAATTTTTCCTATCTTAGCCATTGAGGACAATGTCTGTTTTAAGTTTGGGGGTATTTATCATGTTTAGTATTTACTTGGGCAATGTTTTGATGGAATTTGATTTTGGCCAATGATAAGTGGGTGGTTGATATTGTTAACTCTTGGAGAATTGATGAGCATGCTTAGTCTATATTTTAACTAGTTAGTTGGGTTTCACATTACTTGCAAAATTTTTGAAAATTTTTACACATATCCATTTGTTTAGCCAGTTGGGATTGAAATTTTTTTTGGCTAATTTCTTATGAAAGATACCATTGCAACTTGAGATATCTTATTTGAGCATCATTCGAAGTGAAAATTAGGCACTCACATAAGTTTGGGGGAAATCTTGGGGTATTTATGAAAAAAAATTATTGGAACCTTCCCGAGTTGAATAATTGAATCTTGTGGTGGGTTGAGATGGAGCGTAACATGCACTCCCCATAAACACAGCACGCGAGATGGAGCGTAAAACGCACTCGTTCGATGAAAAAGTGGAAAGCGAGATGGAGCGTAAAACGCACTCGTTCAATGAAAAGTGGAAAGTGAGATGGAGCGTAAAAAACACTCTCACTAAATAGGAAAAAAAAAATATGTATGTTTGAAATACTTGGGAAGGGTTCTTACGTGCTTAAAAGTTTAAATATCCAATTGATCCTCAAGAAAAATTTGTGTTATGTCTATATTAGCGGTGATTGATGTGATAAGAAGTTTTGAAAGTCGTTTTTGAAAATCTTTTATGAGTATTGGTTGATTTAATCTAAATCATGACTGGATTGAACATATGGATGCACACACGCACTTAAAGGATCAAGAGTAAATGTGAATCTAACGAAAGTTGTTGAAATTTTAGAC
Source organism: Panax ginseng (assembly GCA_020205605.1). NCBI lineage: Eukaryota > Viridiplantae > Streptophyta > Magnoliopsida > Apiales > Araliaceae > Panax > Panax ginseng. The sequence continues at coordinate 123,240,222 of CM035132.1, read as the reverse complement.
ATGACATTGTTTTGAAATTTTCTATGGGTTATAATCTGTTGTTGTAACCTTTGAGGCCATTGATCAATTCATATTGATTCATTGTTTGGGTGGATCATTGCTAGAGGATGAATCTGTCTAATTCGTGTTTTTGCTTGAGGACAAGCAAATGTTTAAGTTTGGGGGTATTTGATAAGTAGGTTTTATACCTACTTATCCGGTATCTGTTACTTGAATTAGTTGCTTATATTCATGTTCTTAGTTACTTTTCAAACATTTTATGTTATTTTGTAGGCTATGACATAACATTGGCATGAAGAAGCAAGGGAAAGCAATTCGGACATCTTTTGGACTAAAATACGCAAGTAAGTGCAATAAGGGAATATTGAAGGACTTTTGACACCAAGTTAGATGCATGTTCTTGGCTTGGAACTTGAATTTTATGGTAGCTCTACTTCTTAGCTTTCCGGAACATCTTGAATCGTCTCAATCGGAGCTCGAATGTGAGAGTTATGGCCTTTTTATCAACGAAGATCAAAACTAAGAGTTGTCATACTTGCCAATTACATAGCATATACTTCAAGACCGATTTCTGCCTTTATCGAATTCGAATTTGTCAAATCTCAAAGAATGAAAGTTATAGATCTCGTCGATATCATCGATTTGATAGGTGGCAGGCCCCGTAACTCCAAGCGGATCAAAAGTTATGACTGTTTTACCAAAGGATGTCGCAGTAGAGAGAAAAGGATAGCGCGGATATGCTAGCCACCAGACACTGAACCTCACTACCGATATAAGCAACAACGCTGGTATCCAAAGGCTTAGGCACAGGTGAGCAGCGCTTGCACTAGAAGCGGGAATAGAGTGAAATTGGGTTATTTGATGTCCAAATTGAGCTAGAATAGGATTCTTAGTTGCCTTACTTGCTAGGATGTCCATTAGAACTCTAAATACTTGAGTTTAACTTGGATTGGGAGGCTAGTTCTAAGAGTCTATTAAAATCCCTCTTGGGATATATTTCAATAATGGAATTCTTTACTTTCTTTCTTAGATTAGGAACCCTAGATTAGATTAGAATTGAAGATTGAAGCTATTGATTATCATTGGAGAATCAAATTGGAAGCAAGAGAATGCAGATTTGTTTATCTCAATTCTAATTTCTTTTCTTATTTATTTGTATCTTTTAATGCTTAATCAATTGTGGATGATGGATTCTAGTTCATTTATGAATTAAACTCTATTTTGAGATTATTATGGATCTTATTGTGTAGTTTACTTTGATATGCTTCTTTGTTAGTCTTATTAGCTATATTTGGATTGTCTATTATGATTTGTAATGAATTGCTTAATTGCCTAGCTAACAATTACCATGATAATCTATATGAACTCGAGAGATGAAGTATAGATTTAGATCTGATCATGATAGCATGTGTTTGTGATTTCTGCATGGATGGAATTCATGATTATGTTTTAGGATAGAGATATGCCTTTCACCCATATGTAGTCTAATAAGAACTTGAACTTAAACCCTTTTTATTGTAATTCACATAGAGATATAGTGGGTTAGTTAATTAGGGTGTTCAAATTGATTCTATCATCCGTGGATTTGATTTGATATGAGTATGGTGCATTGAGAGATGGCCATATTTCACTTTCGTGTTCTTGATTAACAATCCAATTATAAATAATTTGGCTTAACAGAAGTGTGTTGATTTAAATGTAACAATAAGTGAAATTGTAATCTCAAGTCTTCAATATCTTATTTCATTCTAGGGATAGTTAGTAATAGTTTATTTAATTATTTTAAATTAAATTATTAAATCATTTGTTTAAATAAGATTAAATTGGTCATGAGTTAGTACTTGGTGATTTTTATTAAATAATTCTCTGTGGGAACGATGCTCAACTTATCACTTTATTACTTGTTGACCACGTATACTTGCGTGTTGTGCGTAATTAGATTTTACCCAACATATACCGAATAATCCCTAGTCATAATCATACCAAGTCCATCTATGCACTACAGGCCACAGATGGCTTTCAACTTAATATAAACATGAGGATGATGATAATGATATAAGAATTCAATAAAACAAGTTCAAGGATAAATTTTTAAAGATTTATAATTTAATTTATCCAGAAATCAATAACGTCCAAATTGTCAACATGATACTGCTTTGTGGAGTAAAATTCAAGAATAATATTGTAAAAAAAATAATTTGGACAAAAAATGAATCAATTTTTAACATGAATAGTACTCTGGGTGAATAGTACCTCATGAATAGTACTTCGGGAATAGTAATCCCGTGAATAGTACTCCGACATAAAAAAGTTAAAACTTATCAAGAATGCTCAGAATAATATTTCCATAAAAAGATACTGGATGAAGCGCAAATATTAATGATATTCTACTAATTTCATGGAGTTTAGAAGCCAAAACTTTAATAAAATGAGTATAGAATTCGAAATCTAAAACGAAATAATATTACTTACATACTACAGAGTATGGAAGAAAATATTATTTCAAGCGAATATTGAACAAAAATAACATCCCTTACCTTGAAAAGAACAGTATTCCAACTGGTATAGCGGGGATATTCTTGAAGAAAACTTTCATTGTTTTCTACGCTCAAAGCTTTCTAAAATTCTAATAAAATACGCTCAATATTATAGAAGAAGAATTCTCTAATTCTGGTGTGATTTTCAATTCTAACTAAGCATCCTATTTATAGGAGAATGAAAATGATACTATTTGAATAATCGATCACGGACGTAATAGTTTTTTTTTCGAATTATTTTGCCAATTCACGGGTTACACTTGATGCTTTATTTTCTCAATAAAACAAAATCAACAAATATATATATATATATATATATATATATATATATATATATATATATATATATATATATATAACTAACACATGTTATTATACAACAAAACAAAACAATAACTCCCACCCGTGACAAATCTTTAGAATTTCTCCTCCCCCCCATTTTTTTCCAATCGTGGGCCCCACGTGTTCCCCTCCCACCAACATCTCATAATCACAGGTGGGTTCCATTATATTTATACTAAACAACTTTCTACCGATTATTTTTAAAATGGGTAAATGGGGATCCAAATAATAAGCAAAATTTACAACAACTATTTCATAAAAATCCTTTCAATATTTTTAACAACATTTATCATCATTATTATAATTCGTAATATTTAACAACCAGGTCGTTCCCAGGAAAGAGGGGGCTTTCAATAAGGATTTCTCCCTATCATGCCGCAATTAGGTGACCAAACCTCTCCTCGATGTAACTTCTAGACATTGTCAATATTACAAATAATAATATTAATAACTCATCATCTTAATTATTGATTTAATAATATATAAAATATCGAAAATAATTGAATCAAATAACGTGAGATACTATGCAACAATTACTGTAGCAATAATTGAACAAAACTGAGTGACTTCTCACGTAAGCATCAATAATCAATATCGTGTGCTATTATGAAACCATGCGTATTACTGTACTTTTAACACTGGGTGTTTCAACAGTTAACGGTAAAACTTCCGCCGTTATTTTCATAAAAAGATATTTTTGTCGTTTTCTCAATCCGATAATAACTCCATTGTGGGGTCCACCAATGATTGTGCCGTCGTACGAATATTCCCTGTTAAAACGAATATTTCCCGACCAATCGAATATTATATAACAACTTGTGTACTTTGAAAAATTTATAAATATTACTCACAACTACAACTTATATCAGATTCACTCAATAATATTCAAAAATGATATTTATTGAAAATTCATCTTTATTCATAAAAGTTGGGGTCTTACGGCAGCGCCAACACTAGACAAGGCACAATAAAGAAAGCTTATGAATATAAAAAGAATGACAGTTGATTAATGGTGAATTATAACATTAATAAACTTGAAATAGCATCCTCAATGATGATTATAACGTTGAGAATTACAACTAAAGGTTGATGAAAGATTACTTTGAACGTAAATAAGAAACAATGCGATAACCGTAACCAATGTTAAACAAATATAATGAACGATTAGATTGAGAAGAAGGGTAAGATACGTTAGGAACCATACATGATTGATTATGACCTAATGTGGTATGTTACATGGTTATGTATTGTAGAATCCTTAAAGACTCAAAAGGAAAAGTATTTAATCTGTAGAAGAAGATAAAGGCAAGTGTTCTAACTCTTGTTTATGTTCATTCTGGACAAGCTTTGTGATTCATGTATCTTACGCATGAATTGATGTATAATGAGGTCGAAGCCAATTCCTTTGGCTAGACTTAATGTATTTATTGGATATTTTATAATCTATCGAAATGTTATCAAAGTTACTATCTTTTGCCAAACTATTTTGGTATGGATTTCAAAGAAAGACTGAGTATGAATAAACAAATGTTTTATCGTTAAATGACAGGCACACGAGGTTGCCAAAACTTAGACGTAAATACATTTAAAGAAGAAGTGTTGTACAACATAGAGTACTATAGGCTGATCACCTAGACGTGCTCGTAAGATATACTGGACTTACGGACTTAGTGTCGGGTTGTCCTTTTCAACGAAAGAACAAAATGCTCAAGGTCTTGGACCCCAAAATTAATATGTAATGAACGTGGTTCATTGTGAATTGTTTTAAAGGAAATGAAGTGCTATTTTTTATTTATCTATTGTACTTCATAACTATTGCTTTAATTATAGAAGATATACGATTTGTATGATTCAAGAATGTTGTTAAATGAAATTGTCATACTTGTTGAGCTAGTTATTCTCACTCTTGCTTGAACTATATGAATGCAGCTAAGATTGAATGACCCGAAGGATCGAATAAAGATAAAGGAAAGGCTAAGGCAGACCAATGAGCTGTCTATGTAATAGTATAGGATTATTGTTATAAGTATTTGATATTATGACAAGAAACATATGTAATGGTTATAAAGAACCTGAGAAAGGGAATATTGTTTTGGAATATAAGTGAGACATATTCACTCTTCTGAGTTATTTTAATTGAATATATGTGTGAATGGTAGTACCGTGTAGCACCATCTGTCGAGTTTGAAGATACCCAAATTTGGGGGTGTCACAGGTTTATATCAGATCTATAAGCGTAATGCGTTAAGAACTCTGAGATTCTCATTGGTGACGTCCTTAAATGGGAATGCACTGCAGCCAGACTCTCAGTAGGGTATGCCGAGCAAGTCGGTGGCAAGCTGATAGGTACCCTTATGAGGTGCTATGGAACGAAGTACCATTTGCGTCACATGTTGGTATAAGAGCAATATGTTATAAAACTTAAGGGGGAAAAAGAATCTTAAGTCATAACCTTAAGAAGAGTTAAAGAAGTAAAAGATGAAGTTTACCCTAAAAATGCATTAAATGTGATATGTGTTTTTATTATTCTAATGATGTTTACTAATCAAACTAATTTATTTTGTTGTAGATGTCAGGAAATAATATTATGTATAGGGATATACATGTCGCTAGTGAAGAGTCGGCGAATCAAGTAGATATTTTACTGAACCCTGTAGCTGAAGAGCCAGAAGTGGTGGTTGTTGAGTCTGGAGACTCGGAAAACTTAGACCTCTAGTCTTTGTTTGATGGCATGTCGGAAGAGGAGGTGGAGGTGGTGTCATTTAACACCATAGCACCTGCCGAAGAGATGACTCCGGGGGAGTCAATGAAATCATTGTTCATGACCATATTGGATAGAAACATCCAGTATGGGAAGGAGGTAAAAGAATTAAAGGAGAATCTCCATGCTATCTTGGAGGATAAGAAGAGTATGGAGTCTATGTGGGAGGAAGAACATGATGAGAAGGTGTTAGCCAAGGAAAAGGTTTATGAGCTTAAACATGAGGTCTTTGAGCTCAGGCAGGAGCTAAAGACCAAGAAGCAGAAGGTTAGCAGAATGTCTTATATTCATAGGAGTTCACATGGGGATTTTTAGCGATAAGTGGCTGAGTATCATGTGGAGGTAGGGCAGACCCGACATATTATCAGCCGAGATGTGATAGCCGGTCTTTCCAATGACGACTATAAGAATGCCATAAGGCAGATGTAATCTAGCTAGTAGTTAGAGTAGAATAGATATGTAAGTATGTTGTATCTATATAGTGACGTAAAACCCTCTTTTGTATAACAAAGGGTAGTCTTTTATAAATCCCAATTTTTGGAAAGTAATGGCGGGAAAGTAATGTAATCAGCTAAGGCTATGTTATATGAACGATGTAGTATTATACTACAAGGAAGAACGAATTAATATAAGCCTTTTATTGGAACATGTTGTGCAATGAGAATGAGTTATTGTTTAATAATGAATGATAACTAATTAACAAGAAAGAAATAATAATGAAATGTTATGTATTTTAACAGAAAAATTCCGCCAATAAGAAGACAAAGAAATCAAGGGGCAAATGCGAATCAATTGGAAGGGGGACTGGTTAATCCGATGCAGGAGTTCGTTAATTTATTAATGGCTGCCTTTAACCAGATTAGGGTGAATGTACCCATAAATCCTATGGTAGTACATGCTACTACGTTTAAGGATTTTAAGAGTGTAGGTCCGCCGGAGTTCAAAGGAACTATGGACCCTATAGAAGCTCAAACATGGGTAAAAGAGATAGAGAAGGCATTTGTTATTGCAAATGTCGATAAGGGGAAAAAAGGTTGCTTTTTCTACCTATATGATGAAGGGAGAGGCCAAATTCTGGTGGGAGGCAAACCAGGCTAGGGCTGAGATAGATAACTTAATGTGGACACGGTTCAAGGAGATTTTCTTTGAGAACTACTTTGCCATGAGTATGAAGGGGAGGATGGAGATGAGGTTTCTGGAGTTTAAACAAGGGGAGATGACTGTTCCCCAATATGCTGCCAAGTTCAATGAACTGGCGAGGTTTGCTCCACATCAGGTGGATACGAAGGTGAGGAAGGCTAAGAGATTCGAACAGGGCTTGAAACCCTGGCTCTATAGCCAGATATTAGTGTTCTAAAGTACTTATTTTGGAACCATTCTGGAGATGGCGATAATCGCCGAGGGTGGGAATGAGGCTCTAAGCCAGTACCACAGGGAGAAGAAAATAAAGAATAAAGTAAACGGAAGAGTAAAAATTGGGGGAGCCAGTGGTAGTGGCAATGGCCAGAAGAGGAAGGGTTTTAACTCTGAGAATACCAGAGTGAAGCAAGGAGATCCTAAGAAGAGGATGGAGGCGTGCAAGAACTATGGGAAGACTCATTTAGGAGTCTGTCTCAAGGGGAAGTCGGTATGTTACAACTGTGGACAGGAGGGGCATATTTCGCCTAATTATCCAAGTCTGAAGAAGAACCATGGATGCTTTGTAAGTGGATCAACTGACCACATAGCGAAGAACTTCCCAAAGAAGGGGACATACGAGAATAAGGGTGCTAATAATGGTAAGCTAGCTATTAGTGGTCTAGCTCAGCTGGGTAGGTCGATGGCCCGTTCCTTTAACATGACGGTTCAAGATACAGTTGCATCAGGGGATGTAGTTGCAGGTATTATCCCGATCAACGATATAAATGCTTATGTGTTGTTTGATTTAGGTGCTACTTGTTGTTTTATAGCATGTGATTTTGCTAAACGATTAGAATTACTTCCCGAAAGATTGCCTATACCTTTGAATATCAAGGTAGCCAATGAAGAAATAATTCCTGTTAAAAATAGTCATAGGAGTTGTTGCATAGATATAAGAGGTTGTAAATTATCGGTAGATTTAATACCGATAAAGTTAGGAGAATTTGATGTAATTCTCGGGATGGATTGGTTGTTTAACCATGGTACAATTATAGATTGACAAAAGAAATGTGTAAATATTAGAACGTCGAGACAACCTCATGTAGTGTTTTATGGTAATAAATCGCCAGGACGTTCGTGTTGTCTTACTATGACACAAACTAGGAAATTGTTCAGAAAGGGATGTGTAGGTTATTTGTGTCATGTTGTTGATACCCAGAGAGTGGGAGCAACGATGGAACAAATACCTATAGTCAAAGAATTTGTGGATGTATTTCTAAGCGAATTACCAGGTCTTCTGCCAGATAGGGAGATTGAATTCGTAATAGATATTGTGCCAAGAGTGGCACCAGTTTCAAGGGCACCATATCCTATGGCACCGGTGGAGATTAAGGAGCTGATAGTTCAATTATAAGAACTATTGGACAGAAAGTACATTCAACTGAGTGTTTCATCGTGGGGAGCACCGATACTATTTGTGAAGAAGAAGGACTGATCATTGAGACTTTGTATCGACTATCGAGAGTTGAACAAGTTAACGATAAAGAATAAATATCCATTGCCTAGGATCGATGATCTTTTTGATCAGTTGAAAGGGATAAAGTATTTTTCTAAGATAGATTTGCGGACGAAGTATCATCAGTTGAAGGTTAGGAGGGAGGATGTACCTAAGACAACATTCAGAACTCGTTACAGCCATTACGAGTTTCTGGTGATGTCATTTGGGTTGACGAATGCACCAGCTGCATTTATTGATATGATGAATAGTGTTCAAACAATATTTGGACAAGTTCATCGTAGTGTTTATCGATGATATTCTAGTCTATTCTAAGACGCTAGAAGATCACGCTGAACACCTAAAAATAGTGTTGGAGACACTAAGGAAGGAGAAGGTATACGCAAAATTCACTAAGTGTGAATTTTGTCTAGAAAGGGTATAGTTTTTAGGACATGTCATCGACCGGGATGGGATTTTAGTAGATCCAGCGAAGGTGAAAGCAGTAATGAATTGAGAACAACCGAAAACGCCGATTGAGGTGCGGAGTTTCCTAGGGTAAGCGGGATACTATCGAAGATTCATCCAAGATTTTTCTAAGATAGCTACTCCGTTGACTAATTTGACAAGGAAGACAGTGAAGTACGTATGTACTGAGAAGTGTGAAGATAGTTTTCAAGAACTGAATAAAAGGTTGAGTGAAGCACCTATATTGTCGTTACCCGATGATACATAGAATTTCGTAGTTTATAGCTGTGACGCCCCCAAATTCAGGTACTTGAAACCCGAACTCGTTGCTTCACGATACCATTTCTATGAGCAGAATAATACTAATAATAATAACAATAATATAGATTATCAAACTTAATTTACACATTATCAGAGTTTAGTTCCCAAGTACGAAACCTTTAAACATTCATTACATGATAATAATAATATATATTATCCTTATCATAATAAAATCTAATTATTACATAAAATAGCATTATCATTCACTCAGCGACCTTTTCTTTTCCTTTTTTCTTGGCAGAGCCTTCAGGTTGTTCACACTAAGCTGAAAACATTTAAATTAAGCAAGGATGAGCATTTGAGTGCCCAGTAAGTAATAGCAACAATAACAGATAGCTGAACGAATTAAATGTTTTCTTTGAACGATACTTCTACAACGAATCAACAGTTGTGAAGTAAGCTGAACCAATAATAAACAACATATCATTTCGATTTCAAATTTTTAAAACTACGTACTGACTATAAATGAGGATCAGTCGACAGACTATGAACATTATTTTCTATTTTTGAAAAGGTTAAACAAAACTTCATCTGTAAACCGTCATAACTTACGAGCACGGGGGTGATCAGCCTGTTATGCCCTGTATTGATCAATACTACATTCAAGGATGATATTTTCGTCCAGCATATCCGCCTTAGGCGCATAAAAGTTTTCCATATTTGGGATGTTCATACCAGTCTAGAATTCGAACCAAAACAATTTGGTTGGATAACAATAAAGTTCTATCTTGTTCAACAACAATTTTAAGTTTGTGTCTAGCCGGATCAAATAGCTTAGACGGCTTTTAATTCAACGTATACATACTGGATACTAATAAGCATGTATCAACATGTGATAAAATATAATGATTATGCAAGTGAGGACACTTGTATAACCATGTTTGGAAATTTACGAACAGAATATATATCTTGATCTACAATAACAGAATTAAGGAACTTGTACAACAGATTATAATTTAATAATTTATTTATACAGAATCATTGCATAAGTGTATACAAAGGTTGAAATATTTGAACAATAACAAATAATAGTTCAGATATTATCTTACGCATGTCCATTGCATAAAGTAAATGCAAAGGGTTAGATACTTGTCTGATCTGCTGCTTACACAACTTAGTTTTATCTTTTATATTAAGTCCTATCATTAAATAGACCATTCGTTCGATTAGTATAATATACTATAACATATAACACTGCCTATTATAGTCAGCACATAACCTAATCACCTTGTTACATATGTTTAACAACTATTGAATCATAAATAAACACTTATCAAGTCAACATATCTAAGTCCAGATCAATTTCTGAAACATGTTGGTGTACCGACAACTTTATTGGGTAATTATCGAGTCTAAGACTCTATTCTGAAGTTCAATATCTGTAAGTATCAGTCATATTATTTTTAAATGACTTATAATAATTTTTAAAGATTTATTATAATTTATCATAATTTTCAAACACCGAAATCATTAATAAATGATTTAAATATTAAACAATTCTATTATCATTAATATTTAATTAATATTAAACTATTAATGAAATCATTATAAAATATTAAAGTTATTTATAATAACTCAAAATATTTTTAAAGCATTTATATTACCTTTAAATGATTTTTAAAACAATTAAAATCATTTTAATTACTTACCATTAATATTTAAATATTAATGTACTATTTATCAAAATATTAAAAGTCATTAATTATAACATAAAATATTTTTAATTCATTTATATCCCTTTTAAATGATTTTTAAATCAATAAAATCATTTTTAAACTATTTATTTAATATAATTATTAAATAAATTTAATATCATTACTATTAAATTATTAATAAAATCTACCTTTAAATATTAAAAGTTATATTTTATAACTTAAAATATTTTTATAACACTTAAATAATTTTTATATTATTTTTAAATCATTAATTCTATTTTTCCATAATTTATTTAATATATTTATTAAATAAAATAATTATCATTAATATTAATTTATTAATAAAATTCATTACATAATATTAAAAGTTATTAAAAATAACTTAAAATATTTTCTTATATCATAATATATTTTAAATCATTTATTTAATATTTTAATTAAATAAATTAAATACCTTTAATATTTCAAAATATTAAATATTTATGAAATATATAAAAAATTATTAAAATATAATTTTTGGACTTTAAAATAATTTTAATAATTTATTTTGTATTTTTAATAATTAAAAACTAATTTTCTATAATTATTTAATAAAAATAATAATTTTATAAATAAAGTGTCATTGAAGATCGCTATATAATGACAGTAACTGTCGCTATAGGTGTTCTTCATGTTCTTGATGAATCCCAGATCTTCATAGTCAGTGATCGAGGGTACTTCTTTGACCAACAATGATTGTCAAATCATGAAGTTTCTGGGCACGATATGATGTTGATCTTGTAGTACTAATGCAATGTACTACACGATCCAACAACAAACATGACCAAACAACACAAAATAAACGAGATCTAAGCATTCAAAGTAGCCGTCAGAGCTGTTCTTCATTTTCTGGGTTACCCAGAAATGAAGAACAGTTCATATAGCCTACTTTGGGCTTCCACAACTTGCTAATCTTGTAATGTTTTTGTGATTTAAATGTTGCAGTGACTAGCCAACATATCAAGGAAGAGATCCATCACAAAACATAAACAAAACAACAATAGAATCACAAGATCCATGCTGGTCAAACCCTGTCAGAGATCACGTTCTTGAGTTTTCTGGGTTACCCAGAAACTCAGTTCGTGATCATTTGGCCTGCTTTGACCAGCCACTGACTTCCATTCATTTGATGTTTAGGAGATTTTAAGGCATAAATATGCAGTCAAAATACCAAACTATAAACTAGATACAACAACAAACACAGATCAACAACAACATGAAAGATCTGGCTCCATGAACTTGCTGTCAGAGCTTTCTGGGCAAGTTCATGGCTGCCCAGATTTCGTATGGTCATGGCCGGTCAACGTGGTTTGACCACGATTATCTTGTAACCTAGATCAGATCTAAGCCTGATCCAGATTAAAGACCATACTACTAACTACAAGTACAAACTTTTAAAACACAAAAAATCATTAACAATCACTGAGATATAAGGTCTGACATTCGTTGTCAGACATAAAAAAATATTTTTCCAGATTTGCAAAAACATCAAATCTGAGCCTATAGATGTTATGGATCTAACATCTATCAACCCAAATCATCAATATACACTACTTATAACATGTCTTAACACTAAAACACAAGATCTAACATAAGATCAAGGATCAGATTCTAGGGTTAGATTTTATACCTTTATGAACAAACTTTTGATTCTAAGCCTCTGATATGTTATGGTTGATAGTGGGACTTTGATTTGGGACTGAAATACTTTAAGATTTCGTTGGTTTAAGAGAGAGAGAGAGAGAGAGAGTCTAGGTTGAGTACTTGTGTCAAATGAGTTAACAAATGAATTTTTTCTCTCTCCAATCTATATATACCATGATGTTACAATGAAATTGGCTGATAAGAGCTGATGTGCTGGAGATTTTGGTCATGCAAAGTCAATACTTTAGGTTACCAACTCCAAATTTGGCTAGATACACAAGTTATCTTAAATAATACAAGAGGGGCATTTTGGTCTTTTGTCATTCAATTTTAATGGTTAAAATGTAACTTAGCAAACCCTTAGGGTTTAACCCTTAGGTTTGTCACAAAATTGTAGGATTTCAAGTAGGGTTTAAAAATAAAAAATTTTAATTTCTAAATTATAATTTAGAATTTAAAATAACAAAATTAGTTTCTAAATAAAATTTAGGGTTTTCCTCAACTAGATTAGGTTTCATTATACAGGAACAGTAGGGTTTAAAATTAGTAATTAGGGTTACTAATTACTTAAAATAAAAAATTAAGTTTAAATATTTACTAATTATAATTAAGCTTGCTAAATTTAATAATTAGGGTTTACAATTAACAATTAGGTTTTATAATTACTAATTAGGGTTACCTAATATAGAAATTAGGATTTCAAAAATATTAATTTAGGGTTTTCACTTAAGAAATTAGGGTTTCTAATTTCAGGATTAGGGTTTTCAACAATTAGGGTTTTCCTAATTAATGTTAATATTTATAATAATTGTCATAAATCACAATACACAATTACAAAACAATTTTGTACTCTAATTTGGATCTCAAATTAAGGTTTTGCATAGTAAAACTAGGGTTTGACATATTACACTATAATTGCCCAACCATTGTCTGCCCGTAAACATACAGTACATATTTATAGCACAGAAATAAAATAATATTAAATTATCATTCTCATTCATTGATCAAAATCCAAAATTAGGGTTTGGATTCCATATCTGATTTATCTTTCATATTTAACATTATTAATTAAGTTAAAATAATTAACTTAATTAATCTAACATAAATTCATATAATAAAATAAAATAATTATTATAATAATTCTAATAATCATTCCATATATTATTTAAATAATACAAGATCATATTTTCTTGAAAAAATAAATAATAAAACATTTCTACAATAAATTAATTATTATAAGAATATAGTTTATAATGATCAATAATTCTAAAATAAAATTATTTGTAATTATTCATGTAATAAATATATTTTCATTTATCACATAAATACATACACTTTGACTAATACATATTCCCCAAATTTATTTGAATAATAAAAAAAAAATTTGTACACAAAATTTCTGATTTATTTATATAGAAAATATCAAGTTATTACAATAGCGATGCTGTGCATAAAGGACTTGGTTGTGTACTCATGCAGCATGGCAAGGTCATTGTGTATGCATCACGACAGTTAAAGGATTATGAGAAAGTTTAACTTACTCATGATCTGGAACTGGCCGCGGTAGTGTTTTCCTTAAAGATATGGAGACATTATCTTTACGGAGAGAAATGTGAGATATATATGGACCATAAGAGTCTAAAGTATATCTTCACACAAAAAGATTTAAATATGAGATGAAGGAGATGGCTGGAGTTGATAAAAGATTATGACTGCGATATCCTGTATCACCCCGAAAAAGCCAATGTAGTGGCCGGCGCCTTAAGTAGGAAGGGTCGGGAAAAGTTGTCTATGTTAACGGCTCAAACTGAGTTAATAAAAGAGATGGCTAGAATGGAGTTGGAGGTGAAGTTACTGAGTGAATCGGGACAGAGATTGTTTACAATGGAGATTCGATCTACCATTGTAGAAAGTGAAGGAGGTACAACTCATAACTGATGAGTGTGACCAGATGAGAAAGCAGCTAGCAAAGGAAAAAGATATAAAGTATAGTCTTGATAACGAGGGGTTATTAAGATTTGAAGGAAGAATTTGAGTTCCGAATGAGATGGAATTAAAGGAGGAAGTGTTACAAGAATCTCATAGTTCGAGGTACTCGATTCATCCTGGTAGTACTAATATAAGATGTATCAAGACCTTCGACAGAGTTTTTGGTGGCCAAGCATGAAGAGAGAGATAACAGAATACGTGAGCAGGTGCTTAACTTGTCAGAAAGTTAAGGCCGAACATCAACGGCCAAGTGGCTTGTTACAGTAATTGGAGATTCTGGAGTGGAAGTGGGAGCATATCACGATGGACTTTGTGGTGGTACTTCCGATTACACAGAAAGGGTACGACGCTATTTGGGTAATAGTGGACCAATTGACGAAGTCAGCTCACTTTTTTCCAATAAGGATCAAGTATAACTTAGATCAGTTAGCTAAACTTTATGTTAAGGAAATTATTTCCAGACATGGAGTACCAATTTTGATAGTGTCAGATCGTGACCCATGATTCACATCGAACTTTTGGAGAAGTCTACAAGAACAGTTGGGAACGCAGTTGAAGTTAAGTACATCGTATCATCCAAAAACCGATGGACAGAGTGAAAGGATAATTCAAACGCTAGAAGATATGTTAAGATCTTGTGTCATGGATTTCAAGGGTAGTTGGGATGATCACCTACCATTAGTAGAGTTTGCGTATAACAAAAGTTATCATGCGAGCATAGACATGCCGCCTTACGAAGCTTTGTATGGAAGGAAGTGCAGAACACCATTGTGTTGGGACGAAGTGGGAGAATACCGAATGCTAGGATCTGAATTGGTGCAGCAAACATCGGATATAGTCAAGCTGATACGAATGCGTCTAGTAGCAGCTCAAGACAGACAGAAGAAGTTTATGGATTTGCATCGAGTAAACCAAGAGTTTGAAGTAGGCTCGTATGTATTTCTAAAGGTATCTCCCTGTAAAGGAAAGATATGCTTTGGAAAGATGGGAAAGTTAAGTCCAAGGTTTATAGGACCCTTTGAGGTATTAAAAAGGGTAAGAGAGGTAACTTACATGATAGCATTACCTCCAAACTTAGAATGAATACATAATGTATTTCATGTATCTATGTTACGTCCTTATAAGCCAGATTATAAGCATGTAATAGAGTATGAGCTTATTCATATTGAGAAGGACTTATCGTACGAAGAGATGCCAATTTAAATCATCGATAGAAAAGAGCAAGTTCTGAGGAACAAAGTTATACCTTCAGTAAAGGTGTTATGGAAGAACCACGATGCTGAAGAAGCAACGTGGGAACTTAAAGAAAAGATGAGGAAGAATTATCCTCAGTTGTTTGTTTAATATGTTAAGCGAAATTATGGGGACAAAATCCTTATAAGGAGGGGTGAATGTAACGACTGAGAAAATTAGATTATTTGTAAAATAATTTTATTTGATTAAATAGTGAATAAAATTATATTATAATGAGTAAGCAAGATGAATGTTATTCTATAACCTAAATTTGTTGGAATATCGTAGTATTTTGGCTACGTGGTAGAATTAAAGTGTTTGAATTTCCAAGACGAAAATAAAAGTTTTCCGAGAAATTTTTTGAATAACACTATTCATCAATATCTGCTCGGGAATTATTTTTGAACTTTCGAGAAATACGTAACGATAGAATAGCAAGGAAGGATGGATTATGTAATAATAATTCATGTATGACAAACACAGTTTTTCGCCTGCGTACTAAGATCGAGAATGTTAGGGAAAGTGAAGCGTTAATGAATAAACGATGATCATATGATACATAAGTATTGTACGAGATAATGAATACGAGTTTGATACGAGGTATTATACGCGTATGTATGAATGATGGTATATCGTATATGATGAATGAGTATACGAATAAGCGTACGAGAAAAATACGTAGACTATATGTTATAAGCATTAAGCCAATGGCATTTGACTTGTAGGATTTGTGTAGGAATTGTACAAGCCCAAATGAAATAATGTTAAAGCCCAATGTTTGATAATGCAAGCCTAAAGGTTAAATTAAAGTTATTAAAACTTAAGCCCAAACTAAGAATCGGATCCGTGGTTCGAACTGATGGGTAAAAGGGTAAGAAAAACCCATGGGGCAACCCATGTGGGCCCCATGGATTACATGGAAACCATCTTGGTGACCAAGTAAAGTGATTTACTTCGTGACCAAGGTTGGAATAGTAAGGAGGTGGAGAAAGGAGGTGGAATTGCCTAAGTACCATTGTGCCTTCACTTTAAAAATCCTATAAATAGAAGATCTTAGTGATTCATTTTACTTGTTCAAAATTCCACCAACATCTTATATTAAGAGAGAAAAGTGAGTAAGAGCTAGACTTTGCTATAATCCAAGAAGGAAGAAGAAGAACTAAGCTAAAGAACTTCAAGGGTAAGAAATCTTTGACCATTAATCTTCCTCTCTTCAATTGTAGATTGATAGAGAAGTGATGATTGATGAAGTATGTATGATAAGAAGGAATAAGGATGGTTAGTAATGGAAGTAAACTTTAATAAACCATGTGTAAGTGGAATTATAAGTATAAAAGTTATAAACCAATAAAAGACATTGAAGGATTGTAATATTTTTGTTGATGGACAAGTTTAAAACCATCATTTGTAGGCTTAGATAGTATATGTTGTGATAATGGAATGAATCCATTTGGAATGGTGTAAAAATCTCAAGTAACGAAGTTATTACGAAATTTACAAGATTAGACGATAATCGTCGAAATCGTGAAATTATCAAAATGGAAGTCAAAAGTTAACATTGAACTCGAAAAACATTGGTTTTCGATAGAGAATAGTCTAAGTTTGTATTTTAGAGTAGGGGACTCAAAAATGGTAAAATTTTGACTTAGAACGAAGAAATGAGCTATGAACGTTCACGAACGTTTATCATTTTTGTAATAACGGATTTAAATGGTGTATTCCATGTTAACAGATTCAAAAATGTAAAATTCTTATATGAACACTTAGTTCATGTGATTTGTGAGCTAATGGCTTTTGAACGAGCCAATTCGGACTTAAAATAAGCAAATTATGAGTCCGGAAAGTTCACTAAGCAAGAAAACTGTCATAATTGTCTGAGGCACAGGGCCATCACTGCAACGCGGCCCAAGGCTTTAAAGTCAAGGCCAGAATTCAAGCAGCCAAGGCCATAACTAATCGGAGAGTGGCAATCGCAAAGACGACCATTTGTCTCGAGAATGGTGCAAAGAAGCAAATGTGTCCCGTAAAGTTATCGGAGACTCACGCCGTAGCGTGAGTCCGATAAGGGAAGTTGGCGCCGCAGCGCCAGCACTAGACAAGGTAAAGTAAAGAAAGCTTATGAATATAAAAAGAATGATAGTTTATTAGTGATGAATTATAACATTAATAAACTTGAAGTTGCATCCTCAATGATGATTCTAACGTTGAGAAGTACAACTAAAGGTTGATGAAAGATTACTTTGAACGTAAATAAGAAACAATGCGATAACCGTAACCAATGTTAAACAAATCTAATGAACGATTAGATTGAGAAGAAGGGTAAGATACATTAGGGACCATACATGATTGATTATGACCTAATGTGGTATGTTACATGGTTATGTATTGTAGAATCCTTAAAGACTCAAAATGAAAAGTATTTAATCTGTAGAAGATGCTAAAGGCAAGTGTTCTAACTCTTGTCTATGTTCATTCTGGACAAGCTTTGTGATTCATGTATCTTACGCATTAATTGATGTATAATGAGGTCGAAGCCAATTCCTTTGGCCAGACTTAATGTATTTATTGGATTTCTTATAATCTATCGAAATGTTATCAAAGTTGTTATCTTTTGCCAAACTATTTTGGTATGGATTTCATAGAAAGACTGAGTATGAATAAACAAACATTTTGTCGTCAAACGACATGCACGTGAGGTTGCCAAAACTTAAACATAAATACGTTTAAAGAAGAAGTGTTGTACAACATAGACTACTATAGGCTGATCACCTAGACGTGCTCGTAAGATATACCAGACTTATGGACTTAGTCCCGGGTTGTCCTTTTAAACAAAAGAACGAAATGTTCAAGGTCTTGGACCCCAAAATTAATGTGTAATGAACGTGGTTCATTGTGAAATGTTTTAAAGGAAAAGAAGTGCTATTTTTTATTTATCTATAGTACTTCATAACTATTGCTTCAGTTATATAAGATATACGATTTGTATGATTCAAGCATGTTGTTTAATGAAATTGTTGTACTTGCTGAGCTAGTTATGCTCACTCTTGCTTGAACCATATGATGCAACTAAGATTGAACGACCTGAAGGATCGAATAAAGATAAAGGAAAGGCTAAGGCAGACCAATGAGTTGTCTATGTAATAGTATAGGATTATTGTTATAAGTATTTGATATTATGACAAGAAACATATGTAATGGTTATAAAGAACTTGGGAAAGAGAATATTGTCTTGGAATATAAATGAGACATATTCACTCTTTTGAGTTATTTTAATTGAATGTATGTGTGAATGGTAGTACCGTGTAGCACCATCTGTCGGGTTAGAAGATACCCAAATTTGGGGGCGTCACATAATGGAAGAGGTTGTGAAACTGAATGATAACTTGAAAGAAGAATCCTTTAAGAGGGCAAGAGTTGAAGATGCGTACGAGAAAGATTCTCAGCGTGCAGAGGTAGCAGATGGAGAGGTACAATCAAAGAAGATTAGGATGGAAGAGATGGATTGTGCTTTTCATATTGTGATGAACCGAGCTCAAGACCGAGTCATGTACTATCCGACTCAGTTCGAGGAGTTGCCATGGTATATGTTAGATCGCAGAACGATGTTCCGTATTATGGAATAGGAGCGCTGTAAAGCTGTGCAACGTCTTAGTAAGCCATAATAGAGAATGCAATTGTTGTGTGATTAATTAGTAAACAAGATGTAAATCCCAAGTGTTATGTAACCAATGGGATATGATGATGTTATCCTGAAACTTTATAAGTTCAGGAAAGTGATGTAGATAGTAGGAATGCTATCATTCCTATGTTTTCTTTAAAGATGATGACTGAATAAAATGTTAATATTTATTCAAGATGTTATGTGTTATGTGATGATCTTTTATGATGTGCAAATTAAGTAGAAAATACTTAAGAAATGAAGTAATAATCTAATAAGTATATTTTAACAGAAAATGCCTCCAAGATGTCAACCAAGACAAAGAACCCCTGTGGGGTCTACCAATAACAACAACGCCAATGCTAACCCAGTTCAACAGTTGGTGACATTATTAGTGGGAGCACTGCATAATCAACCGCAGAACCAAGCTGCGACCTTCAAAGGTTTCAAGGCGGTTGGACCACCAGAATTTTGTGGGTCCATGAATCTGGTGGATTATGGAAATAGAAAAAGTTTTCGACGTTGCTAGAGTCGGTGAGGACCAGAAGACTGCTTTTGTAACATTCATGTTGAAAGCAGAAGCCAGTTACTGGTAGCAAGCAAACAAAACCCGAGGAGGTCAGGGAGTGATAAATTGGGATAGGTTCAAAGAAGTATTTTTGAGACCTATTTTCCAGAGAGCTTAAAGAATCAGATATAGGTTCAATTTTTAGAGCTGAAGTAAGGTGCGATGACGGTGCCAGAATATGTAGTAAAATTTAATGAGTTGGTGAAGTTTGCGCCATATCAAGTTAACACAGACGAGTGCATGGCAAGAAGGTTTGATCATGGACTGAAGCCTTGGTTGTAAAGTAGAGTCTCTATGTTTTAACTAAAGACGTTTGCAGCAGTGCTTGAGAAGGCAATTATCGCGGAAGGTGGAAGCGATGCCTTAACGAAGTACAATCAGGAACAGAGAAAGAAGCAGAGTGAGAATGAAGGTAAAAATGGTGGTAGTAGTGGTGGGAATAATAATAACCCAAAGAGGAAGTGGAATGTGAGTGTTGGTGCTGGAAGTTAGTAGAGTAGCCAATAGAAAAGGAAATTTGAAGCGTGTGCTACATGTGGAAGGAATCACACTGGCGTGTGTTTGAGGGGTAAGTGCGTGTGCTTTAACTGTGGCCAAGATGGTCACATTGCTCCAAATTGCCATCAACTAAAGAAGAATGCTTGTTACACTTGTGGGTCAAAGGATCATCTAGCTCACGAGTGCCCTAAGAAGAAAGCTGGAGATGCAACTGGAAGCAAGGGAGGTGGCAGTGGAGGTACGCTGGCTATTACTGGACCAACGTCATCAAGTAGACCTACAACCAGAACCTTCAACATAACTGTGCAAGATGCGGTGCAATCAAAAGATATTGTGTTAGGTATTATCCCAATCAATGATATAAATGCATATGTGTTATTTGATTCGGGTGCTACTTGTTCATTTATAACTGATGATTTTGCTAAGAGTCTAGGGTTGCCTAGTGAAGAGTTAAATTTCCCTGTGAACATAGAAATTACGAATAGGGAGGTGATTCCTGTTAGATTCTTATATAAGAATTGTAAGGTGAATATTATGACAGTAGATTTAATCTCGATTAAACTTGGAGAGTATGATGTCATATTGAGAATGGATTGGCTATTCAATTATGGAGCGATAATTGATTGCCAAACAAAATGAGTAAACCTTATGACTCCGTCAAAGTTAGTCTTCTATGGTAGAAAATAACCTAGACAAGCAAGATGTCTGACGATTATGCAGGCCAAGAAGTTATTGAGACAAGGATGTGTAGGATATTTAGCTCACATAGTCGATACTCAGAAGAAGGGTGTGAAACTGGAAGAGATACCAATTGTTAGGGATTTTGTGGATGTATTTCCCGAGGATTTGCCAGAACTTCCGTCTGATAGAGATATCGAGTTCGTTATCAATTTAGCACTAGGGACTGCTCCGATATCGAAAGCCCCGTACAGGATGGTTCTGGTAGAGATGAAGGAATTGATGATACAACTGCAAGAGCTGTTAGACAAGAAGTACATTCGGCCGAGTGTATCACCATGGGGAGCGCCGATATTATTCGTGAAGAAGAAGGATGGGTCAATGCGTCTTTGCATTGATTATAGGGAGTTAAATAAAGTCACTATTAAGAATAAGTATCCATTGCCAAGAATAGATGACTTGTTTGATCAATTGAAAGGAGCCAAGTACTTCTCAAAGATAGATTTAAGAAGTGGGTATCATCAACTAAAGTTAAGGAAGGAGGATGTACCAAAAATGACATTCAGAACTCGGTATGGACACTACGAGTTTCTGTTAATGTCTTTTGGTTTGACCAATGCCTCACAACATTGATGGATTTGATGAACAGTGTGTTTAAACCATTCTGAGATAAGTTTGTGGTGGTGTTCATTGATGATATCCTGGTGTACTCCAAATTGCAAGAGGAATATGTGGAACATTTACGTTTGACGTTGGAGATATTAAGAAGGGGAAAGTTGTACGCAAAATTCTCTAAATGTGAATTCTGGCTAGAACGTGTGCAATTTCTTGGGCATGTGATTAACAAAGATGGGATTTCAGTGGATCCATCAAAGGTTGAAGCTGTAATAAATTGGGAACAACCAAGGACTCTATCAGAGGTGAGAAGTTTCTTTGGATTGGAAGGCTACTACAGACAATTTATTTTATACTTTTCCAAGATTGCCACTCCGTTGACAAATTTGACAAGGAAGGCCGTAAAATTTGTTTGGACGGAGAAGTGTGAAGAGAGTTTTAAGGAATTGAAGAAGAAGTTAAACATGACACCTGTGTTGTCATTACCGGATAATACATGAAATTTTGTGGTGTATAGTGATGCATCGCATAAAGGACTGGGCTGTGTGCTTATGCAAAATGGTAAAGTTATTGCGTATGCCTCAAGACAACTGAAAGATTATGAGAAAGGATACTCGACTCATGATTTAGAGTTGGTTGCGGTGGTATTTGCTTTAAAGATATAGAGACACTATCTCTATGGGGAAAAGTGTGAAATATATACGGACCATAAAAGTTTGAAGTATATTTTCACACAGAAGTATCTAAATATGCGTCAGAAGTGATGGTTAGAACTGATAAAAATTATGATTGTGAAATTTTTATCATCTGGGTAAAGCAAATGTGGTTGTCGATGTAGAAAGGGTTGAGAGAAGTTGATGTTGTTAACTGCCCAGGAGGAGCTCATTTCAGCAATGGCAAAACTAGAATTGGAAGTAAAACTTCCGAAAGAATAGGATAAAAGATTGTTCCAGATAGCAGCTGGTCCAACTTTAGTGGACAAAGTGAAGAACACTCAACTACAAGATGAAGGATGCGACAACATTAAAGAAAGAGTGTCTGAGGGTAGTGAGGTGAAGTTCAAGATTGATACCGAGGGATTGCTAAGGTTTGAGGGAAGAATTTGGGTTCCATCAATACATGTAGTTAAAGATGAAATCTTGACTGACGCTCATAACTCAAGATACTCAATTCACCTGGGGAGTACGAAGATGTATCAAGATTTATGACAGCATTTCTGGTGGCCGAATATGAAACTAGATGTTGCAGAATGTGTCGCGAAATGCTTGACAAGTCAAAAAGTCAAAGCCGAGCATCAGAGACCAAGAGGATTACTTCAACTGTTGGAAGTACCAGAATGGAAGTGGGAACATATCACAATAGAATTTATAGTAGGTCTTCCGACTAATCAGAAAGGATACGATGCAATTTATGTAATAGTGGATAGGTTTACGAAATCAGCATACTTTTTGCCGATAAAGATTATGTTGGGCTTCGACATAGAAACACACAACAGAAATTAAAATTTTAAAGCAATTTCCGAAACCCTAAAACAAGATCCATGCGAAAAATCAATTAATTCAGAGGTTTAGAGATTATACCAGATATAAAAAAAATGAGAATTTGAAACCGATCGCTACTTCAATCTCCAACGCAATACAAACCGATTGCGCCTACTCAGATCCACATCGAACGCCGCATCGCAACCGTCAAACGATTCTCGCAATAAGAAGGACTTCATGATTAGCCACCAAAAGGAATGGATTTTCTCAACTGCTTTTCTCTAGTCTCTCTCTAAGAGCTAGCTAGGGTTTTTCAATTATGATCTCACCCTAAGTAGCTTCTATATATCATATATATAGTAGTTAAAAGGAATTAATCAAATCAAAACCTAATTTCATAAAATCCGAATTTATATATATATATATATCTTAATTAAGTCTTACTTAATTAATATACATATATACAAATTATCCTTTTAATTTAAATTGTGATTTAAATACTATTAATCATATTAATATATTTAAATCCTTAAAATTTAAATTAATTCCCTTTAAATAACGTTCTATGTGTGTGACCCTATAGGTTATTATTACGTTGGCAATAATTTTAAAATCATATTATAAAATTATAAACAAAGCTAGTATCTAGTAATGCATCATCATCGCTACCCAGTAATAATAAGATCGATGATTCGATGCAACCTTTTCGTGACCAATGTTTCAATGTAATTTAATCCTTGTAACCTTAATATCCTAGATTAAACTCGAGTCATGGAATGTGTCATACTCTTCATAATTTAATCTGAGTTTTCTTGATCAATGAGTAGACTATATGAAACAAATCACTATTTGAGCATGGCCATGCATTTCATAGTCCTACTCAATCAAGAGGCCTATGGATATCACCCATAATATATAGGATGGTTAAATTCCATCTAGATCACTCATATTTCTCACACGATTAATGATGAACCCAATAATCACCTTTATAGTCCACCATATTAAAGGTGACATTTGATGATATCAAAGTACATAAATTCTCGTGTAGTAATATAGCGATTTCAGGTCGAAGGACCATTACATCATTGTCACTATGAGAATTGCTAATGACACTTCGCATAATGCTCCATATAGAATTCTCATGGTGGGTCTATCCAGTACATCGTTCTCTAACATGTACCTATGCATTGACTTAATATCTCATATATTTATGACCAATGAGATTTGGTCATCAGTTAATCCACACACTAGTCTCAATGCATCATTGTTGTCCCATCAAGAATGATACTCGACTAGGGACATTTAAGAACACTGATACTAATGGTAATATATAATCTCATGTTCAAGTCACATACTTGAAACTATATAATTTGTATCACTATTCTAAGGAATTTTATTATGTTAACAATTATATTACGCAAAGAATAAAAACCATAATAAAATTATATATTTATTTAATCAAATATAATATCAAAACGTTAAGCAATTATATCAAATAATTGGCCTCTAGGGCATAAACTCTAACAGATTAGATTTAATCTTGATCAGTTGGCAAAGTTGTACGTCAAGGAGATCGTTTTGAGACATGGAATTCCAGTGTCAATTGTGGCAGACAGAGATCCGCGGTTCATGTCAAACTTCTGGAAGAGACTACAAGAATGCATGGGAACACAGTTGAGAATGAGTACGTCATATCATCCTCAAATAGGCGGCCAAATGAATGAACAATCTAGACGTTAGAAGATATGCTGAGAGCATGCATTATGGATTTCAAAGGAAACTGGGATGATAACTTACCGTTGGCTGAATTCGCTTACAACAATAGTTACCACGCAAGAATTGACATGCCGCCTTACGAAGCATTATATGGCAGAAAGTGCAAAACTCCACTGTGCTGAGATGAAGTTGGTGAACGTCAACTATTAGGACCGTGTAAGGTTTTGTGAAGATCAAAGTAACAATCAAATTGCAAAATTATCAGAAGAAAAATAAAATCAGATTTTAAAATTTTTCACAAACCAATTACCCGGATCATCCTTTATGCATATTATTAATTAAAACGAAGAACAAGAAGTTATGGAATCATACCATTGTAGATATGAGCTTCCACAGGTACGAGTTCAACTCCTACTTCTCCGCGATCTCCTTGAATCTCCAGGTAGATTCCTTCCTTTGATCAATGTTAGCCACCCAAGTGTATGGCCTCTAGTGGTGATCCACGAAGGAAGAAGAATTTTCAAGAAGAAGTGTGTATTGGCTCAAACCCTAGTTTTTTCTATCTCTATAGAAAAAAGGGAAGTACTCTCCAACTATTGGAATTACGTATATCTGATATCTGATATAAGACTCATCTTATAAAGTGATATCAGATATTAGGTAACCCTATTTAATCAAAATAAGATATTATTTATTTAATTAAACTCATTTAATTAATTGGTCTCCCTAATCTTATTAGGAATATTTAATTAAACTCCTTTAACTAATTTTGCCTACTAATCCTATTAAGAATAAATGAGAGTACTTATATTAAATTAATTCCTAAACTCTTTTAGAAATTAAAAAATAATAATTGTAATAATATTAATAAGATTTCTCTTATTAATTTTTATTTAATATTTCCAAAATATTAAATAATAATATTAATCTATTTAATTTATTCTATCACCATAGATTAAATTAAATATACTTAACATATTATTACGATTATGCTATGAACTTCTTAAATAATTATTCTTCCTTTTATAGTGTGACCCTTTAGGTTCTCCATATTAAACTTGTAACGACCGAGAAATTCGGATCCTTTGTAAAATAATTTTTTTAATAAAATAATGAATAATTATATTACTTGTTATTATTACGTGTTAGTAAGATGAATGTCATTCTATAACCTAGAAACGTCAGAAAGTCGTAGTATTTTAACCACGTGAAGGAATTAAAGTATTTGAATTTCGAAGACAAAAATAAAAGTTTTTTGAGAAATTTTTTGAAAAATACTATTCATCGATATTTGCTCGGGAATTATTTTTGAACTTCTGAGAAATACGTAACGATATAATATCGAAGTGAATTAGATTATGTAATAATAATTCAAGTATGGAAAACGTAATTTTTTGCATGCGGACGTAATTTGAGAATGTTAGGAAAATAAAGCGTTAGAAGTTAATGAAATGAACGTATGATGCATATGTATTGTACGAGGTATTGAATACGAAGTATGATACGAGTATGTATGAAGGATGAGATATCATATATTGTGAATTAATATACGAGAGAGAATACAAGAATAATATGTAGAGAATTTGTAATAAGGCTTTTAGCCAAATGGAATGGACTTATGGATTGTTAGCAATTTGTTGAGTCCAATGTAATGAAATGTGCAAGCCAAGTGTGTATAATGTTAGAGCCCAAATGGTTGTTAATGAGGAGTCTGAGTAAATTGGTAATATAAGCCCAAAGTTAAGTTAAGTTAATTAAATCCAAGCCCAAGCTAGGATCTATTGGGTTATAGTGACCCATGGGCCAACCCATGTTAATGTGGTTAATCTTGGTGACCAAGACATTTGAGTAATGACCAAGATATTGGTGTGATGGCCAAGTATTTAATTTGGGAAGCAAGTTAACTTAATTAAGAAGAAATGAATAGTAAGGAGGTGCTTAAGGAGGTGGGATGACCTAAGGACTAAAATGCCTTCACTTTGGTTTTCCTATAAATAGCAAGCTTAGGATTTCATTTGTTGCTTGTTATTTTTCATCCAACAACTTTCCTTTACAAAGCAACTTAAGTGTTGGAGAGAATAAACACTTATAAGTTAAACTTTCCTTGTTAGATTTTCAAGAAGAAGAAAGCTAGTCATCAAAGGTAAATGATCTTATGATCTTATATCTTCCATCTCTACTATTGTAGGGTGATAAGAGAAGTGTAGCTTAATGAACATGTATGCTAAGAACACATAAGGATTGGATAATCAATGGACTTAAGCCGTATAAGTCATGGATAGGTAATTTGAACCTAAATAAATGATGAACTTATGATGGTCATATTTGAACTTGTATCATATTCACATAAATAAAGTTGATATGTTAATAAGATGTAAGAATATTGATTAAAGGACTTGAATCAATAATAAGTAATAAGAAATGGAATCTAGTAGTTTATAATTTGTTAAGTTATAAACTTATGAAGAATAAGCCATAACCTAACTTAAAAATAAGTTGTTGTAATATGTAAGTTGAGATGTCTATAGGAAGAATTGAATTCATTTATAACGATGATCAAATCCTAAGTAACAAAGTTTTGCCAGAATTCACATGATTGGACGATAATCGTCGAATTCGTGAAATTCTCGGAATGGAAGTCGGATTTTGTGTTTGAACTCAGAAATGTTGGTTTTCGATGGAGACAAGTCTTATTTGGAATTATAGAGTTGCGGACTCAAAAATGGCCGAATTCCGACTTAGAACGAAGAAAGGAGCGGTGAACGTTCACGGACGTTTATCATTTTCATTAAAAATGAACCAATAGATGAATTTTGAGTAAACGAAGTCGAAAATATAAAATTCTTACATGAACACGTAGAGTATGTGATTTGTGAGCTAATGGCTTTTAAACGAGCCAATTCGGACTTAAAATGATCAAATTTGGAGTTCAGGAAGTTCATAAAGTTAAAAATCTGTCAAAGTCATTTGGTGCACAGAGCTGGCGCCACGGCGCCAGCCCAAGGCTTATTGATGGCGCTGCGATCTTGGTCGAGCCATGCACCGACCTCTATCGAACTTTCATGCAAATACGCAAGATAATGACTTAGAACTCGTGCCACCGCCACCAGTGTCTGCATTCCTAACCATCGCTAACTCGCATCGCAAATACGACCACGAAGAAGAAAGGGGTGCACACCGCAACACCACAGGGTTTTAACAAAGGAAGAATGTTTGTAAATAGAGCAAGGATGTTAAATTGACTGTGACGCCCCCAAAACAGGTATACATCACCCATCTTGAGTCGCCAAATACATGGTACAGAATACAAATGTAAGACCCCAACTTTTATGAATAAAAATGTATTTTCTATAAATATCATTTTTCAATATTATGGAATAAATTTGATATAATGTTAAAGTTGTGGGTAATATTTATAAATTTTGCAAAGTACGCAAGTTGTTATACAATATTCGATTGGTCGGGTAATATTCATTTTAAACAGGGAATATTCGTATGACGACACAATCATTGGTGGACCTGTAAGACCCCGAAATTTTTTTAAATAAAAAGGAATTTCCTTTATTTATTATTTTGAAATAGTAAGGGTGGATTTGATTAATGTGGTTAGTTATGGGTAAAATGCGCAAATATTTTAAATAAGCAAGTGGTGATATAATATTCATTATTGTCGGAGAATATTCGTTTTGGTCGTGGAATATTCAAATGCTGCCGAGAGAATATTCGCATTTACGGCGCAGTAGCGAATGTGTGGGCCCCCATAACAAAAGCGATTGGAGGAAGAAAACGACAAAAATAAGTTGTTTTTAAAAATAACGACGTATTTGTTACCACATTTACCTTGTTGGAATACCCTATGGTTAAAACACGAATCGCGTTATTGCACAAGAAGCACTTGTATTGCACCAATTATTGATTCTTATGTAAGAAGGCACTACTCAATAATGGTTACAAAGAATTATTGCTCAAATATTTTATTTTATTGATTCAATAATTGCTTTGCGTTGATATTTTATATTCATTGTTGTTTCAATAATTGTCATTACGATATTTTTCATTATCGAACCAATAATTCATATTATCCTCAATAATATTATTAGATAAAATTATTGGCAATGTCTAGAAAGTTACATCTCAAGGAGAGGTTTGGTCACCTAATTGCGGCCATGAAGGAGAAATTCTTATTGAAAGCCCCTTTCTGAGGAACCTGCTCGTTGTCAATATTGTGATTCATAATATTATTTGTGAATAATTAATTATTGATTCATATGATGAGGAAAATATTGATTTTATGTGGATATAGATGGAGAAAATTTTATAGTGACAATTGTTGAAAATTAATATTTTATTTTTTTTGATAAAATAATTCATTTAAATATATTATTATATTTTTTAATAATATAATAATGGTGATATTTTTACAGTGAATGTGGGATATATGAGTATATAAGGAGGAGTATTTTTTGTTACCAAAAATGTTTAAAACATGTTAAACATGTCAGTGGACCCCATTTATTGATTTGAAAATTTGATTATAAATTGTAAAATCGCCATTGGTGGATTTCTACAATTTCATTTGGAATTTGGAAAACCTTTCTTCCGTAAAGTTGTAGAGATTTGAATTTCCTATAAAAACGCCAAGAAGATTTGAATTTTCCGCAAAAGGGCTATTTATTGTGAATTATTGAAGTTCAAGTCTCAAATAATTGATTTTTAGAAGTTTAAAATAATTTAAATAAGAAAACGTTTTTTAAATGTTTTGGGCATCTTTAACATGTGTTGATGGTTTGAGATCAGATTGTCTAGATGGGCGTAGAGAATTTATTAAATATATTCATATTATATTAAATTTTACGCTTTGGTGTTCTAAGCAATTTCCTATAAATAGGTGCTTAGGTTAGAATTGAAAATCACACCGTAACCCAAGTTTTCTCTCTATATTATCGAACGTATTCTTGTGAGTATTTTGAGTATACTTTGAGTATTGCTATACTGATGAAAGTTCAAGTCATAGCCTATATCCTGTTTCAACTAAAGTCTTGTCTTTCGAGGTAAATGATGTTATTTTCTTCTCAAATGATATTATTTCTTCAATATCATTATGCTGAAATATTGGTTGAAACTTTTTTTATTAAATTTGGAACTTTTTCATGTCGGGGTTACTATTCACGAGTTACTATTCACGAGTTACTATTCATGAGTTACTATTCACGAGTTACTATTCACGAGTACTATTCACGAAGCGTAAAGATGTTTTTTGTGAAATTTCTATCTTTTGGTGTCGGAATTACTATTCATGTATACGACACTATTCACGTATACGGTACTATTCACGAATACGACACTATTCATCGAAAAATGAAAATTTTCCTTTTCGTCCAAAATATCTATTCTGGATACTAGCTTTGATTGTATCCATGTTTTGATCATTCTTGAATTTTACACCACTATGATTATTTTTGAGGTATTTTTGGATGTGGATAAAACAAAGTACGAATCCTTAATCCTTAATCCTTGTCATTTTATTTCACCGGATTCGCTTCTTTAAAAATATTTTCATCATCCTCGCCTTAAATGATGATATTATTGAATATCTTTGGCACAGTAGTGCAAAGATGAATGATTTATGATGAATATCTTTGGCCATAGTGCAAAGATGATTGATTTCGATGAATATCTTTGGCCCAGTAGTGCAAAGATGAATGATTTCGATGAATATCTTTGGCCCGTAGTGCAAAGATGAGCAGTGTTTAGATGAACATGACCAATCGGTGAATGTCCTTGGCACATAGTGCAAGGATGAATATTTGATCTCGATATATATTGATTGATGTTACGAGGGATAAAAATAGACGATGAACTTTAAAATTCATACATAAAAGATAGTAGTTTGCATTCTCTACTTAACTCTTCTAATGAATTATTATTTCATTGCGAATATTGATTTAAAACTTGTTGTCTATTGTATTCTATTATATTTTTCCCTGTTGAAGACTAACGATAATTTTGTTGTATATTATCTTAGTCATAATATTCTTTACTGGGCTAGTCGAGCTCACCCTTTTCCTTTTTGTTCCATTTTTCTTCTCAGGAGACGAGAATGTAGCGATTACTAGTCGGGGTATGGAATGAAGGTTCTAGAGAGAGTTGTTTAGTAGTCCTCACCATTTTTGTAAAATAATGTATAAATAATTGTGATGAGGATTTATTTGGGTATGTATATTGTCTAGAAGACAATAATTGTTTTTTTAAACTCACAGTATATATGTTGGCGTATTTTGCACGACAAATGTATTAATAAAGTTGTAGTCATTTCTGTACCATGTATTTGGCGACTCAGAATGGGTTGGATGGAATGGACCTATTTTGGGGGCGTCACAGTTGGTATCAGAGCTTAGGGATATGATCTCCAAGCGAGATCGGGAATAGAACTAGGAGGGAGAGACGAGTAAATCCTTCGCTAGTGTGTCCTACCTAAGCTTATTTGTTAGTTGGTTAGTATATAGGGATATTATGTGATATATTGATTTCCTTAATTAACCTTTGTTTTATGACAGTATTTGAGATTGTCGACTGAGAATATTAACAGTGGAGTGAATGAGACCGTGGAGATGCCTGTACTTACCAACGAGGAGAACGTGCAACAGTCGGAAATGTACCTCTAAACAACACCACTTCGAAAGCGACGATAAACGATGGGATGTTTAGAAGCTTTTTGCAGCTCATGCAAAATCGATTTAGGAGACTCGTTTTCAAAACATAGGAGGAAATGATAGCAATTCACGGGTTGTCACAGCCAAGCAGTTCAAAGAGTTGGGACCACCAGAATTTAAGGGAAAGCCTGATCCGATCATGGCGGAAACATGGGTCAAGCAAATCACCAAGATATTCGATGTCTTGGGATGCACGGAGGAACAGAAGGTTCCATTCGCCACCTTTATGTTCCGTGGCGAGGCAGACTACTGGTGGGAGTCTGTGAAGCGTACCCATCCAACTGCGCTCAGCATGTCTTGGGAGACGTTTCAAAAACTATTTAATGACAAATACTTTCACGAAAGTGTTCGTCATATGAAGGAAGTGGAGTTTATTAGATCGAGCGAGAACAACATGACGGTGTCTCAGTATGAGGCGAAGTTTGCGGAGTTGTCCAGTTTGCACCTCATTTGGTGGAAAATGAGGAACGAATGACGCCAGTATGTTTTACGAGGGTCTAAAACCCGAGATTCGACAATATCTTATCTCTCATAAATTTTCTTTATATTCAGATGTTGTAAACAGGGCTCAATTATTAGAGCGTGATAACGAGTATGTTCAACCGAGGGACCACAACCGGGTCATATCGGTGACAACCATCATCAAAACGATGATAACCAAGGCAGGAGGAAAGAATACGGACAAAGGCGGTAACCACTCGGGTGGTAATCGTGGCCATGATAATAGGAGAGGTGACTCAAGTGGACATTTCAAGAAGAGAAGGTTCAACAATAACCATGTGAAGACGTCGATTGCAAAGATGAATCGGTTCCAAGGGAGGAGAACGACCACCCATCATATCTATAAATGCGGAAAGAGGGACATATCACCAAACCGCCCACAAGCAGTTCGGTATGCTATAATTGTGGAAAGGAAGGACATATAGCTCGAGAGTGTACGATAGCGAAACCAAGTCCAGCGGGGATGGTGACTCAAAAGATGTCCCGGAAAAGTCAAAGTCAACGGTTCCTGGAAGAGCGTTTGTTGTGACCGGTCAAAATGCGAGGAACCCGAACGAAGTTAGCACGGGTTAGTTAATTATAAATTCTTGCGAAGTTTATACCTTACTAGATACTGGTTCTACCCATTCTTTTATCTCTCTTGCTTGCGCTCAACGTTTGAACTTGACTACGGAGAAATTAGACTTTGACCTATTTATGGAGACTCCGTTAGGAGAAACTTTTATTACATCCGTTGTTTAGAGATCTTGCTTGATTCAGGTTGGCACTATCACATTACCTGTTAACCTTATTTCTATAGAGATATTTGCTTTTGATGTGATTTTAAGGTTAACTACTCATCATGCCAAAATTGATTGCTTTCGTAAGGTTGTTAGTTTTCATATTCATAAGCAACCTATTATTCGAATTCAAGCAATCAAACCATTGTAGTCAAACATTTTCATATCAAGCCATGAAGTCATTCGTTTATTACGGATGTCAAGTTTTCTTAGTCCATGTTATGGATTTGAATAAAGACACGTCGATTTGAATAATATTCTGTTGTTATTGATTTTTCCCGACGTATTTCTGAAGAATTTCTTGCCTACTCCCGAGCGCGTGATATTGAATTTGTATCGACTTTAAATCTGGTACAAAACCCATTTCTAAAATCTCATATCGAATGGTTCCTATTGAACTCCAGGAGTTAAAAATTCAAATATAAAATTTGGTACATGAGCCTTTATCTGGTGACTTCCTTTGTGGAATGCACCGAAGCCAGACTCTCCATTGGAGACACCATATTCGTGCGATAGTAAACTGATAGGTGTCATTGTAATGTGCTATTCAAGGTTGGGATATGAGTCACAGTTGAGAACAACCTAAGTCGGTAATCGAAATACGTAGCTTTCTAGGCTTAGTTGGTTATTATCGGAGATTCATTGAAGGATATTCTCGAATCGCTATTCCATTAACGCAGCTGACTCGTAGAGATACAAAATTCGAATGGAGCAAGGAATGTGGAAAGAGCTTCGAAGAACTCAATAGGAGACTCATTTCGGCACATGTTCTGACCATACCATCCTGGAAAAGCGAACGTGGTAGCTGACGTGTTGAGTAGAAGATCGTATGCGTTTACAAGTGCGATGTTGATAACACAAAGACTCATTTCGTATAACTTACAAATGATGAAGATAGAGTTAAAGACTCTAGGGACTCACGTGATGATATACAAGTAGAATCGACTTTAATCGATAAAGTTAAAGTCGCTCAAGCTACACAATCGAGGCCGATGAATTTGAAGAAGGAGGTGCAAGAAGTTGTTATTTCAAAAGCGAGAATCGGTGAGGTGAGGAAAACTCAAACCTTTGATTTATTAATCCATTTGAAATTCTCGATCGAATAGGAACTCGTGGCCTATAGACTCGTTTTTACCGCCAAGTATGACGCGTGTTCATAACGCTTTTTCACGTGTCGATGTTACATAAATATGTGGACGAATTCAACCACGTCATTGAGTTAGAACCGGACAAGATAGCCAAGACTTAACGTCTTTGAGGAGGTACTGTCAAGATCTTGGATAGGAAAGAACATGTCCTATGTACTGAGGTTATACAAAAGTTAAAGTTTTGTGGAGAAATCATGCTATTGAGGAAATAACTCGAGTTGGAAACGAAAATGAAAGCGAGGTATTTTCATCTTTTCGAAACACTAGGTACGTACGTCAATTTTGAGGACGAAATTTCATAAGGAGGGAGGTTGTAAGACCCCGAAATTTTTTTAAATAAAAAGGAATTTCCTTTATTTATTATTTTGAAATAGTAAGGGTGGATTTGATTAATGTGGTTAGTTATGGGTAAAATGCACAAATATTTTAAATAAGCAAGTGGTGATATAATATTCATTATTGTCGGAGAATATTCGTTTGGTCGTGGAATATTAAATCGCTTCAGAATATTCGCATGCGACGGTAGCGACCATGTGTGGGCCCCATAACGGAAAGCGATTGGAGGAAGAAAACGACAAAAATAAGTTGTTTAAAAATAACGACGTATTTGTTACCGTTTACACTGTTGGAATACCCGGTGGTTAAAACACAAGATACGCTGCTATTATTAAGATGATAACTGCGGTATTGCACCAATTATTGATTCTTATGTAAGAAGGCACTACTCAATAATGGTTACGATAATTACTTGCTCAATATTTTATTTTATTGATTCAATAATTGTCGCGTTGATATTTTATATTCTTTGTTGTTTCAATAATTGTCATTACACAAGATTTTTTCATTATCGAACCAATAATTCATATTATCTAAATAATATTATTAGATAACATTATTGGCAATGTCTAGAAAGTTCTGTCTAAGGAGAGGTTTGGTCATCTAATTGCGCGCCAGTAAGGAGAAATTCTTATTGAAAGCCCCTCTTTCTGGGGACCGCTCGGTTGTCAATATTGTGATTCTCAGAATATTATTTGTGAATAATTAATTATTGATTCATATGATGAGGAAAATATTGATTTTATTGGATATAGATTGAGAAAATTTTTATAGTGACAATTGTTGAAAATTAATATTTTATTTTTGATAAAATAATTCATTTAAATATATTATTATATTTTTTAATAATATAATAATGGTGATATTTTTACAGTGAATGTGGGATATATGAGTATATAAGGAGGATTATTTTTTGTTACCCAAAATGTTTAAAACATGTTAAACATGTCGGTGGACCACATTTATTGACTGAAATTTGATTATAGCTTGTAAAATCTCCCATTTGTGGATTTCGGTCAATTTTTGTTTGGAATTTGGAAAAACTTTCTTCTGTAAAGTTGTAGAGAATTGAATTTCCTATAAAAACTCGCGAGATTTGAATTTTCTGGCAAAAGGGCTATTTATTGTGAATTATTGAAGTTCAAGTTCAAATAATTGATTTTTGGAAGTTAAAAATAATTTAAATAAGAAAAACGTTTTTAAATGTTTTGGGCATCTTTAACATGTGTTGATGGTTGAGATCAGATTGTCTAGATGGGCGTAGAGAATTTATTAAATATATTCATATTATATTAAATTTTCTGCTTTGGTGTTCTAAGCAATTTCCTATAAATAGGTGCTTAGGTTAGAATTGAAAATCACACCAGAAACTGAAGTTTTCTCTTTCTATATTATCGAACGTATTCTTGTGAGTATTTTGAGTATACTTTGAGTATTGCTATACGGTGAAAGTTCAAGTCATAGCCTATATCCGGTGTTTCAACTAGAAGTACTATCTTTCGAGGTAAGGGATGTTATTTTCTTCTCAAATGATATTATTTCTTCAATATCATTATGCTGAAATATTGGTTGAAACTTTTTATCAAATTTGGAACTTTTTCATGTCGGGGTTACTATTCATGAGTTACTATTCACGAGTTACTATTCATGAGTTACTATTCACGAGTTACTATTCACGAGTACTATTAACGAAGCGTGAAGATGTTTTTTGTGAAATTTTTATCTTTTGGTGTCGGAATTACTATTCACGTATACGACACTATTCACGTATACGGTACTATTCACGAATACGGCACTATTCATCGAAAAATGAAATTTTTCCTTTTCGTCCAAAATATCTATTCTGGATACTAGCTTTGATTGTATCCATGTTTTGATCATTCTTGAATTTTACACCACTATGATTATTTTTGAGGTATTTTTGGACGTGGATAAAACAAAGTACGAATCCTTAATCCTTAATCCTTGTCATTTTATTTCACTGGATTCGTTTCTTTAAAAAATATTTTTCATCATCCTCAGTCTTAAATGATGATATTATTGAATATCTTTGGCCTGTAGTGCAAAGATGATTGATTTCTGATGAATATCTTTGGCACTAGTGTGCAAAGATGAATGATTTCGATTAATATCTTTGGCCCGTAGTGCAAAGATGAGCAGTGCTTAGATGAACATGACCAATCGGTGAATGTCCTTGGCCTTTGTAGTCTGAGGATGAATATTTGATCTCGATATATATATTGATTGATGTTACGGGATAAAAATAGACGATGAACTTTAAAATTCATACATAGAAGATAGTAGTTTGCATTCTCTACTTAACTCTTCTAATGAATTATTATTTCATTGCGATATTGATTTAAAACTTGTTGTCTATTGTATTCTATTATATTTTTCCTGTTGAAGACTAACGATAATTTTGTTGTATATTATCTTAGTCATAATATTCTTTTTCGGCTAGTCGAGCTCACCCTTTTCCTTTTTGTTCCATTTTTCTTCTCAGGAGACGAGAATGTAGCGATTACTAGTCGGGGTATGGAATGAAGGTTCTAGAGAGAGTTGTTTAGTAGTCCTCACCATTTTTGTAAAATAATGTATAAATAATTGTGATGAGGATTTATTTGGGTATGTATATTGTCTAGAAGACAATAATTGTTTTTTTAAACTCACAGTATATATGTTGGCGTATTTTGCATGACAAATGTATTAATAAAGTTGTAGTCATTTCTGTACCATGTATTTGGCGACTCAGAATGGGTTGGATGGAATGGACCTATTTTGGGGGCGTCACAGGACCCCACAACGGAATAATTGTCGGAATGAGAAAACGGCAAAAATATTTTTTTATGAAAATAACGGTGGAAGTTTTACCGTTAACTGTTGAAACACCCGGTGTTAAAAGTACAGGAATACACGTGGTTGCATAGTAGCACACGGTATTGATTATTGATGCTTACGTGAGATGTCATTCAGTTTTATTCAATTATTATCGATATTTTATATATTATTAAATCAATAATTGAGATGACAGAGTTATTAATATTATTATTTGCATTATTAACGATGTCTAGAAGTTCTGCCAAGGAGAGGTTTGTTCACCTAATTGTGCGCCAATAGGGAGAAATCCTTATTGGAAAGCCCCTCTTTCACAGGAGCGACACAGTCAATTAATAGTGTGAGTAATAATAATGATGATGAAGTTTTGTTTTATTAGTATTATTAATGTAATAAAACAGAAAAGCTTTTTATATAAAACAAAATACTTTTATAAAGTTATTCATTTTATTAGGCTAATAGTAATATCTTTTATATATAAAATGTAATACTTTTATAAAGTCTGTTTTATTAGACAATAATTAGAATATATTATATTTTATTATTCATAGTGTTTGCATAGTAAAATCTTTTTATATAAAATAGAATACTTTTATAAAGTTATTCATTTTATTAGATTATAAATAGAATATATTATATTTTATTGTAAACCAATCTGGACCGTCCGTTTAAAGTGAATCAATCTGGACCATTCATGGATTGGTTACTATTCAGTCCATTTTTCTATAAATAGAAGCTCATTCCTTCATTATTTCTTACGAATTCACTGAAACTCTAGAGAGAGAAACTATAAAGAGAAAGAAGAATAGTATTCTGCTACTTCACTACTCCGATATCAAGTTTCTTTTACTGCAAGGGCTATTATTTTTTTGTCATATTCATGAAGAGAACTTCATTATTCCATTCTTTATTATTCATTTGGAATAACTTTTGTACGCCATGATACCCTATACTTGGTGAAATTCTTACATTATTATATTATTTTTATTACTACTTTGGAATAACCTACCTATTCAAGTCCGCATACATGGTGAAATTACATTTGTTATTCCATTCTTTATTATTCTGTTAGAATATCACATGCATGCGTTTTTGTGGGACACGGTTCCGCTCTTTATTATTATGTTGGAATATCCCATGCATGCGTTTTACGCCGGGACTGAATTCCGTTATTTATTATTCATTGGAATAATGCATCATGCTGCGGCACCGCATGCATTGTGATTTCTTTTGTTATTCCATTCTTTATTATACTCGGTTGGTTAAAGTTTTGACTTCTATACTCCATGAAATTAGTGGAATATCCTTGATATTTGCGCTTCATTCAGTATCTTTTCATGAAAATATTCTTCTGAGCATTCTTGAATTTTACTCTACAAAGAAGTATCATGTTGACAATTTGGACGTTATTAGTTCCTGGATAAATTAATTCTTGAACTTGTTTTATTGAATTCTTATATCATTGTCATCATCCTCATATTTATATTTTGTTGAAAGTCATCTGTGGCCTGTAGTGCATAGATGGACTTGGTATGATTATGACCAGGGATTATTCGGTGTAATCATGACCGTAATGTTACAAATGATGTAGTAAAAGTCCTCATTGGCCCGTAGTGCATTGATGGACAGTTGTTGGCATGATCATGACCATTGATGAATACACAAATATCCTTGGCCCGTAGTGCATGGATAATTTGTGGTTGTGATACTAGTGAATATCCTTGGCCGTAGTACAGAGATGATGTGGATTATTTATTAAGCTGAGTCCCAGCAATAAAAGTGATGAAAAACCTTTTAAATTATAAAAGATAGTAGATTTTATTCTCTACTTGACTCTTTTGATGGATTGCATGTTCCGCTGCAGTTAAACTTGATGTCTATTGTATTTTATAAGTTTAACACTGTTGAAGACTAATGATAATTTATTCTGCATTATCTTAGTCATAATATTTCTTCTTGGGCTAGTTGAGCTCACTCTTTCTTTCACTTTATTCTCTTGAGAAATGAGAACGTGGCAGGACTAGTCGGGAAAGCGGAGTGACGGTCCGAGATGATAATATTAGTAGTCCTCACTATTCTGTTAAATAGTGTGACAATAAATGTAATGAGGACTTATTCTGAGAGTGGATATTGTCTAGAAGACAATATTTGTATTAAAACTCTCAGCTCTCTTGTTGTATATTAAAGATTGTATTTGTATTCTGTACCATGTATTTGGCGACTCAGAATAGGTGATGTATACCTATTTTGGGGGCGTCACAGTTGGTCTCAAAACTTAGGGATATGATCCCTGGCTGAGTTGTGAGACAAGAAATAGGAGGTGAGAGACGGGGAAGTCCTTCGCTAGTATGACCCACCTAAGTTTATTTGATATTTAATTGGTCGGTCAGAGTATAGGGATAATATGTGATATATTAATTAACCCTTGTTTTGTTAAAGTGTTTGAAAATGGCATCCGAGAATGTTGAGAACATCAATGGAGCACAGGAGACCGTTGAGTCTCGACAGATCAATAATCAGGATAATGTGCATCAGGAAGGCGACAATCCTCATGCAAACAACAACACTGACCAGATGATGAACGATGGAATGTTCAGAGGATTTATACAATTCATGCAACATCAGGCAAGAGTGGCTCCTGTACAAAATGTAGGTGGAAACACAGGCAACTTTCAGACGGTCATCGCTAAGCAGTTCAAGGAACTGGGACCACCGAAGTTTTTTGGAGAGCTAAAACCACTTAAGGCGGAGACGTGGATAAAGCAGATCTGCAAGATATTTGATATTTTGGGATGCTTTGAGGAGCAAAAGGTTCCCTTTGCCGCTTTCATGTTGCGTGCAGAGGTAGATTATTGGTGGGAATCTATAAAACGTACTCAACCTACCGCACTGAAGATGACTTGAGAGAAGTTCCAAGAATTGTTCAACGACAAGTATTTTCCCGAAAGTATTCGTCACATGAAAGAGGTAGAGTTCATTAAGCTGGAGCAAAACAACATGACAGTGTCGAAGTACGAAGCTCTGTTTGCCGAGTTGTCCCAGTTTGCATCCCATTTGTTTGATAATGAGGAGAGAATGACGTGAATGTTTCTAAGAGGTTTGAAACCCGAGATACGTCAATATCTTATCTCTCATAAACTGTGTTTATATTCAGATATTGTTAATAAGGCTCAGTTATTGGAGCGCGATAATGAGTCAACCCAACCAAAAGAGAGCAGCCGACAAAATGATAATACCAGTGATAACAGTCATCGAAGCGGTGACAATAAGCGTGGAGGGAATCAACATGCCATAAATGGTAACCACTTCGGTGGTAATCATGGCTAAAACAATAAGAATGGACATTTCAAGAAGAGGAGATTCAACATTGATGGAAAGACGTCAGCACCATCCCCCGTGGTTAAGGAAGGAGAACGACCACCTATCATATGCTTCAAATGCGGAGGGGAAGGATACATCAGTCCAAACTGCGCGATGCCGTCCAAAGCATGTTATAATTGTGGAAGAGAAGGTCACCTAGCCCGATTTTATCGTTCACTGAAGACAAGTTCAGCTAGGATGGAGGCACCAAAGGATGTCCCAGAAAAGTCAAAGCCAGTAGTGCAAGGGAGAGCGTTTGTCGTGACCTCCCAGAAAGCAAGGAACCCGAACGAGGTCATCACGGGTAAGCTTATCATAAACTCTAGCGAAGTATATACCTTATTTGATACCGGGTCTACCCATTCTTTTATTTCTCCTACTTGCGCTCAACGTTTAAATTCAACTTCGGAGAAATTAGACTTTAACTTATCTGTTGAAACTCCGTTGGGAGAAACCTTCATTACATCCACTGTTTATAAGTCTTGTTTGGTTCAAATCGGTACCCTCACATTACCTGTCGATCTTATTTCATTGAAAATACTTGCAATTGATGTAATTCTAGGGATTGATTGGTTAACTACTCATCATGCAAAAATTGATTATTTTCGTAAGATTGTTAGCTTTCATATTCCTAATCGACCTATTATGCGAATTCAAGCAAGCAAACCATTAAAATCAATCACTGTCATCTCAAGCCATAAAGCTATTCGTTTATTGAAAAACGGATGTCAAGCTTTCTTAGCTCATGTCACGGATCTAAAAAAAAATACGTCAGTGTTGAATGATATTTCTATTTTTAATGAATTTCCTGACGTATTCCGTAAAGAACTTCCTGGTCTACCCCAGAGCGTAAAATTGAATTTTGTATCGACCTTGAACCCGGTACAAAACCCATTTCCAAAGCCCCATATCGAATGGCTCCTATTGAACTTCAGAAGTTAAAGACCCAACTGCAGGAATTATTAGACATTGGCTTTATTCGTCCTAGTACTTCTCCTTGGGGTGCTCCTGTTCTATTCGTGAAGAAGAAAGATGGGAGTATGCGACTTTGTATTGATTATCGGGAGTTGAGTCATGTCACCATCAAAAATAGGTACCCATTGCCACATATTAATGACCTGTTTGACTAGTTGCAAGGTGCCAAATTCTTTTCAAAGATTGATCTTCGTTCCGGATATCACCAATTGAAGATTAGAACCGATGACATTCCAAAGACGGCTTTAACTCCTAAGACGAGCATTATGAATTCTTAGTCATGTCTTTTGGGTTGACTAATGCTCCTGCTGCCTTCATGGATATGATGAACCGAGTATTCAAGGAATATTTGGATCACTTTGTGGTCGTCTTTATTGATGACATCCTTATTTATTCCAAAAGTCGTGAAGATCATGAGCAACACTTGAGGCTAATACTCCAAAAGCTTCGTGAATATAAGCTTTATGCCAAGTTGAAGAAATGCGAGTTCTGGCTTGAGGAAGTAGCATTCCTTGGGTACGTGGTATCAAGTCATGAAATATCTGTTGACCCAGCAAAGATTAAAGCTATTCAAAGTTGGGAGCAACCTAAATCAAGTGATCAAGAATCGTAGCTTTCTCGACTTAGTGGGTTATTATCAGAGATTCGTAGAAGGGTTTTCTTGAATTGCTACTCCCTTAACTCAGCTGACTCGGAAAGATACAAAATTTGGTTGGAACGAGGAATGTGAGAAGAGTTTTCAAGAACTCAAGAGAAGACTCATTTTAGCACCTGTTCTGACAATACCATCTGGCTCGGAGGGATTTGTCATCTACAGTGATGCTTCGGGCAAAGGGTTAGGATGTGTTCTCATGCAACATGGGAAAGTCATAGCCTATGCCTCTCGACAACTCAAAGAATATGAGAGGAATTATCCTACTCATGATCTAGAGTTGGCAGCTGTTGTCTTCGTACTTAAAATTTGGAAGCATTACTTGTGTGGGGAGAAAGTGGAGATCTTTACGGATCATAAAAGCCTCAAATATTTCTTCACTCAAAAGGAACTCAACAAGCGACAGCGACGTTGGCTTGAACTGTTGAAAGATTATGATCATACCATTCAATATCAACTTGGAAAAGTGAACGTAGTAGCTGACACATTGAGTAGAAGATCATATGCGGATACGAGTGCGATATTGTCAATGCAAAGGCCCATTTTATATGACTTGCAAAGGATGGAGATAGAGATAAAGACTCCAGGGACCCAAGTGATGATGGCGAATATACGAGTGGAACTAACTTTAATCGATAAAGTTAAAGCTGTTCAAGCTACAGACCTGAAGCTGATGCGTATGAGGAAGAAAGTACAACAAGGAGCTATGCCGAAAGTAAGAATCTATGAAGAAGGAATAATTCGAGTCAACTCCAGACTTTGTGTTCCTAACGACCCTGATTTAAAGTATAAAATCATGATGGAGGCGCACAACACACCGTTTACAATCCATCTTGGGAGTACCAAAATGTATCATGATCTTCGACATACATTTTGGTGGGGAAATATGAAGAGGGAGATAGCGCTGTTTATCTCAAGGTGTTTAACTTTTCAACGAGTCAAGGAGAAGCA
This sequence comes from Panax ginseng, assembly GCA_020205605.1. Lineage (NCBI taxonomy): Eukaryota > Viridiplantae > Streptophyta > Magnoliopsida > Apiales > Araliaceae > Panax > Panax ginseng. The sequence continues at coordinate 123,197,155 of CM035132.1, read as the reverse complement.
TCAAGTACCAAAAGGTCCGTTGCAACCACTTGAAATTCGACAATAGAAGTGGGAGCACATTACCATGGATTTTGTTACTGGTCTTCCCAAGGTTACTCAAGGCATAGATGCAATTTGGGTCATTGTTGATAGATTGACCAAGTCTGCTCATTTCTTACCTATACGAGAAAATTATACACTTGAGCGTCTTGCTCGTATGTACATAAACGAGGTTGTAAGATTGCTTGGTATGCCAGTATCCATAGTTTCTGTTCGAGACCCAAGATTCACTTCACGATTTTGTGTTAGTTTGTAAAAAGCTATGGGCACGGATTTACAATTTAGTTCAGCATATCATCCTCATACGGACGGACAATAAGAGAGGGCTATTCAAACTCTTGAAAATTTATTAAGACTCTGTGTCCTTGAATTCAAGGGAAGTTGGGACAAGTTCTTACCATTGGTGGAGTTTTCCTACAACAACAGTTATCAAGCAAGTATTGGCATGGCTCCATTCGAAGCGTTGTATGGAAGAAAGTGTCATTCTCCAGTATGCTGGGATGAGGTGGGTGAAGAAACGTTGTTGGGACCCGAGTTAGTATGTATGACTACGGAAAATATACAAATAATCCAGCAACGTATAAAAACCTCACAAGACCGACAAAAGAGTTATGCTGATCTTCATCGAAAAGACGTGGAATTCTATATTGGAGATCATGTGTTGCTCCATGGAAAGGAGTTATGAGATTTGGAAAGAGAGAAAAGCTCAATCCTTGATTCATTGCCCCATTTTTAATCCTCGATCGAGTAGGGACTGTAGTCTATAGACTTGCTTTACCGCCAAGTATGTCTCGTGGTCATAACGTTTTTCATATATCTATGTTACGTAAATATGTGAAAGACCCGAACCACATTATTGAGTTAGAACCGGATGAAATATCGGAAGATTTAATGTATGAAGAGGTTCCTGTTCAAATCTTGGATAAGAAGGAACATATTCTATGCTCCAAGGTTATACCTCAAGCTAAAGTTTTATGGAGTAACCACGATGTTGAGGAAATGACCTGGGAGTTAGAATCTGAAATGAAATCAAGGTATCCTTACCTCTTCGACATACCAGGTACGTACCCTAATTTTGAGGGCTAAATTTCATAAGAAAGGGAGATTGTAAGACCCCAACTTTTATGAATAAAAATGTATTTTCTATAAATATCATTTTTGAATATTATGGAATAAATTTGATATAATGTTATAGTTGTGGGTAATATTTATAAATTTTACAAAGTACACAAGTTGTTATATAATATTAGATTGGTCGGGGAATATTCGTTTTAAACAGGGATTGAGAAAACGACAAAAATATTTTTTTATGAAAATAACGGCGAAAGTTTTACCGATTAGTTGTTGAAACACCCTGTTTAAAAGTAATGCAGAATACTGCAGCGGTTGCATAGTAGCACCTTGTATTGATTATTGGTGCTTACATGAGAAGTCATTCGGTTTTATTCAATTATTGTCGATATTTTATATATTATTAAATCAATAATTGAGATAGACAGAGTTATTAATATTATTATTTGCATTATTAACGATGTGTCAGAAGTTCTCGCCAAGGAGAGGTTTGGTCACCTAATTGCGCGCCCAATAGGAGAAATCCTTATTGAAAAGCCCCTCTTTCCTAGGAACGACACAGTCGATTAATAGTGTGAATAATAATAATGATGATGAAGTTTTGTTTTATTAGTATTATTAATGTAATAAAACAGAAAAAGCTTTTTTATATAAAAATGTAATACTTTTATAAAGTTATTCATTTTATTAGGCTAATAGTAAAATCTTTTATATAAAATGTATACTTTTATAAAGTTATCTGTTTTATTAGACAATAATTAGAATATATTATATTTTGTTATGCATAGTGTTTGCATAGTGCATGCATAGTATTTGCATAGTAAAATATTTTTATATAAAATAGAATACTTTTATAAAGTTATTCATTTTATTAGATTATAAATAGAATATATTATATTTTATTGTAAACCAATCTGGACCGTCTGTTTAAGGTAAATCAATCTGGACCATTCATGAATTGGTTACTATTCAGTCCATTCTTCTATAAATAGAAGCTCATTCCTTCATTATTTCTTACAAATTCACTGAAACTCTAGAGAGAGAAACTATAGAGAGAAAGAAGAAAAGTATTATGCTACTTCACTACTCCGATATCAAGTTTCTTTTACGGTAATGGGGTATTATTTTTTTGTCATATTCATGAAGAGAACTTCTGTTATTCCATTCTTTATTATTCTGTTGAAATAACCTGTATACGCGGTCTACCCTATACTTGGTGAAATTCTCCTGTTATTCCATTATTTATTATTCTCCTGGAATAACCTGTCTATGCGAAGTACCGCATACATGGTGAAATTCTGTTGTTATTCCATTCTTTATTATTACATTGGAATATCACATGCATGCGTTTTACGTGGGACTGGTTCCGCTCTTTATTATTACATTGGAATATCCCGTCACTGCATGCGTTTCTGTTGGACCGACCCGTTCCGTTATTTATTATTACTGTTGGAATAACTTTATCTACATCTGAAATACCGCATGCATGGTGATTTCTTTTGTTATTCCATTCTTTATTATACTCAGTTGGTTAAAGTTTTGACTTCTATACTCCATGAAATTAGTGGAATATCCTTGCTATTTACGCTTCATCCAATATCTTTTCATGGAAATATTCTTCTGAGCATTCTTGAATTTTACACTACAAAGAAGTATCATGTTGACAATTTGGACGTTATTAGTTCCTGGATAAATTAATTCTTGAACTCGTTTTATTGAATTCTTATATCATTGTCATCATCCTCATATTTATATTTTGTTGAAAGTCATCTGTGGCCTGTAGTGCATAGATGGACTTGGTATGATTATGACCAGGGATTATTCGATGTAATCATGACCGTAATGTTACAAATGATGTGGTAAAAGTCCTCATTGGCCCGTAGTGCATTGATGGACAATTGTTGGCATGATTATGACCATTGATGAATACACAAATATCCTTGGCCCGTAGTGCATGGATAATTTGTGGTTTGTGATACTAGTGAATATCCTTGGCCGTAGTACACGGATGATGTGGATTATTTATTAAGCTAAGTCCCAGCGATAAAAGTGATGAAAAACCTTTTAAATCATAAAAGATAGTAGATTTTATTCTCTACTTGACTCTTTTAATGGATTACATGTTCCACTGCAGTTAAACTTGATGTCTATTGTATTTTATCAGTTTAACACTGTTGAAGACTAATGATAATTTATTCTGTATTATCCTAGTCATAATATTTCTTCTTTGGCTAGTTGAGCTCACCCTTTCTTTCTTTGTTCTCTTGAGAAATGAGAACGTGGCAGGACTAGTCGGAAACCGGGTGTGACGGTCCGGATAGTAGTATTAGTAGTCCTCACTATTCTCATTAAATAGTGTGACAATAAATGTAATGAGGACTTATTACGAGAGTGGATATTGTCTAGAAGACAATATTTGTATTAAAACTCTCAGCTCTCTTGTTGTATATTAAAGATTGTATTTGTATTCTGTACCATGTATTTAGCGACTCAGAATAGGTGATGAATACCTATTTTGGGGGCGTCACAGTTGGTATCAAAGCTTAGGGATATGATCCCTGGCTGAGATATGAGACAAGAACTAGGAGGGGAGAGATGGGGAATTCCTTCGCTAGTATGACCTACATAAGTTTATTTGATATTTAATTGGTCGGTCAGAGTATAGGGATAATATGTGATATGTTAATTAACCCTTGTTTTGTGGCAGTGTTTGAAAATGGCATCCGATAATGTTGAGAACATTAATGGAGCACAGGAGACCGTTGAGTCTCCACAGATCAATAATCAGGATAATGTGCATCAGGAAGGCGACAATCCTCAAGCAAACAACAACACTGACCAGATGATGAACGATGGAATGTTCAGAGGATTTATGCAATTCGTGCAACATCAGGCAAGAGCGGCTCCTGTACAAAATGCAGGTGGAAACACTGGCAACTCTCGGACGGTCACCGCTAAGCAGTTCAAGGAACTGAGACCAACGGAGTTTTTTAGAGAGCCAAAACCACTTTAGGCAGAGACGTGGATAAAGCAGATCTGCAAGATATTTGATGTTTTGGGATGCTCTGAGGAGCAAAAGGTTCCCTTTGCCGCCTTCATGTTGCGTGCAGAGGCAGATTACTGGTGGGAATCTATAAAACGTACTCAACTTGCCGCACTCAAGATGACTTGGGAGAAGTTCCAAGAATTGTTCAACGACAAGTATTTTCCCGAAAGTATTCATCACATGAAAGAGGTAGAGTTCATTAAGCTGGATCAAAACAACATGACCGTGTCGAAGTACGAAGCCAAATTTGCTGAGTTGTCCTGGTTTGCGTCCCATTTGATTGATAATGAGGAGTGAATGACGCGAATGTTTCTAAGAGGTTTGAAACCCGAGATACGTCAATCTCTTATCTCTCATAAACTGTGTTTATATTCAGATGTTGTTAATAGGGCTCAGTTATTGGAGCGCAATAATGAGTCAACCCAACCAAAAGAGCGGAAATGACAAAATGATAATACTAGTGATAATGCTTATCGATCGAGCGGTGACAATAAGCGTGGAGGGAATCAACATGCCAGAAATGGTAACCACTTCGGTGGTAATCATGGCCAAAATAATAAGAATGGACATTTCAAGAAGAGGAGATTCAACAATGATGGAAAGACGTCAGCACCATCACTCGTGGTTAAGGAAGGAGAACGACCACCTATCATATGCTTCAAATGCGGAGGTGAAGGACACATCAGTCCAAAATGCGCGATGCCGTCCAAAGCATGTTATAATTGTGGAAGAGAAGGTCACCTAACCCGATTTTATCGTTCACCGAAGACAAGTTCAGCTAGGATGAAGGCACCAAAGGACGTCCTAGAAAAGTCAAAGCCAGTAGTGCAAGGGAGAGCGTTTGTCTTGACCTCCCAGAAAGCAAATAAGCCGAACGAGGTCATCACGGGTAAGTTTATCATAAACTCTAGCGAAGTATATACCTTATTTGATACCGGGTCTACCCATTCTTTTATTTCTCCTACTTTCTCTTAACGTTTAAATTTTACTCTGGAGAAATTAGACTTTGACTTATCTGTTGAAACTCCGTTGGGAGAAACCTTCATTACATCCACTGTTTATAAGTCTTGTTTGGTTCAAATCGGTACCCTCATATTACCTGTCGATCTTATTTCATTGAAAATACTTGCATTTGATGTAATTCTAGGGATTGATTGGTTAACTACTCATCATGCAAAAATTGATTATTTTTGTAAGGTTGTTAGCTTTCATATTCCTAATCAACCTATTATGCGAATTCAAGCAACCAAACCATTAAAATCAATCACTGTCATCTCAAGCCATAAAGCTATTCGTTTATTGAAAAAGGGATGTTAAGCTTTCTTAGCTCATGTCACGGATCTAAACAAAAATACGTCAGTTTTGAATGATATTTCTATTGTTAATGAATTTCCTGACGTGATCTGAAGAACTTCCTGGCCTACCCCCAGAGCGTGAAATTGAATTTTGTATCGACCTTGAACCCGGTACAAAATCCATTTCCAAAACCCCATATCGAATGACTCCCATTGAACTTCAGGAGTTAAAGACCCAACTGCAGGAATTGTTAGACATTGGCTTTATTCATCCTAGTACTTCTCCTTGGGGTGCTCCTGTTCTATTCGTGAAGAAGAAAGATGGGAGTATCCGACTTTGTATTGATTATCAAGAGTTGAAGCATGTCACCATCAAAAATAGGTATCCATTGCCACGTATTGATGACCTGTTTGACCAGTTGCAAGGTGCCAAATTCTTTTCAAAGATTGATCTTCGTTCTGGATATCACCAATTGAAGATTAGAACCGATGACATTCCAAAGATGGCTTTCAGAACCTGGTACGGGCATTATGAATTCCTAGTCATGTCTTTTGGATTGACTAATGCTCCTACTGCCTTCATGGATATGATTAACCGAGTATTCAATGAATATTTGGATTACTTTGTGGTCGTCTTTATTGATGATATCCTTATTTATTCCAAAAGACGTGAAGATCATGAGCAACACTTGAGGCTAATACTCCAAAAGCTTTGTGAATATAAGCTTTATGCCAAGTTGAAGAAATGTGAGTTTTGGCTTGAGGAAGTAACATTCCTTTGGCACGTGGTATCAAGTCATGGAATATCTGTTGACCCAGCAAAGATTGAAGCTATTCAAAGTTGGGAGCAACCTAAATCAGTGACCGAAGTACTTAGCTTTCTCGGCTTAGCTGGTTATTATCGGAGATTCGTAGAAGGGTTTTCTCGAATCGCTACTCCCTTAACTCAGCTGACTCGGTAAGATACAAAATTTGGTTGGAACGAGGAATATGAGAAGAGTTTTCAAGAACTCAAGAGAAGACTCATTTCAGCACCTGTTCTGACAATACCATCTGGCTCGGAGGGATTTGTCATCTACAGTGATGCTTCGGGCAAAGGGTTAGGATGTGTTCTCATACAACATGGGAAAGTCATAGCCTATGCCTCTCGACAACTCAAAGAATATGAGAGGAATTATCCTACTTATGATCTAGAGTTGGCAGCTGTTGTCTTCACACTTAAAATTTGGAGGCATTACTTGTATGGGGAGAAAGTGGAGATCTTTACGGATCATAAAAGCCTCAAATATTTCTTCACTCAAAAGGAACTCAACATGCGACATCGACGTTGGCTTGAACTATTGAAAGATTATGATCATACCATTCAATATCAACTTGGAAAAGCGAACGTGGTAGCTGACACATTGAGTAGAAGATCATATGCGGGTACGAGTGCGATATTGTCAACGCAAAGGCCCATTTTATATGACTTGAAAAGGATGGAGTTAGTACGTATGACTACAGAAAAGATACAAACTATCCGGTAACATATAAAAACCTCACAAGACCGACAAAAGAGTTATGCTGATCTTCATCGAAAGGACGTGGAATTCGATATTGGAGATCATGTGTTGTTACGTGTTGCTCCATGGAAAGGAGTTACGATATTTGGAAAGAGAGAAAAGCTCAATCCTTGATTCATTGGCCCATTTTTTATCCTTGATTGAGTAGGGACTGTAGCTTATAGACTTGTTTTACTTCCAAGTATGTCTTGTGTTCATAACGTTTTTCATAAATCCATGTTACATAAATTTGTGAAAGACTTGAACCACATTATTGAGTTAGAACCGGACTAAATAGCGGAAGATTTAACGTATGAAGAGGTTCTTATTCAAATCTTGGATAAGAAGGAACATATTCTACGCTCCAAGGTTATACCTCAAGTTAAAGTTTTATGGAGGAACCACGATGTTGAGGAAATGACCTGGGAGTTAGAATCTGAAATGAAATCAAGGTATCCTTACCTCTTCGACATACCAGGTACGTACCCTAATTTCGAGGGCGAAATTTCATAAGAAGGGGAGATTGTAAGACCCCAACTTTTATGAATAAAAATGTATTTTCTATAAATATCATTTTTGAATATTATGGAATAAATTTGATATAATGTTATAGTTGTGGGTAATATTTATAAATTTTGCAAAGTACACAAGTTGTTATATAATATTCGATTGGTCGGGGAATATTCGTTTTAAACAAGTAATATTCGTACGACGACACAATCATTGGTGGACCCCACCACGGAATTATTGTCGGATTGAGAAAACGATAAAAATATTTTTTATGAAAATAACGGCGGAAGTTTTATCGTTAACTATTAAAACACCCAATGTTAAAAGTACAAGAATATGCATGGTTGCATAGTAGCACACGATATTGATTATTGATGCTTACGTGAGAAGTCATTCGGTTTTATTCAATTATTGTCGATATATTATATATTATTAAATCAATAATTGAGATGACAGAGTTATTAATATTATTATTTACATTATTAGCGATGTCTAGAAGTTCTGCCAAGGAGAGGTTTGGTCACCTAATTGCGCGCCATTAGGGAGAAATCCTTATTGGAAAGGCCCTCTTTCCTGGGAACGACCTGGTCGATTAATAGTGTGAATAATAATAATGATGATGAAGTTTTGTTTTATTAGTATTATTAATGTAATAAAACAGAAAAGCTTTTTATATAAAACAAAATACTTTTATAAAGTTATTCATTTTATTAGGCTAATAGTAAAATATTTTTATATTAAACAGAATACTTTTATAAAGTTATCTGTTTTATTAGATAATAATTAGAATATATTATATTTTATTATGCATAGTATTTGCATAGTGCATGCATAGTGTTTGCATAGTAAAATCTTTTATATAAAATAGAATACTTTTATAAAGTTATTCGTTTTATTAGATTATAAATAAAATATATTATATTTTATTATAAACCAATCTGGATAGTTCGTTTAAAGTAAATCAATCTGAGCATTCTTGAATTTTACTCTACAAAGAAGTATCATGTTGACAATTTGGACGTTATTAGTTCCTGGATAAATTAATTCTTGAACTTGTTTTATTGAATTCTTATATCATTGTCATCATCCTCATATTTATATTTTGTTGAAAGTCATCTGTGGCCTGTAGTGCATTGATGGACTTGGTATGATTATGACCAGGATTATTGATTGTAATCATGGCCCGTAATGTTACAAATGAGGTAGTAAAAGTCCTCATTGGCCCGTAGTGCATTGATGGACAGTTGTTGGCATGATCATGACCATTGATGAATACACAAATATCCTTGGCCCGTAGTGCATAGATAATTTGTTGTTTGTGATACTAGTGAATATCCTTAGCCGTAGTGCAGGGATGATGTGGATTATTTATTAAGCTAAGTCCCAGCGATAAAAGTGATGAAAAACCTTTTAAATCATAAAAGATAGTAGATTTTATTCTCTACTTGACTCTTTTAATGGATTACATGTTTCATCGAGTTAAACTTGATGTCTATTGTATTTTATCGGTTTAACAACATTTGAAGACTAATGATAATTTATTACGTATTATCCTAGTCATAATATTTCTTCTTGGGCTAGTTGAGCTCGCCTTTCTTTCACCGCTCTCTCTTGAAATGAGAACGTGGCAAATGACTAGTCGGGAAGCGGAGTGATGGTCCGGATGATAGTATTAGTAGTCCTCACTATTCTGTTAAATAGTGTGACAATAAATGTAATGAAGAATTATTCTGAGAGTGGATATTGTCTAGAAGACAATATTTGTATTAAAACTCTTAGCTCTCTTGTTGTATATTAAAGATTGTATTTGTATTCTGTACCATGTATTTGGCGACTCAGAATAGATGATGTATACCTATTTTGTGGGCGTCACAACAAATACAAACTTAATTATACAAACGTCGTGTAATATACGACAAAACATAGCTGAGAGTTTAAACAGGAATATTGCCTTCTAGACAATATCCACTCTCAAATAGAGTCCTCATTACATTTATTGTCACACTATTTTATAGAATAGTGAAGACTACTATAACACCATCTCGGACCATCACTCCATTCCGCGACTAGTCCCGGCTACGTTCTCATTTACTAAAGAGAACAATGAAAGCAAAAGGGTTAGCTCAACTAGCCCAGTAAGAAATATTATGACTAAGATAATGCAGAATAAATTATCATTAGCCTTCAACAATGTTAAACTGATAAAATACAATAAACATCAAGTTTAACTGTAGCAGAATAAGCAATCCATTAGAAGAGTCAAGTAGAGCATGATATCTACTATCTTCTATGATTTAAAATGTTTTCATCAATTTTATCATTTGAGACTCAGCTTAATAAATAAACCACATCATCGAGTCATCCCTGCACTACGTGTGACGCCCCCAAAATAGGTACACATCACCCATCTTGGGTCGTCAGATACAAGGTACTGAATACAAATACAAACTAATTTTATAACAGTCGTGTAAAATACGAAAAAACATAAATTGAGAGTTTTAATAAGAATATTGTCATCTAGACAATATCTACACTCAAAGGAGTCCTCAATACATTTATTGTCACACTATTTAACAGAATAGTGAGGACTACTAATACTATCATCCGGACCGGCCACTCCGCTCCCGACTAGCCTTTGCCACGCTCGTTCTCATTTCCTCAAGAGAACAAAGAAAGAAAGGGTGAGCTCAACTAGCCCAAGAAGAAATATTATGACTAAGATAATGCAGAATAAATTATCATTAGTCTTCAATAATGTTAAACTGATAAAATACAATAGACATCAAGTTTAATTACAGCGGAATAAGAAATCCATTAGAAGAGTCAAGTAGTGCATGATATCTACTATCTTCTATGATTTAAAATGTTTTCATCAATTTTATCACGAGACTCGACAATAAATAAACCACATCATCGAGTCATCCCTGCTATACGGGCCAAGGATATTCATTAAATTATCAATGGTCATGACTATACTGAATAATCCCTAGTCATAATTATACCAAAAACTGTCCGTCAATACACTACAGGCCACTGAGGACTTTTACCACATCATTTATAACATTACAGGTCATGATTATACCAAATAATCCCTGGTCATAATCATACCAAGTCCATCTATGCACGTAAGCCAAAGATGACTTTCATCATAATATAAGCATGATGATGATGACAATGACATAATAATTCAATAAAACAAGTTTAAGAATAAATTTTAAATATTTATAAGTTAATTTATCCTGAACTCAATAATGTCCAAATTGTCAACATGATACTGCTTTGTGGAGTAAAATTCAAGAATGCTCAGAAGAATATTTCTATGAAAAGATATTGGATGAAGCGCAAATATCAAGGATATTCCACTAATTTCATAGAGTATAGAAGCCAAAATTTTAACCAAATGAGTATCATAGAATATATGAAAAAGCAATGGATTTTCACCCGCCATGCGGTAATCCACGGAGACAGATCATTTCCACAATTTAAAAAGAAATGAATACGAAGGGTCATTCACCATGCATGTGGTAATCCGCATAGACAGGTTATTCCAACAGAATAATAAAGAATGGAATAACAGAAGAATTCACCATGCATGCGATAGACCGCATGATAAAGTTTATTTCAATAGAATAATAAATAATGGAACCAGGTCATGCGTAAACGCATACGCATGTGATATATTCCAACAGAATAATAAATAATGGAACTAGGTCATGCGTAAACGCATAGACATGATATTCCAACAGAATAATAGAGAATGGAATAACAAAAGACTTCACGGTGCATGTGATGTAATCAGCATGCATGAATGTGTTATTCCAACAAAATAATAAATAATGGAACTAGGTCATGCGTAATACACACAGATAGTATATTCCAACAGAATAATAAAGAATGGAATAACAGAAGAATTTCACCATGTATGCGGATTGCAGACATACAAAAGTTATTCAACAACGAATAATAAGGAATGGAATAACAGAAGAATTTCACCATGTATGCGGTACTTCCCATATACAGGTTATTCCAATAGAATAATAAAGAATGGAATAACAGAAGTTCTCTTCATGAATACGAAAGAAATAATACCCCTTACCTTATAAAGAAGAGTACTCTGACGGGTAGGGCGGTGATATACTTGAAGAAAACTTGCACTACACTCAAAGTTTCTTAAAACTCTAAAGAAATACGCTAAAGATTATAGAAGAGAATTCTCTGAATTTCCGGTGTGATTTCAATTCTAATTAAGCATCCTATTTATAGAAAAATAGAAAGGATACTATGCAATAAAATAAAATAAAATTAAAAATATATATTTATATATTTTATTTAAAATCTAATAAAACAATTAACTTTATAAAAGTATTCTATTTTATATAAAAAGATTTTACTATGCAAACACTATGCAGTACTTATACAAATACTATACATAATAAAATATATTATATTCTAATTATTGTCTAATAAAACAAATAACTTTATAAAAGAATTCTATTTTATATAAAAGATTTTACTATGCAAAACACTATGCAAACACTATACATAATAAAATATAATATATTCTAATTATTGTCTAATAAAACAAATAACTTTATAAAAGTATTACATTTTTATATTAAAAGCTTTTCTGCTTTTATTACATTAATAATACTAATAAAACAAAATTTATATATATATATATATATATGTATATATATATAAACTTTTGATTTCATAAAAAGACACCTCAATATATTTAACAACATTTACCATCATTATTATAATTCACAATATTAATCGACCAGGTCGTTCCCAGGAAAGAGGGGGCTTTCCAATAAGGATTTCTCTATATTGGCGCGCAATTAGGTGACCAAACTTCTACTTGACAGAACTTTTAGTTATCGTTAATATTGCAAATAATAATATTAATAACTTTGTTATCTCAATTATTGATTTATAAATATATAAAATATCGACAATAATTGAATCAAATAACGTGAGATACTATGCAACAATTACTGTAGCAATAATTGAACAAAACTGAGTGACTTCTCACATAAGCATCAATAATCAATACCGTGTGCTACTATGCAACCACGCATATTACTGTACTTTTAACACCGGGTGTTTCAACACTTAATGGTAAAACTTCTGCCGTTATTTTCATAAAAACATTTTTGTCATTTTCTCAATCCGACAATAATTTCGTTGTAGGGGTCCACTAATGATTATTAATAAGTCGCATTTAATATTCTCTCGTTAAAACGAATATTCCCAGACCAATCGAATAATATATAACAACTTGCATACTTTTCAAAATTTCTATATATTACCCACAACTATAACATTATATCAAATTTACTCCATAATATTCAAAAATGATATTTATTGAAAATTTATCTTTATTCCTAAAAGTTGGGGTCTTACACTACGGGCCAAGGACATTCATTAAATCATTAATGGTCATGACTAAACCGAATAATCCCTGGTCATAATCATACCAAAAACTGTCCATCAATGCACTATAGGCCACTGAGGACTTTTACCACAACATTTATAACATTACAGGTCATAATTATACCGAATGATCCCTGGTCAAAATCATACCAAGTCCATCTATGCACGTAAGCCAAAGATGACTTTCATCACAATATAAGCATGATGATGATGACAATGACATAATAATTCAATAAAACAAGTTTAAGAATAAATTTTAAGGATTTATAAGTTAATTTATCCTGAAATCAATTACATTCAAATTGTCAACATGATATTGCTTTGTGGAGTAAAATTCAAGAATGCTCAGAAGAATATTTCCATAAAAAGATACTGGATGAAGCGCAAATATCCAGGATATTCTACTAATTTCACGGAGTATAGAAGCCAAATATTTAACCAACTGAGTATAATAGAATGTATGAAACTGCAAATGGATTTTCGCCCACCATGCGGTAATCCACGTAGACAGATCATTTCCACAATTTAATAAGGAATGAATACGAAGGATCATTCACCATGCATGCGGTAATCCACATAGACAGGTTATTCCAATAGAATAATAAAGAATGAAATAACAGAAGAATTCACCAGGCATGCGATAGACCACACAAATAGGTTATTCCCAACAGAATAATAAGGAATGGAACCAGGTCATGCGTAATCCGCACAGACAGGATATTCCAATAGAATAATAAAGAATGGAACCAGGTCATGCGTAATTCGCACAGACATGATGTTCCAACAGAATAATAAAGAATGGAACAAGGTCATACGTAATCCACACAGACAAGATATTCCAACAGAATTCACCAGGCATGCGATAGACCGCATAGACAGGTTATTCCAGCAGAATAATAAAGAATGGAATAATAGAAGAATTTCACCATGTATGCGGTACTTCGCATAGACATGTTATTCCAACATAATAATTAAGAATGGAATAACAACCCTTACGAGTATTGAAAGAAAAAACTCTCTTCATTAATACGAAAGTATAATACCCCTTACCTTAGAAGAAGAGTGGATACTGGAATAGTGAGGTAGCAGACTTCTCTTCGTCTTTCTCTCTATAATTTCTCTCTATAATAATTGTTCTATAGCTTTAGTGAATTGGTGAGAAATGAAGGAAGAATGAGCTTCTATTTATAGAAAAATATAGTTTCGATAATTACACGTTTTGAGGCTCAAAATATTACAATATAATACCTTCATCTTTTTCTTCATTTTTAATTTAGTCTTGTAAGTATTATCAAACTTGCACCACCTCCCCTAATAGTAAATAATGTGAATCAATAGTTCAATCATGTGAATCAATAGTTATAATCATGTGAAAATACTGAATTACAAAGATAAGTATCTCCATCTATACCTCCATTTTTAACTTAGTCATGCAAGTATTATCAATCTTGCACCAACGCCCCTAATAGTACAAGAATGTGAATCAATAGTACACACATGTGAACAAATAGTTATAATCATTTGAATTAATAGCAATTAATTGCTCATTTATCCGATTAATTACCCGATTGGTCAGTAAAACTTCCAGACATCAATTAATATCGAAATAAATGTCAATTTCCACTAACACTAATAATTCCAACATAATGGAACTATCAATTTCATCTTTAATCAACACGAACTTATTCATCATAAATATTATAACACACAATATTTAACAACCAGGTCGTTCCCAGGAAAGAGGAGGCTTTCCGATAAGGATTTCTCCTTATTGGCGCTCAATTAGACAACCAAACCTCTCCTTGACAGAACTTCTAGACATTGTAAATATTGTAATTTAATAATATGAATAACTTTGTCGTCTCAATTATTGATTTAATAATATAACATATTATGCAGAAGATACTGTGACAATAATTGAATCAATAATATGAAAGATATGATGCAACAATTACTGTAGCAATAATTGAATATAACTGAGTGACTTCTCACGTAAGCATCAATAATCAATACCTGTATACTATGCAACCACGCCAGACATCGTACTTTTTTACTACCGGGTAGTTCAACAGTTTTAACGGTAAAACTTCACCGTTATTTTATAAAAGATAATTACGTAGCTTTCTAACTACGACAATACTTTCGTTAGGGGGTCCACTTAATGATTGTGTCTTGGTCGTCATTTAATATTTTCTCTCGTTAAAACGAATATTCCCCACCAATCGAATATTATATAACCACTTGCTTACTTTGATAAATTTGTAAATATTACCCACAACTATAACATTATTTTATATCCATACCATAATATTCAAAAATATATTTTAAGAGAAATTAATCTTTATTCATAAAAGTTGGGGTCTTACAACCTCCCTTTCTTATGAAATTTCATCCTTGAAATTAGGGTACGTACCAGGTATATCGAAGAGGTGAGGATATTTTGAATTCATCTCATATTCTAACTCCCAGGTCATTTCTTCCACATCGTGGTTTCTCCACAAAACTTTAACTTGAGGTATAACCTTGGAGCGTAGAATATGATCCTTCTTATCCAAGATTTTAACAGGTAATTCTTCATACGTTAAATCTTCTTCTATATCGTCTGGTTCTATTTCAATAATGTGGTTCGAGTCTTTCACATATTTACGTAACATAGATATGTGGAAAACGTTATGAACACGAGACATACTTGGCGGTAAGGCGAGTCTATAGGCCACAGTTCCTACTCGTTCGGGGATTATAAATGGGCCAATGAATCGAGGATTGAGCTTTCCTCTCTTTACAAATCTCGTAACTCCTTTCCATGGAGAAACACGTAACAACACATGATCTTGAATATTGAATTCCACGCCTTTTCGATGAAGATCAGCATAACTCTTTTGTCAATCTTGTGAGATTTTTATACGTTTTTGGATCATTTGAATCTTTCTATAGTCATACGTACCAACTCTGGTCCCAACAACGTTGCTTCACCCACCTCATCCCAGCATACTAGAGAATGACACTTTCTTCTATACAACGCCTCAAATGGAGCCATGCCAATACTTGCTTGATAACTATTGTTGTAGGAAAACTCCACCAATGGTAAGAACTTGTCCCAACTTCCCTTGAAGTCAAGGACACAATGTCTTAATAAATCTTCAAGAGTTTGAATTGTTCTTTCCGACTGCCCATCCATTTGAGGATGATATGCCGAACTAAATCATAAATCCGTACCCATAGCTTTTTGCAAACTAACCCAAAATCTTGAAGTGAATCTTGGGTCTCGATCAGAAACTATGGATACTGGCATACCATGCAATCTT
This sequence comes from Panax ginseng, assembly GCA_020205605.1. NCBI lineage: Eukaryota > Viridiplantae > Streptophyta > Magnoliopsida > Apiales > Araliaceae > Panax > Panax ginseng. The sequence continues at coordinate 123,180,912 of CM035132.1, read as the reverse complement.
ATGATCTCGTTTTTGTACATACTAGCAAGACGTTCAAGTGTATAAGTTTGTCGTATCGGTAAGAAATGAGCAGACTTGGTCAATCTATCAACAATGATCCAAATCGCATCTATGCCTTAAGAAACCTTGGGAAGACTAGTAACGAAATCCGTGGTAATGTGCTCCCACTTCCATTCTGGAATTTCAAGTGGTTGAAATGGACCTTTTGGCACTTGATGCTCCGCCTTGACTCGTTGACAAGTTAGATACCTTAAGATAAACCCCGCTATCTCTCTCTTCATATTGCTCCACCAAAATGAATGTCAAAGATCACGATACATTTTGGTACTCCCAGGATGGATTACAAACGGTGTGTTGTGCGCTTCCATCATGATTTTATACTTCAAGTCAGAATCGTTAGGAACACAAAGTCTGGAGTTGACTCGAAGTATTCCTTCTTCATTGATTCTTGCTTCTAAAATAGCACCTTCTTGCACTTTCTTCCTCATACGCATCGGCTCCAGGTCTGTAGCTTGAGCAGCTTTAACTTTGTCAATTAAAGTCAGTTCCACTCATATATTTGCCATCATCACATGGGTCCCTGGAGTCTTTAACTCTATTTCCATCCTTTCCAAGTCATACAAAATGGGCCTTTGCATTGACAATATTGCACTCGTACCCGCATATGATCTTTTACTCAATGTGTTAGCTACTACGTTCGCTTTTCCAGGATGGTATTGGATGGTATAATCATAATCTTTCAACAACTCAAGCCATCGTCATTACCGCATGTTGAGTTCCTTTTGAGTGAAGAAATATTTGAGGCTTTTATGATCCGTATAGATCTTCACCTTCCCTCCATATAGGTAATGCCTCCAAATCTTAAGCGCAAAAACGACTGCTGCCAACCCTAGATCATAAGAAGGATAATTCCTCTCATATTCTTTGAGTTATCGCTAGGCATAAACTATGACTTTCCCATGTTGCATGAGAACACATCCTAACCCTTTACCTGAAGCATCACTGTAGATGACAAATCCTCTCGAGCCGATGGTATTGTCGAGCAGTCTTGAAATGAGTCTCCTCTTGAGTTCTTGAAAACTCTTTTTCACATTCCTCGCTCCAACCGAATTTTGTATCTTTTCGAGTCAGCTGAGTTAATGGAGTAGCGATTCGAGAAAACCCTTATACAAATCTTCGATAATAACCAGCTAAGCCGAGAAAGCTACGTACTTCGGTCACTGACTTAGGTTGCTCCCAGCTTTGAATTGCTTTAATCTTTGTCGGGCCAACAGATATTCCATGATTTGATATCACGTACCCAACGAATGCAACTTCCTCAAGCCAGAACTCACATTTCTTCAACTTGGCATAAAGCTTGTTTTCACGAAGCTTTTGAAGTATTAGCCTCAAGTGTTGCTCATGGTCTTCACGGGTTTTGGAGTATATGAGGATGTCATCAATAAAGACGACCACAAAGTGATCCAAATATTCCTTGAATACTCGGTTCATCATGTCCATGAAGGCAGCAGGATCATTAGTAAATCCAAAAGACATGACTAAGAATTCATAATGCCCGTACCGAGTTCTGAAAGTAGTCTTTATCATGTCATCAGTTTTAATCTTCAACTGATGATATCCGGAACGAAGATCAATCTTTGAAAAGAATTTGGCTCTTGCAATCGGGTCAAACAATTCAATCAATGCGAGGCAACGGGTACCTATTTTTGATGATGACATGATTTAACTCCCGATAATCAATACAAAGTCGCATACTTCCATCTTTCTTCTTTATGAATAGAACAGGAGCATCCCAAGGAGACGTATTAGGATGAATGAAACCGATGTCTAACAATTCCTGTAGTGGGTTTTTAACTCCTGAAGTTCAATAGGAACCATTCGATATGAGGCTTTGGAAATGAGTTTTATACCGGATTCAAGGTCGATACAAAATTCAATTTCACGCTCTGGGGGTAGGCCAGGAAGTTCTTCAGGGAATACGTCAGGAAATTTATTAACAATAGAAATATCATTCAAATCTGACGTATTTTTATTTAAATCCGTGACATAGGCTAAGAAATCTTGACATTCGTTTTTCAATAAACGAATAGCTTTATGACTTGATATGACAGTGATTGATTTTAGTGGTTTGGTTGCTTAAATTCGCATAATAGGTTGGTTAGGAATATGAAAGCTAACAACCTTATAAAAATAATCGATTTTAGCATGATGAGTAGTTAACCAATCAATCCCTAAAATCACATCAAATGCAAGTATTTTCAAGGAAATAAGATCGACAGGTAACATGCAGTTACCGATTTGAATCAAACAAGACTTATAAACCATGGATGTAATGAAGGTTTCTCCCAATGGAGTTTCAACAGATAGTCAAAGTCTAATTTCTCTGGAGTCAAATTTAAATGTTGAGCTCAAGTAGGAGAAATAAAGGAATGGGTAGAACCGGTATCAAATAAATTATAAACTTTGCTAGAGTTTATGATTAGCTTACTCGTGATCACCTCGTTCGGATTCCTCGCTTTTTGGGAGGTTACGACAAACGCTCTCCCTTGAACTATCGGTTTGGTCTTGTCTGGGACACCCTTTGATGCCTCCATCCCAACTGGACTTGACTTTGGTGCACGACAAAATCGGGCTAGGTGACCTTCTTTTCCACAATTGTAACATGCTTTGGACTGCATCGTGCATTTTGGACTTATGTGTCCTTCCCCTCCACATTTGTAACATATGACCGGTAGTCGTTCTCCTTCCTTAACAACAAAAAGTCTTTGGTCTTGACGTCTTTCCATCATTATTGAATCTCCTCTTCTTGAAATGTCCACTCTTATTGTCATGGCCATGATTACCACCAAAGTAATTACCATTTTTGGCATGTTGATTCCCTCCACGTTTGTTGTCACCGCTTCGATGACAGCTACCACTGGTATTATCGACTTGCCGGCTGCTTTCTCTTGGTTGGGTTGACTCATTATCGCGCTCCAATAACTGATCCCTATTCACAACATCTGAATACAAACACAGTTTATGAGAGATAAGGTATTGACGTATCTCGGGCTTCAAAGCTCTTAGAAACATCCGCGTCATTTTCTCCTCATTATCAACCAAGTGGGACGCAAATCGAGACAACTCGACAAACTTAGCTTCGTACTGTGCCACGATCATATTTTTTGCTCAAGCTTGATGAACTCTACCTCCTTCATGTGACAAATACTTTCAGGAAAGTACTTGTCGTTGAACAGTTCTTGGAACTTCTCCCAAGACATCTTCAGTGTGGCAGGTTGGGTACGCTTTACCGATTCCCACTAGTAATCTGCCTCTGCTCGCAACATGAAGGTGGCAAAAGGAACCTTTTGCTCCTCAGAGAATCCCAAGACATCAAATATCTTGTTGATCTACTTTATCCACGTCTCTACCTTAAGTGGTTTTGGCTCTCAAAAAAACTTCAGTGGTCCCAGTTCCTTAAACTTCTTAGCGGTGACCGTCCGAGAGTTATCAGTGTTTCCACCTGCATTTTGGACAGGAGCTGCCTTCGCCTGATGTTGCATGAATTGCATAAAACCTCTGAGCATCCCATCATTCATCATTTGATTTTTGTTGTTTACCTGAGGATTATTGTCTTCCTATTTCACATTATCCTGGGTATTAATTTGTGGTGACTCAACGGTCTCATTGCTTATCTCAACATTTTCGGATGCCATTTTCAAATACTACCACAGAACAAGGGTTAATTATCATATCACATATTATCCCTATACTCTGACCAACCAATTAAATACCAAATAAACTTAAGTAGGTCATACTAGCGAAGGAATTCCCCGTCTCTCCCCTCCTAGTTCTTGTCTCACATCTCAGCCAAGGATCATATCCCTAAGCTTTGATACCAACTGTGATGCCCCCAAAACAGGTATACATCATCCATCTTGAGTCACCAAATACATGATACAGAATACAAATACAAACTTAATTATACAAACGTCGTGTAATATACGACAAAACATAGCTGAGAGTTTAAACAGGAATATTGCCTTCTAGACAATATCCACTCTCAAATAGAGTCCTCATTACATTTATTGTCACACTATTTTATAGAATAGTGAGGACTACTATAACACCATCTCGGACCATCACTCCGTTCCCCGATTAGTCCCGGCTACGTTCTCATTTCCTGAAGAGAACAATGAAAGCAAAAGGGTGAGGTCAACTAGGCCAGTAAGAAATATTATGACTAAGATAATGCATGATAAATTATCATTAGCCTTCAACAATGTTAAGCTGATAAAATACAATAGACATCAAGTTTAATCATAATGAATAAGCAATCCATTAGAAGAGTCAAGTAGAGCATGATATCTACTATCTTCTATGATTTAAAATGTTTTCATCAATTTTTATCAACGAGACTCAAATTTTAATAAATAAACCACATCATCGAGTCATCCCCGCACTCACGTGCCAAGGATATTCATTAAATCATCAATGGTCATGACTATACTGAATAATCCCTAGTAATAATCATACCAAAAATTGTCCATCAATGCGCTACAGGCCACTGAGGACTTTTACCACATCATTTATAACATTACAGGTCATGATTATACTGAATGATCCCTGGTCTTAATCATACCAAGTCCGTCTATGCACGTAAGCTAAAGATGATTTTCATCACAATATAAGCATGAGGATGATGACAATGACATAATAATTCAATAAAATAAGTTGAAGAATAAATTTTAAAGATTTATAAGTTAATTTATCCTGAAATCAATTACGTCCAAATTGTCAACATGATATTGCTTTGTGGAGTAAAATTCAAGAATGCTCAAAAGAATATTTCCATGAAAAGATACTGGATGAAGCACAAATATCCAGGATATTCTAATAATTTCATGGAGTATAAAAGCCAAAACTTTAACCAACTGAGTATAATAGAATGTATGAACTGCAAATGGATTTTTGCCCGCCATGCGGTCATCCACGTGGACAAATCATTTCCACAATTTAATAAGAAATGAATATGAAGGATCATTCACCATGCATACGGTAATCCACATAGACAGGTTATTCCAATAGAATAATAAAGAATGAAATAACAGAAGAATTCACCAGGCATGCGATAGACCGCATAGACAGGTTATTCCCAACAGCATAATAAAGAATGGAACCAGGTCATGCATAATCCGCACAGATAGGATGTTCCAACAGAATAATAAAGAATAGAACCTGGTCATGCGTAATCCGCACAGACAGGATGTTCCAACAAAATAATAAAGAATGGAATAACAACAAAATTCACCAGGCATGCGATAGACCGCATAGATAGGTTATTCTAGCATAATAATCATGTGAATTAATAGTAATTAATTGCTTATTTATCCTATTAATTACCCGACTGGTCAGTAAAACTTCCAGACATCAATTAATATCGAAATAAATGTTGATTTCCATTAACACTAATAATTCCAACACAATTGAACTATCAATTTCATCTTTAATCAACATGAACTTATTCATCATAAATATTATAACTCACAATATTTAACAACCAGGTCGTTCCCAGGAAAGAGGGGGCTTTCCGATAAGATTTTCTCCATATTGGCGCGCAATTAGACGACGAAACCTCTCTTTGACAGAACTTCTAGACATTGTAAATATTGCAATTTAATAATATGAATAACTTTGTCGTCTCAATTATTGATTTAATAATATAACATATTATGCAGATGATACTGTGACAATAATTGAATCACTAATATGAGAGATATGATGCAGCAATTACTGTAGCAATAATTGAATCAATAATATGAGAGATATGATGCATCAATTACTGTAGCAATAATTGAATATAACTGAGTGACTTCTCACGTAAGCATCAATAATCAATACCGTGTGCTAATATGCAACCACGCGTATTATGGTACTTTTACTACCGGGTAGTTTAACGGTAAAACTTTCGCCGTTATTTTTCTAAAAAGATAATTCTGTCGTTTTCTAAATACGACAATACTTCCATTGTGGGGTCCACCAATAATTGTACTGTCATACGAATATTCCCTGTTAAAACGAATATTCCCCGACCAATCGAATATTATATAACCACTTGCTTACTTTGCAAAATTTGTAAATATTACCCACAACTATAACATTATATTATATCCACACCATAATATTCAAAAATATATTTTGAGAGAAATTAATCGTTATTCATAAAAGTTGGGGTCTTACATTGACGATCAATGAACTAAAGCTTAATTATTACATTGTAAGGTGTTGTTAAACCTTAAAGTATGATGACTGAATGTTAATGATAATTACTCGAACATAAATGAAATGACAATGTAAACTATAAGAGGCAAGCCTGAACCAATAGTAACAAATCTAATATCTGTTTAGATTGAGAAGAAGGGTAAGATTCATTAGGAACCATGCATGTTTATTCATGACCTAATGTGTTATGTGATGTGATCATCTACTGTAGAGACCTTAAAGACTTAACGTGAACGTGTAATAACCGTAACAGACCCTGAAGGCAAGTATTCTAACTGTTGTTTCAGTTCAATCTGGAAAAGCTTTGTGATTCATGTACTCTTACACATGAACTAATGTCTGATAAAGTCAAAGCCAATTCTTTCGGCTAGACTTAAGATATGTTGGATTTCTTATAATTTATCAAAGTATGGTCAATGTTTTACTAAGTTATATTGGTGTGGTTTTCAAATGAAGACTGAGTATGCTAAAATGTTTTGTCGTCAAATGACAGGCACGTGAGGTTGCCACAACTTAAACGTACATACGTTTAATGAATGTAGTGTTAATCAACATAGAGTACTATAGGCTGATCACCTAGACGTGCTCGTAAGAAATGTCGAACTTACGGACTTTGTGCCGGGATGTCCTTTTCAAATAAAGTTTGAAATGCTCAAGGTCATGGACCGGAATTGATGTTTTACTAAATATTGTCATTGTAAAACATTTTCAAAAAAGAGACGTGCTATTTTGAATTATCAATAGTACTTTATAACTATTGTTCAGTTATTGAAGATATATGATTTGTATGATTCAAGCATATTGTTAAATAGAATTGTTGTACTCTCTGAGCTAGTCATGCTCACTCTTGCTTGAACCATATGAATGCAGCTAAGACCGAACGGACCGAAGGCTCCGACAAGGATAAGGGAAAGACAAAGATGTGGAGTTAATGTGGGAACATGAACACGATGAGCGGATTTTAGCGAAGGACAAGGTCCATGAGCTAGAGCATGAGGTTTTTGAGCTCAAGGGGGAGCTAAAGAGCAAGAGAAAAAAGATAGGGAGAATGTCCTATATCCATAGGAGTTCTCATCAGGATTTCTAGCGACAAGTAGTTTGGGTATCCGATGAGAGGTTGAAAGCGCACTCTCACACACTATCGGTTGGGATGTTATCATTGATGCAGCCACAACATATTTTAATAATGCCTTAAGGCAGATGTAATCTAGTAGTAGTTAGAGTAGTTTTAGATATGTAAATATTGTGTATCTAGTAGTGACATAAAACCCTCTTTTGTATATCAAAGGGTAGTCTTTTATAAATCCCAATTTTTGGAAAGAAATTGCGGGATGGTAATGTAATCAGCTTAGGCTGTGTAATGAAATGATGCAGTATTATACTACAATGAATGAATCAATATAAGCCTTTTTCGGAACATACTGAGTAAAAGATGTTGAAGTTATTATTTAATTTTGAATAATAACTAACTAATAAGAAAGGAATAATAACGAAATGTGTTGTTTATTGTAACAGCAAAATGCCGCCAAGAAGAGGGCAACGAAATCAAGGCGCTAACGTAAATCAACCGGAAGGAGGTTCGGTTAACCCAATGCAAGAATTTGTTAACTTATTAACAGTCGCGTTCAATAGAAATGGGGCTAATATCCCCGTAAATCCGGGAGTAGCACGAGCTACTACCTTCATGGATTTTAAAAGTGTCGGTCCGCCGGAGTTCAAAGGAACTGCAGACCCCATAGAAGCCCAGACACGGGTAAAGGAAATTGAGAAGGCATTTGTCATAACAAATGTCGAAGTGGTTCAGAAGGTTGCCTTTGCAACCTATATGATGAAAGGTGAAGCCAATTTCTGGTGGGAAGCTAACCAGGCTAGGGCGGGTATAGAGAACCTAACGTGGGTGAGGATCAAGGAGATATTCTTCGAGAACTGCTTTCCCACGAGTATGCACAGAAGAATGGCGATGCGGTTTCTGGACTTGAAACAAGGGGACATGACGGTTCCCCAATACGCTGCCAAGTTTAATGAACTGGCGAGGTTTTCTCCACACCAAGTGGACATTGAGGTTAGGAAAGCTCGATGGTTCGAGCAGGGCTTGAAACCCTGGCTTTATAACCGTATATCTGTGTTCCAAAGTTATACATTTGGGACTATTTTAGAGAAGGTGATAATTGCTGAAGGTGGTAGCGAGGCTCTAAGCTAGTACCACAAAGATAAGAAGAATAAAGGGAAGGTTGATGGGGGAGTAAAGATAGAAGGAGCCAGTGGGAGTGGCGAGGGACAGAAGAGGAAAATGTTCAACTCTGGGAATACCGGAGTGAAGCAAGGATATCCAAAGAGAAGAATGGAGGCCTGCAAAACCTGTGGGAAGACTCATTTGGGAGTCTGTTTCAAGGGGAAGGCTGTATGCTACAATTGTGGACAAGAGGGGAACATTTTGCCTAACTGTCCAAGTCCGAAGAAAAACCACGGATGTTTTGTGTGTGGGTCAACTGACCACATGGCAAAGAATTGCCCGAAGAAGGGGACAGACGGGAATTGGGGCACAAATAGCGGTAAGTTAGCTATTAGTGATCCAACGCAGCCGGGTAGGCCGATGGGCCGTACCTTTAACATGACAGTCCAAGATACAGTTGCATCAGGGGACGTAGTCGCAGGTATTATTCCAATCAACGACATAAATGCTTACGTGTTATTTGATCCGGGTGCTACTTATTCGTTTATAGCATATGATTTTGCTAGACGATTAGGATTACTTCCCGAAAAGTTGCCTATACCTTTAAATATTAAGGTAGCAAATGAGGAGATAATTCCTGTTGAAGATATTCATAGGAGTTGTTGTGTAGACATATGGGGTTGTAAATTATTTATAGATTTGCTACCGATAAAGTTTGGAGAATTCAATGTAATTCTCGGAATGGATTGGTTGGTTAACCATGGGGCAATTATAGATTGTCAGAAGAAATGTGTGAATATTAGAACGTTAAAACAACCTTAGGTAGTATTTTACGGGAATAGATCACCGGGACGTTCGTGTTGTCTAACCATGACACAAACTAGGAAATTATTGGGGAAGGGATGTGTAGGTTATCTGTGTCATGTTGTTGATACCCAGAGAGTGGTAGCAACCATGGAACAAATACCTATAGTTAGAAAATTCGCGGATGTATTTTCGAGTGAATTGCCGGGTCTTCCACCGGATAGGGAGACTGAGTTTGTAATAGACATTGTGCCAGGTGCGGCACCAGTTTCCAAGGCACCGTATCATATGGCGCCAGTGGAGATGAAGGAGTTAATGGTATAGTTGCAAGAACTATTAGACAGAAAGTACATACAATCGAGTGTTTCGTCGTGGGGAGCACCAGTACTGTTTGTCAAAAAGAAGGATAGATCGTTAAGACTTTGTATCGACTACAGAGAGTTGAACAAGTTAACGATAAAGAATAAATACCCATTGCCCAGGATTGATGATCTTTTTGATCAGTTGAAAGGGGCTAAGTATTTTTCTAAAATAAATTTACGAATGGGGTATCATCAGTTGAAGGTTAGGAAGGAGGATTTACCAAAGATGGCATTACGGACTCGTTATGGTAATTACGAGTTTCTAGTGATGTCATTTGGGTTAACTAATGCACCAGTTGTATTCATGGATATGATGAACAGAGTGTTCAAATAATATTTGGACAAGTTCGTTGTAGTGTTTATCGATGATATTCTAGTCTATTCTAAGACGCCAGAAGATTATGCTGAACACCTAAGAATAGTGTTGGAGACACTGAGGAAGGAGGAGTTGTATGCAAAGTTCACTAAGTGTGAATTTTGGTTGGAAAAGTTACAATTTTTAGGTCATGTTATTGACCATGAGGGGATTTTGGTAGATCCAATGAAGGTGGAAGCCGTGATAAATTGGGAATAACCGAAAATGCCGACTGAGGTGCAGAGTTTCCTAGGGTTAACAGGATACTATCGAAGATTCATCCAGGATTTTTCAAAGATAGCTACTCCGTTGACTAACTTGACAAGGAAGACGGTGAAATATGTGTGGACTGATAAATGCGAAGACAATTTTCAAGAACTAAAGAAGAGGTTGAGTGAAGTACCTGTCTTGTCATTACCCGATGACACATGAAATTTCGTAGTTTATAGCAATGCTTCGCATAGAGGACTTGGTTACGTGCTCATGCAGCATGACAAGGTCATTGCGTATGCATCAAGGCAACTGAAGGATTATAAGAAAGTTACCCTACTCATGATCTGGAACTGGCCGCAATAGTTTTTGCCTTAAAGATATGGAGACATTATCTTTATGAAAAAAAAATGTGAGATATACACGGACCATAAGAGTCTAAAATATATCTTCACATAGAAGGAGTTGAATATGAGACAAAGGAGATGGCTGGAGTTGATAAAGGATTACGATTGTGAAATCCTGTATCACCCTAGAAAAGCCAATGTTGTGACGCCCCTAAAACAGGTATACATAACCCATCTTGAGTCGTCAAATACATGGTACAAAATTTAAATACAACTTAATTATATAACAGTCGTGTAAAATACGACAAAACATAATCTAAGAGTTTTAATACGAATATTGTCATCTAGACAATATCCACACTCAATGGAGTCCTCATTACATTTATTGTCACACTATTTAATAGAATAGTGAGGACTACTAATGCTATCATCTAGACCGTCACTCCATCCCCCGACTAGTCCCAGCTACGTTCTCATTTCCTGAAGAGAACAGTGAAAGAAAGGGTGAGCTCAACTAGCCCAGTAAGAAATATTATGATTAAGATAATGTAAAATAAATTATTATTAGCCTTCAATAATGTTAAACTGATAGAATATAATAGACAACAAGTTTAATTGCAACGGAACAAGCAATCCATTAAAAGAGTCAAGTAGAGCATAAAATCTACTATCTTCTATGATTTAAAAAGTTTTTCATCAACTTTATCGCTGAGACTCAGCTTAATAAATAAAATTGAATCATCCCTGCATCACAGCCAAGTATATTCATGTAATCATCAATGGACATGACTATACCGAATAATCCCAGGTCATAATCACACCAACAACTGTCCATCAATGAACTATAGGCCAATAAGGACTTTTATCACATCATTCGCCACATTACGGTCATGATTATACCGAATAATCCCTGGTCATAATCATACCAAGTCCATCTATGAACGTAAGCCAAAGATGACTTTCATCATAATATAAACATGAGGATGATGACAATGACATAATAATTCAATAAAACAAGTTCAAGGATAAATTTTAAAGATTTATAATTTTAATTTATCTAGAAATCAATAACGTCCAAATTGTAAACATGATACTTCTTTGTGGAGTAAAATTCAAGAATGCTCAGAAGAATATTTTCATGAAAAGATACTAGATGAAGCGCAAATATCAAGGATATTCCACTAATTTCATGGAGTATAGAAGCCAAAACTTTAACCAACTGAGTATAATAGAATATATGAAATCACAAATGGATTTTTGCCCACCATGCGGTAATCCACGTAGACAGATCATTTTCCACATTTTAATAAGGAATGAATGCGAAGGAGTATTTTCCATGCATGCGGTAATCCATATAGACATGTTATTCCAACAGAATAATAAAGAATGGAATAATAGAAGAATTCACCAGGCGTGTGTAATCCGCACAGACAGGTTATTCCAACAGAATAATAAAGAATGGAATAACAAAAGAATTCACCAGACATGCAATAGACCACATGTGACGCCCCCAAAATAGGTATACATCACCCATTTTAAGTCGTCAATAACATGGTACAGAAATAACTATAACTTTATTAATACATCATAAAAACTATGAGTTTAAATACAAATATTGTCTTCTAGTCAATATCCAAACTCAAATAAATCCTCATCACAATTATTGATACATTATTATACAAAAATGGTGAGGACTACTAAACAACTTCTAGAATCATCATTCCATACCCCGACTAGTACTTGCTACATTCTCGCTTCCTGAGAAAAATGGAACAACAAGGAAAAGGGTGAGCTCAACTAGCCCAATAAAGAATATTATGACTAAGATAATATAGAACAAATTATCGTTAGTCTTCAACAGGGACAAATCTGATAAAATACAATTGACAACAAGTTTCAGATCAATATTCGCAGCGAAAATAATAATTCATAGAAGAGTTATGTAGAAAATGAAATCTACTACTATCTATGAATTTAAAAGTCCATCATCAATATTTTATCCCTGTAACATCAATCAATATGCATCTTGAATCAAATATTCATCTTTGCACTACAGGCCAAAGATATTCATCAATCGGTCATGTTCATCTCAACACCTGTTCATCTTTGCACTACGGGCCAAAGATATTTATCATAAAATCATTAATCTTTGCACTACAGGCCAAAGATATTCAATAATATCATCATTTAGGACTGAGGATGAAGAAAAATATTTTAAAGGAAACGAATCGAGTGAAATAAAAGAATAAATATCAAGGATTCGTATTTCAACAATTTCATGTCCAAAAATACCTCAAAATAATCATAGTGAAGTAAAATTCAAGGATGATCAAAACATGGATACAATTAAAGCTAGTATCCATAATAGATATTTTGGACGAAAAGGAAAAATTTCATTTTTCGATGAATAGTGCCGTATACGTGAATAGTAACCCCGACACAAAAAGTTCTAAATTTGATTAAAATGTTCAAACCAATATTTTGGCATAATGATATTGAAGAAATAATATCATATATGAAGAAAATAACATCCCTTACCTCGAAAGACAGTACTTCTAGTTGAAACACCGGATATAGGCTATGAGTTGAACTTGCACCGTATAGTAACACTCAAAGTATACTCACAAGAATACGCTCAATATATCGAGAGAGAAAGAGAGAGAAGATTTCAGTTTCTGGTGTGATTTTCAATTCTAACCTAAGCACCCTATTTATAGGAAAATGATTAGAACACCAAAGCAGAAAATTTAATATAATATTAATATAATTACAAAATATTCAAGCCCACCTCTAGATAATTGAATTCAGCCATTAACATGTGCAAGTGAGGGCCACAAAAGTACAAAAAACGTTTTTCTAACAAAAAATCATTTAAACTCCAAAAATCAATTCACACCCAATATACCGAAACTTCAACAATTCACAATAAATAGCCCCTTTTGTCAGAAAAATTCAAACCACATGTCCTTTCCATAGGAAATTTCATTCTCTACAACTTTGCGTAAGAAAAAATTTTTTCAAATTCCAAATGTAAATTGGCCCGAAATCCACAAACGGGTGATTTTACAAAAGCTATAATCAAATTTCTATTCAAGAATTGGGGTCTCTGAAACACACAAAACATGTGTTAATCATTTAATGCCACAAAATACTCTTCCTCCTCATATACTTATATATCCCACATTCATTGTAAAAAATAGCACCATCAATATATTATTAAAATAATATATTTAAATGAATTATTTTTTCAGAAAAAGATAAAATATTAATTTTTAACAATTGTCACATTAAAAATTTTCTCCATCTATATCCATATAAAAATCAATATTTTCCTCATCATATAAATCAATAATTAATTATTCACAAATAATATTACAGAATCACATTATTGACAACCAGGCAGTTACCAGGAAAGAGGGGGCTTTCCAATAAGAATCTCTCCTTACTGACGCGTAATTAGATGACCAAACCTCTCATTAGACAGAACTTTCTAGACATTATCAATAATGTTATCTAATAATATTATTCAGATAATATGAATTATTGCTCAGATAATAGAAAATCTTGTGCAATGACAATTATTAAAACAACGAAGAATATAAAATATCAACGAAAATTATTGAATCATTAAAATAAAATCTTTGAGCGAATTATCGTAATAATTATTGAGTAGTGCCTTCTTACGTAAGAATCAATAATTGGTGTAATACCGTAATTACTACTATGTTTTAACCAACGGGTATTCCAACAATGATAATTGTGAATAACTACGCCAGTTATTTATAACCAATTTATTCTTATCGTTTTCTTCATCCAATTGCTTTTAGTTATGGGGCCCACACAAAATGTCGCTACCGTCATATGCATTTAATATTCTGACAAAGAAAAAATATTCCACGACCAAACGAATATTCCCCGTCAACAATGAATATTTTAAAACCACTTGCTTGTTTGAAATAATTAAGCATTTTACCCATAACTTACCACATTAATCAAATCAACCCTTACTATTTCAAGATAATAAATAGAGGAAATTTAATTTCATTAAATAATAAGTTGGGGTCTTACAACGCATGCATGTGATATTACAATGAATAATAAAGAATGAAACCGTGTCATGCGTAATCCGCATGCATATGATATTCCAATGTAATAATAAAGAATGGAATAACAACAGATTCACTGTGCATGCGATAGACCGCATGCATGAAAGTTATTCCAATGAATAGTAAAGAATGGAATAACAGAATAATTTCACCATGTATGCGGTACTTCGCATAGGCAGGTTATTCCAACATAATAATAAAGAATGGAATAACAACCCTTACGAGTATTGAAAGAAAATAACTCTCTTCATGAATACTAAAGAATAATACCCCTTACCTTAGAAGAAGACTGGATACTGAATAGTGAGGTAGCAGACTTCTCTTCTTCTTTCTCTCTATAATTTCTCTCTATAATAATTGCTCTATAGCTTTAGTGAATTGTTGAGAAATGAAGGAAGAATGAGCTTCTATTTATAGGAAAATATAGTTTCGATAATTGCACGTTTTGGGGCTCAAAATATTACAGTATAATAGCTTCCTCTTTTTTTTCATTTTTAATTTAGTTCTGCAAGTATTATCATACTTGCACCACCTCCCCTAATAGTAAATAATATGAATCAATAGTTTAATCATGTGAATCAATAGTTATAATCATGTGAAAATACGAATTACAGTATAGTACCTTCAACTATACCTCTATTTTTAACTTAGTCATGCAAGTATTATCAATCTTGCACCACCTCCCCTAATAGTACAAGAATTTGAATCAATAGTACACACATGTGAACAAATAGTTATAATCATGTGAATTAATAGCAATTAATTGCTCATTTATCCGGTTAATTACCCGATTGGTCAATATAACCTCCAGACATCAATTATTATCGAAATAAATGTCGATTTTTACTAACACTAATAATTCCAACACAATGGAACTATCCAATTCATCTTTAATCAACACGAACTTATTCATCATTAATATTGTAATTCACAATATTTAACAACTAGGTCGTTCCCAGGAAAGAGGGGGCTTTCCGATAAGGATTTCTCCTTATTAGCGCGCAATTAGGTGATCAAACCTCTCCTTGACAGAACTTCTAGACATTGTCAATATTGCAAATAATAATATGAATAACTTTGCCGTCTCAATTATTGATTTAATAATATAGCATATTATACGATGATGATATCTTGTGACAATAATTGAATCAATAATATGAGAGATATGATGCAACAATTCTCAGTAGCAATAATTGAGTATAACCGAGTGACTTCTCACGCAAGCATCAATAATCAATACCGTAGTGTTACTATGTAACCACGCCAGACATCGCATTTCTTTACTACGGGTAGTTCAACAGCTTTAACGGTAACACTTTCGTAGTTATTTTATAAAAGATAATTACATCCATTTTTAACTACGACAATACTTCCGTTGAGGGGTCCACCAATAATTGTGCCGTCGTACGAATATTCCCTGTTAAAACGAATATTCCCCGACCAATCGAATATTATATAACAACTTGCTTACTTTGCAAAATTTGTAAATATTACCCACAACTATAACATTATATCAAATCCACACCATAATATTCAAAAATATATTTCAAGAAAATTATTCTTTATTCATAAAAGTTGGGGTCTTACAACCTCCCCTTCTTATGAAATATCGTCCTCGAAATTAGGGTACGTACCTGGTATATTGAAGAGGTGAGGATATCTTGACTTCATCTCAGATTCTAACTCCCAGGTCATTTCTTCCACATCGTGGTTTCTCCACAAAACTTTAACTTGAGGTATAACCTTGGAGCGTAGAATATGATCCTTCTTATCCAAGATTTTAATAGGTAACTCTTCATACATTAAGTCTTCCTCTATCTCGTCTGGTTCTAATTCAATAATGTGGTTCGGGTCTTTCACATATTTATGTAACATAGATATGTGAAAAACGTTATGAACATGAGACATACTTGGCGGTAAGGCGAGTCTATAGGCCATCGTTCCTACTCATTCGAGAATTATAAATGGGCCAATGAATCGAGGATTGAGCTTTCCTCTCTTTCCAAATCTCGTAATTCCTTTCCATGGAGCAACACGTAACAACACATGATCTCCAATATTGAATTCCATGTCCTTTCGATGAAGATCAGCATAACTCTTTTGTCGATCTTGTGAGGTTTTTATACGTTGTCGGATTGTTTGAATCTTTTTCGTAGTCATACGTACCAACTCCGGTCTTAACAACGTTGCTTCACCCACCTCATCCCAGCATACTGGAGAACGACACTTTCTTCCATACAACGCATCAAATGGAGCCATGCCAATACTTGCTTGATAACTATTGTTGTAGGAAAACTCCACCAATGGTAAGAACTTGTCCCAACTTCCCTTGAAGTCAAGGACACAGAGCCTTAATAAATCTTCAAGAGTTTGAATAGTCCTTTCCAACTTCCCATCCGTTTGAGGATGATATGCTGAACTAAATCGTAAATCCGTGCCCATTGCTTTTTGCAAACTAACCCAAAATCTTGAAGTGAATCTTGGGTCTCGATCAGAAACTATGGATACTGGCATACCATGCAATCTTACAATCTCATTTATGTACATACTAGCAAGACGTTCAAGTGTATAAGTTTCTCGTATCGGTAAGAAATGAGCAGACTTAGTCAATCTATCAATAATGACCCAAATCGCATCTATGCCTTGAGAAACCTTGGGAAGACTAGTAACGAAATCCATGGTAATGTGCTCCCACTTCCATTCTGGAATTTCAAGTGGTTGCAATGGAACTTTTGGCACTTGATGCTCCGCCTTGACTCGTTTACAAGTTAGACACCTTGAGATAAACCTCGCTATCTCTCTCTTTATATTGCTCCACCAAAATGTATGTCGAAGATCACGACACATTTTGGTACTTCCAGGATGGATTGAAAATGGTGTATTGTGCGCTTCGCTATCTCCCTTGTATTGTGAGTAGGTGCTTGACTTGTTAGAAAGTTAAGGCCGAACATCAACGACCAAGTGGCTTGTTACAGTAATTGGAGATTCCAGAGTGGAAGTGGGAGCATATTACGATGGACATTATGTTGGGACTTCCGACTACAACGAAAGGGTATGATGCGATTTGGGTAATAGTGGATCGATTAACGAAGTCGGCTCACTTTTTGCAATTATGGTCAAGTATAACTTGGATCAGTTAGCTAAACTTTATGTTAAGGAAATAATTTCTAGACATGGAGTACCAGTATCGATTGTGTCAGATCGTGATCCACGATTCACATCGAACTTTTGGAGGAGTCTGCAGGAGCAGTTGGGAACGCAGTTGAAGCTGAGTACATATCATCCACAAACTGATGGACAGAGCGAGAGGATAATTCAGACATCAGAAGATATGTTAAGATCTTGCGTCATGGATTTCAAGGGTAGTTGGGACGATCATCTACCATTAGTAGATTTTGCGTATAACAATAGTTACCATGAAAGCATAGGTATGCCGCCTTACGAAGCTCTATACGGAAGGAAATGCAGAACACCACTATGTTGGGATGAAGTGGGAGAACGCCGAATGCTGGGGCCAGAATTGGTGCAGCAAACAGTGGATGTGGTGAAATTGATACGAATATGTCTCGTAGCAGCTCAAGACAGACAGAAGAAGTATGCAGACTCGCATCGAGAAAATTGGGAGTTTGAAGTAGGTATCTCCCTGGAAAGGAAAGATACGCTTTGGAAAGAAGGGAAAGTTAAGTCCATGGTTTGTAGGACCTTTTGAAGTGTTAAAACGGGTAGGTGAGGTAGCTTACATGATAACATTACCTCCAGATTTAGAACGAATACATAATATGTTTCACGTATCTGTGTTACGTCCTTATAAGCCGTATTATAAGCACGTAATAGATTATGAGCCTATTCATATCGAGAAGGACTTAATGTATGAAGAGATGCCGATTCAAATTATTGATTGAAAAGAGCAAGTTCTGCGGAACAAAGTCATACCTTCTGTGAAGGTGTTATTGAAGAACCACGATGCAGAAGAAGCAACGTGGGAATTAGAAGAAAAGATAAGGAAGGATTACCCTCAATTGTTTACATAAAGTGAAAAGAGATTCTGGGGACAAAATCTTTATAAGGGGGGGGGGGGGGGAGAATGTAACGACCGAGAAATTCGCATCCTTTGTAAAATAATTTTTTTTAATAAAACAATGAATAAAATTATATTACTTGTTATTATTACGTGTTAGTAAGATGAATGTCGTTCTATAACCTAGAAACATCAGAAAGTCATAGTATTTTAACCGCGTGAAGGAATTAAAGTGTTTGAATTTCCAAGACGAAAATAAAATTTTTCGAGAAATTTTCTAAAAAACACTATTCATCGATATTTGCTCGAAAATTATTTTTGAACTTCCGAGAAATAAGTAACGATATAATATCAAAGTGAATTGGATTATGTAATAATAATTTAAGTATGGAAAACGTAATTTTTTGCATGCGGACGTAATTCGAGAATGCTAGGAAAATAAAGCGTTAAAAGTTAATGAAATGATCGTATAATGCATATGTATTGTACGAGGTATTAAATACGAAGTATGATACGAGTATGTATGAAGGATGAGATATCGTATATTGTGAATTAATATATGAGAGAGAATACAAGAATAATATGTAGAGAATTTGTAATAAGGCTTTTAGCCAAATGGAATGGACTTATGGATTGTTTGTTGAGTCCAATGTAATGCAATGTGCAAGCCAAGTGTGTATAATGTTAGAGCCCAAATGGTTGTTAATGAGGAGTCCAAGTAAGTACTAGCACGAGCTAATAGCAAAAGCAAAGCTAGTAGCCAGCCGCTGCTATCTCTTCCTATATAGCATAGCTTCCAAATAGCCCAAAAAGGAATGAAACCAAAGTTCGCTTTTTGGTAATACAAGCCCAAAGTTAAGTTAAGTTAATTAAATCCAAGCCCAAGCTAGGATCCACTAAGTTATAGTGACCCATGGGGCAACCCATGTTAATGTGATTAATCTTGGTGACCAAGACATTTGAGTAATGACCAAGATATTAGTGTGATGGCCAAGTATTTAATTTGGGAAGCAAGTTAACTTAATTAAGAAGTAATGAATAGTAAGGAGGTGCTTAAGGAGGTGGGATGACCTAAGGACTAAAATGCCCTCACTTTGGTTTTCCTATTAATAACAAGCTTAGGATTTCATTTGTTGCTTATTATTTTTCATCAAACAACTTTCCTTTTACAAAGCAACTTAAGTGTTAAAGAGAATAAGCACTTATAAGTCAAACTTTCCTTGTTAGATTTTCAAGAAAAAGAAAGCTAGTCATCAAAGGTAAATGATCTTATGATCTTATATCTTCTATCTCTACTATTGTAGGGTGATAAGAGAAGTGTAACTTAATGAACAAGTATGCTAAGAACACATAAGGATTGGATAATCAATGGACTTAATGTGACGCCCCCAAAATAGGTATACATCACCCATCTTGAGTTGCCAAATACATGGTACAAAATTCAAATACAACTTAATAATACAACTGTCATGTAAAATACGACAAAATATAAACTGAGAGTTTTAATACAAATATTGTCCTCTAGACAGTATTCAAACTCAAAGGGAGTCCTCAATACATTTATTATCACACTATTTCATAGAATAGTGAGGACTAGTAATGCAAATATCAGGACCGTCACTTCATTCCCCGACTAGTCCCTGCTACGTTCTCATTTCCTGAAGAGAACAGCGAAAGCAAAAGGGTGAGCTCAACTAGCCCAGTAAGAAATATTATGACTAAGATAAAGCAGAATAATTTATCGTTAGCCTTCAACAGTGTTAAACTGATAAAATATAACAAAAATCAAGTTTAACTGCAGCGGAATAAGCAATCCATTAGAAGAGTCAAGTAGAGAATAAAATCTACTATCTTCTATGATTAAAAGTTTTTTCATCACTTTTATCGTTGAGAATCAGCTTAATAATAATCCACATCATCTCTGCACTACGATCAATGATATTCATTAGTATCATGACCACAAATTATCCATGCACTACGGGCCAAGGATATTCGTGTATTCATCAATGGTCATGATCATGCCAACAACTGTCCATCAATGCACTACGACCAATGAGGACTTTTACCATATCATTTGCAATATTATGGTCATGATTATACCGAATAATCCCTGGTCATAATCATACCAAGTCCATCTATGCACTACAGGCCACAGATGACTTTCAACATAATATAAACATGAGGATGATGACAATAATATAAGAATTCAATAAAACAAGTTCAAGGATAATTTTTTAAAGATTTGTAATTTAATTTATCCAAAAATCAATAACGTCCAAATTGTCAACATGATACTGCTTTGTGGAGTAAAATTCAAGAATAATATTGTACCAAAAATAATTTGGACCAAAAACGAATTAATTTTTTTATCATGAATACCTCGGGTGAATAGTACTCGAGTGGATAGTACCCCATGAATAGTACTTCGGGAATAGTAACCCCGTGAATAGTACTCCGGCATGAAAAAATTAAAATTTATCAAGAAGGCTCAGAATAATATTTCCATGAAAAGATATTGGATGAAGCGTAAATATCAAGGATATTCTACTAATTTCATGGAGTATAGAAGCCAAAACTTTAACTAAATGAGTATAGAATTCAAAATCTGGAACGAAATAATATTACTTACATACTACAGAGTATGGAAGAAAATATTATTTCAAGCGAATATTGAACAAAAATAACATCCCTTACCTTGAAAAGAAGAGTATTCCAACTGGTATAGCAGGGATATTCATGAAGAAAACTTTTTTACTGTTTTCTACGCTCAAAACTTTCTAAAACTCTAAAAAAATACGCTCAATATTATAGAAGAAGAATTCTCTGATTCTGGTGTGATTTTCAATTCTAACTAAGCATCTTATTTATAGGAGAATGGAAATGATACTATTTGAATAATCTATCACGACGTAATGCTTTTTTTTTCGCATTTAATTATTTTGCCAATTCACGGGTTACACTTGATGCTTCATTTTCTCAATAAAACAAAATCAACAAATATAATATATATATATATATATATATATTTATATAACACATGTTATTATACAACAAAACAAAACAATAACTCCCACCCGTGACAAATCTTTAGAATTTCTCCTCCCCCCATTTTTTCTTCCAATCGTGGGCCCCACGTGTTCCCCTTCCACCAACATCTCATAATCCTAGGTGGGTCCCATTATATTTATACTAAACAACTTTCTACCGATTATTTTAAAAATGGGTAAATGGGGATCCAAATAATAAATAAAATTTACAACAACTATTTCATATAAATCCTTTCAATATTTTTAACAACATTTATCATCATTATTATAATTCGCAATATTTAACAAGCAGGTCGTTCCCAGGAAAGAGGGGGCTTTCTAATAAGGATTTCTCCCTATTGGCGCGCAATTAGGTGACCAGACCTCTCCATGACAGAACTTCTAGACATTGTCAATATTGCAAATAATAATATTAATAACTCTGTCATCTCAATTATTGATTTAATAATATATAAAATATCGACAATAATTGAATTAAATAACGTGAGATATTATGCAATAATTACTGTAGCAATAATTGAACAAAACTGAGTGACTTCTCACGTAAGCATCAATAATCAATATCGTGTGCTACTATGCAACCACGGGTATTATTGTACTTTTAACACCGGGTGTTTCAACAGTTAACGGTAAAACTTCCGCCGTTATTTTCATAAAAAGATATTTTTGTCGTTTTCTCAATCCGGCAAATAATTCCGCTAGGGGGGTCCACCATTGATTGTCTTGCCGTCAGTATGAATATTCCCTGTTAAAACGAATATTCCCCGACCAATCGAATATTATATAACAACTTGTGTACTTTGCAAAATTTATAAATATTACCCACAACTATAATATTATATCAAATTCACTCCATAATATTCAAAAATGATATTTATAGAAAATTCATCTTTATTCATAAAAGTTGGGGTCTTACAGTTAAGCCGTATAAGTCATGCATAAGTAATTTGAACCTAAATAAGTTATGAAATTATGATGGTCATATTTGAACTTGTATCATATTCACATAAATAAAGTTGATATGTTAATAAGATGTAAGAATATTGATTAAAGGACTTGAATCAATAATAAGTCATAAGAAAAGGAATCTAGTAGTTTATAATTTGTTAATAAACTTATGAAGAATAAGCCATAACCTAACTTAAAAATAAGTTGTTGTAATATGTAAGTTGAGATGTCTATAGGATGAATTGAATTCATTTAGAACGATAATCAAATCCTAAGTACCGAAGTTTTGCCGGAATTCACATGATTGGACGATAATCGTCGAATTCATGAAATTCTCAAAATGGAAGTCGAATTTTGTGTTTGAACTCAAAAACATTGGTTTTCGATGGAGACAAGTCTTATTTGGCATTAAAGAGTTAAGGACTCGAAAATGGCTGAATTCTGACTTATAACAAAGAAACGAGCGTTGAACGTTCACGAACGTTTATCGTTTTCGTTAAAAATGAACCAATAGGTGAATTTTGAGTAAACGAAGTCAAAAATATAAAATTCTTACATGAACACGTAGAGTATATGATTTATGAGCTAATGACTTTTGAACGAGCCAATTCGGACTTAAAATGATCAAATTTGGAGTTCGGGAAGTTCACAAAGTTAAAAATCTATCAAAGTTATCTGGTGCATAGAGTCGGCGCCACTTGCCTGCCGCCTGAAACTTATTGGTGGCTAACTGCAGTACGAGCCCATGCACACGACCTCTCATCGAACTTTCACGCATGCAGTCTGACGAGATGACTTAGGACTTCATGACTGCAGCGTCTGAAGCCCGGACCACGACCACATCGCTAACTCGCTCCACAAACGACACAAAGAAGAAAGGGTGGCACCGCAACACCATCCCTAGGGTTTTGACAGTGAAGAATGTTTGTAAGTAGAGCAATGATGTTAAATTGACTATCAATGAACTAAAGCTTAATTATAACATTGTAAGGCGTTGTTAAACCTTAAAGTATGATGATTGAATGTTAATGATAATCAATCAAACATAAATGAAATGACAATGTAAACTATAAGCGGCAAGCCAGAACTAATAGTAACAAATCTAATATCTGTTTAGATTGAGAAGAAGGGTAAGATTCATTAGGAACCATGCATGCTTATTCATGACCTAATGTGTTATGTGATGTGATCATCTACTATAGAGACCTTAAAGACTTAACGTGAACGTGTAATAACCGTAACAGACGCTGAAGGCAAGTATTCTAACCATTATTTCAGTTCAATCTGGACAAACTTTGTGATTCATGTACTCTTATGCATGAACTAATGTCTGATGAAGTCAAAGCCATTTCTTTCGACTAGACTTAAGATATGTTGGATTTCTTATAATCTATCAAAGTATGGTCAATGTTTTACCAAGTTATATTGGTGTGGTTTTCAAATAAAGACTGAGTATGCTAAAATGTTTTGTTGTCAAACTACAGGCACATGAGGTTGCCACAACTTCAACGTACATACGTTTAATGAATGTAGTGTTGATCAACATAGAGTACTATAGGCTGATCACCTAGACGTGCTCATAAGAAATGTCGGACTTATGGACTTGTGTGCTGGGATGTCCTTTTCAAATAAAGTATGAAATGCTCAAGGTCTTGGACCATGATTGATGTTTTACTGAATATTGTCATCGTAAAACGTTTTCAGAAAAGAGAAGTGCTATTTTGAATTATCAATAGTAGTTTATAACTATTGTTCAGTTATTGAAGATATATGATTTGTATGATTCAAGCATATTGTTAAATAGAATTGTTGTACTTTCTGAGCTAGTCATGCTCACTCTTGCTTGAACCATATGAATGCAAGTAAGACCGAACGGACCGAAGGCTCCGACAAGGATAAGGGAAAGACGAAGATGAACCCATAAAATACCTATGTAATAGTATAGGTTTGAAATGATAATATTTGATATTATGATAAGAACAAATGTAACAATTATAAAGAACCTAGGAAATGTTAATATAGATTTTCAATATATACATAAGCCATATTCGTTCTTTTGAGGCATTTTAATTGAATGTTTGTGTGAACTGCAGCACCGTGGAGCACCATCTGTCGGGTTGGAAGATACCCGGATTTGGGGGCGTCACAAAACTGGTTGTGAATAAATCAATTAGAACAATTCTAATCTTATTTAAACAAATAAATTTAACTATTAATTTATTTAAATAAATAATATTTATTCTACAATAGGGATAAGACTCCCTAGCGATCAACGACTTTCAAGATAGTATAGATTTCAACATTAATCATAAAAGAACCTTTGATTAAATAGTTACTATACAATTCAATCCTTCCACTATACAATGTCCCAATTAAATATAAGACATGAAATTACTGTCAAGTCTTATTTTATTTAATTATATGTATTTCGATTCCTAAATGCACAACCCCTAATGGATGCAAATTAGAAACTACTTTATAATTTTATTCCACATTGGCCAAAGATTCCTGGGTTGTCATTTATCGAATCACATAGGACATTTCTCTTCTTGTAGTAGAAGTGGTAGATTCTTTATTGATCATTCATTATCTCTATATATAACTTATTACACCAAAGCATACCCTTTGATATACTCTAAGAGTCTTAATAAATAAGTCAAAGTGTAATTCATTATATATAAGATACTATGATGATCTCAAGTCTAAAGATCATTTGTACTACTATCACTAAAGAAATTCCTATTGATAGGCAAGTAAAACTCTATTAGTTATTCCTTAGCGAGTCATGTTCAGTGAACTTATTCTCCAATAAGCACCTACATACTTGCTTTAGTGTCTCCACACAAATGACCATGAAATCAATCATCCTCATCTAATGAGCAAGAAACGTATATACCAATCTATCCGGATTCACTAATCCCCTTTTTAGTAATCCATTGATTAGAACATTTTAGTTTTTAAGCTATCTAAGAATTTAGATCTCATTGGCATGATCTCATCATGATTCTAAAAGCATTTCTTAAAACTACGTGTTTATCACATATTATTAAAACAGTACCATGTAGGTAACTTAAATGCCTTTAGTAAATAAATACTTTTATTAATAAAGTATACTTTGATTACAAAGTATATGCTTTATCATCATACATGATTGGCTTGTATGCATACTACTTTCAATCTTCCACTTGCACTAAAGCCAATCGTCGTGGTATCTCATACCCATCTTCTCTAAGTGACGATCGAACTGCTGTTGTGTTAACGCTTTAGTAAATGGATATGCTATATTGTCTTTAGAGTCCACACGCTCTAGGGTGAAATCTCATCTTTCAATGATCTCTCTGATCAAATGAAACCGCCGCAACATATGTTTGGATTTTTGATGAGACCTGGGTTCCTTAGCCTACGCAACAGCTCTGGTGTTGTCACAGAATAAAGGTATTGGTCCTCTAATGCTAGGAACCACATTAAGTTCGATTATGAACTTCTTCATCCAAAAAACCTCCTTTGCAGCTTCACTTGCAGCTATGTACTCTGCCTCTGTCACTGAATCAACAACTGTTTGATATTTGGAACTCTTCCAACTCACTACGCCACCGTTTAAGGTAAACACATACCCCGAAATGAATTTACTGTCATCTTGGTCCGTTTGAAAACTTAAGTCTGTAAAGCTCTCTAGTTTCAATTCAGACCCACCGTAGACAAAAAATACATCCTTAGTTCTTTTTAAGTACTTTAGGATATTTTTCACTGCCTTCCAATGTTCTTCTGCTGGATTCGACTGATATATGCTTATTACACTAAGTGCATGAGCGACATCCGGTCTAGTACATATCATACCATACATGATAGATCCTATTGTTAAAGCATAAGGAATCTTACTCATACGGTCTCTCTTTAGGTGTCTTTGGGGCCTGTTTCTTGGAGAGATGTATTCCATGGCTCATCGGCATGAGACCTCTTTTGAAATCTTCTATGCTAAACTTCTTTAGCATCGAGTCAATGTACATTCCTTGGGATAAACCAAACATCCTTTTAGATCAATCTCTATAGATCTTTATCCCCAAAATATAGGATGCTTCTCCCAAGTCCTTCATGGAGAAGTGTTTAGATAACCATATTTTAATTGATTGTAGTATAGGAATATCATTCCCTCTCACTAATATATCATCAACATATAATAAAAGGAATGAAATAACGCTCCCACTAACCTTCTTTTACATATATGATTCATCTTCATTTTTGATAAAATCAAACTCTTTGATTGTCTCATCAAAACGAATGTTTCACCTACGAGAAGCTTGCTTCAATCCATAAATGGATCGTTGTAGCTTACAGACTTGATTTGTTCCAACCTTTGAAACAAATCCCTCTGGCTATGTCATATACACACCCTCCACAAGTTTCCTATTGAGGAAGGCCAATTTCATGTCCATCTGCCAGATTTCAGAGTCATGGTAAGCTGCAATCGCAAGAAAAATCTATGACACCCCTAAATCCGGGTACTTCATTCCCACAGGATTTGGTGCTCACTATCCAAAAACAATTACATCTAACTAGCCATATTAAAAGATAAAGACATAACTTAAATAACTTAAACAATAGTCTTCCCCATTAAGGGGTTACATCAACTTAAAACAATCACAGGTAATCTAACCTTAAACTATTACATAATTCTGCGGAATACATCACAAAATAACATAAGTTTATAACATAAATTCATTTAAGTCAATTCAAATAAGTCTTCATCACTTGGACATCTTGCCCTTTCCTTGGCTAGAAGACGGCTCATCGACTTTCTCAACTTTAGCTGCAGTGTTAATGGCAAGAGTGAGCAAACAATTGCTCACTATTATAAAGAATAATAATAGCAACAACATGAGTTTAAACAATTAATACTGAATAATAGAGAACTCGTTCTACGAATCAAGAATAGAAAACAAGTTCAAGATTTATATCTGAGGGTCTTAAGACCATAAACTATGTCCCCGATAATTAGGTATTTTTACCTCAACCTTAACAGTCGTTTAGACTATACAGACCCTTCCTTATGTACTTAGGGGGATCAACCCTTTGTACTATGTATTATGCACAAACATCTAAATGCTAACGCGTATATTATCCCCTATATTAGGGTTGTTTATCTCAGTTGACTTTAGGATTTCCGCACTAAAGAGAGTTTAGTTTGGAACTAGCTTATCAATGGTTCTAAAATTTTTAGAACACTCATCAATTATAGATTAGTCCAATCAATAAAAGTTTGTTTGCTATTCGAAGGTTTAACACAATAATATAAGATTAAACAATGATACTTAAGTCAAAGATTGAATATTAACAATACACAATTGAATAGACATGGTATATACAAAGTACTACATCCAAAAGAGTTAGGAAATCTCATTTGGAACAATGAATTTAAACAGTCTATGCTTTAAATAGCAAAGAACAAAAGTTAGGAATGTGAAACTCGCTCAATGTAAAGAATTAGAATACAAGAGCTTGCTCAACTTAAATATAAGGTTTTGGAACTTGCATAATGATAAATTAGGGTTAGAGAACTTGCTTGACAATAAAAGGTAAATATAGTTATGAAACTTGCATTCATTATAATGAGAATGAATTTAGGAAACTTTCCTCGTACGTAAGCTACACAAGTTTAATAAACATTCGCCAATTACCCTACATATACCATTAGGATCGCAATATCGATTAGCTATACTATTATTAGCTTTATAAGTTCAATTCACCATTTTATTTAAGTCATAACCCTTAACTTAAGGTCTAACCATATTGGTTAATCACACAACACAAATTTGAAAACTCACTATCACATAATGTAAAGCTTTAGCATTCAATCCTCACCTCTAATTCTTACAAACATCGAATTTCAATCATTATATAACTTGTTAAGTAATTACGTATAAATCTTCATTTTTGGTAATACATTAAAATCTGTTATTATATCTTATAATATAATTTAACATCTTATCATGCATAGAAGGCTAGGTTGAGTTAACATATAATAGACTGCAATTAATAAAACACACTGCTCTCACTTTCGAGAATAAAGGCAGTATACTGCCGCCCCAAGCCTCTTAACTTACCGCACAGAGTCTGCGTTGGTGCACTACCTCAGAAATCCAACAGTGTACGCCATTTTCATTTCTACCTTTAATGCACAAGTGGCAATTAACGCTAAAGACATAGACGTAAAAGCAAGCTTCCCTATTACAACCCAAACTCTAATTTTCCTCAATTTTTACAAAAATTCACCAAACCCAAATGCTATAAACTACTACAACATTGCTAAGCATAGATATAACACTTCTAACAACAAAACAACTAAATTTTAAAGGATTAAAACCATGTTTTTGTTGTTTTCTCTATTTTCAACACATTTAGCGAATTCAATCACCAAATCTTTGTTTCTTAACCAAATTACACCATTTCAATTGCATTTTTTTTGTTTCTTGATATACTAACAAAATCTAAAACAATGTTACAGATTGTACTCAAAATTAAACACCAAATTTGGCCTTAAATAAGCCACTTTTGTACACATAAAACACTATTATTGAATTTGTTTTCTTCTTCAAACCAATTTCCATGAATTAATCACTAAATACTACTTATATACGATAATTATCAAATTTATATTCATATAATCAACACTTTAAACTCCAATCCAACAAAAATTCTAATTCACATAAAATAGATATTGCAAAACAAAATTTGGAACTAGGATAGATTATACCTTAATCCTTTGTTTGCAAGATGATGATAACAAGGTTTTAGCAATCCTTCCTCTTGACAAAATACAGAGAATTCTCTCTATTCTTCTCCATTCCAACTCTCTCTATCTCCCTCACTGTATTTCTCTGCTCTTTAGCCTTAGGAAAAATATGTGTAGATATAAACTGATATAGCCACTACGCATCAGGTACAAAACCCAAAGGCTACGTCAGTTGCAATATGCCAAAGGCCACAAGGCCATGTTTGGCTACACACCAAAACTCCCCCTTTTAATTAATTTTTTATATTTTCTTATCATATAGTTCCATTTGTCACACATTATTTAATTAATTTTAATAACTTACAATTATAATTATAATTTCCATTATAATTATATTTATGCATAAAAAATTATTACATATCTAATTTAATTATTAAATTAAACTAGAACATCATTTAATTTAATTTAATTATTTTCTTAAATATTAAACAATTCATTTAATTTAATTATTTCATTAAATTAAATCTTCAAATAATAAAATTACCATTCATTAATTTAGTTAACATACACACTTAACTAAATTATTACACCACAATTTTATTAATGATTTATTTATCTCAATAAATAAATAAATTAAAATATTTATTTAATTTAATAAATATTTAAAATTAATTACAAAATTCTCGTTCATTACATCCTTCTCTCCTTAAAAGAATTTTGTCCCCAGAATCACAACTCGATAAATTCATTCGCTACATTCTTCCCTCCTTAACAGGATTCTGTCCCCAAAATCACTATACAAGATTAAGCAAATAACTGAGGATAATTTCTCATCATAATATCTTCAAGTTCCCACGTAACTTCTTCAGCGTTGTGGTTTCTCCATATTACCTTAACAGAAGGTATCACTTTGTTTCTAAGAACCTGCTCTTTCCTATTAACTATTTGGACTGGAATTTCTTCATAAGACAAGTCTTTTTCAAACTGTAATGGTTCATATTGTATAATATACTTATAATCGGGCTTATATGGTCTTCACACCGAAACATGGAAAATGTTATGAATATGTTCTAATTCCGGAGGTAGAACTACCTCATACGCCACTTCATCAACTCGTCGCATCACTTCAAAAGGTCCTATAAACGTAGGGCTTAGTTTTCCCTTTTTACCAAACTGAATTTTCCCTTTCCAGGGAGACACTTTTAGGAAAACAAAACTACCGACATCAAATTCCCGATTTTGTCGGTGTTGATCCACATATTTCTTCTGCCTATCCTATGCAGCTATCAATATTGCCCGAATCACCTTGATGATCTCAACAGTTTGTTGTACCAATTCTAGACCTAGCATATGACGTTAACATACTTCGTCCCAACATAATGGAGTTCTGCATTTCTGCTGTACAACGATTCGTAAGGCGGCATGCCAATACTTGGGTGATAGCTATTATTATAGGCAAATTCAACCAATGGTAGATGGTCATCCCAACTGTGACACCCCCAAATTTGGGTACTTCATTCCCACAAGACTTGTTGTTCACTTTCCATTCATTCATATCTAACTACCCAAATATAATAATTTTAAACAATAAATCCTCCCATTAAAAGGGTTATATAATTAATTCAATACGTCTCCCATGTTATCTAACCTTTAATCATACATCAAGTGCGGAAAATTAAATTAGTTACATCACATTATTTAAAATAAAGTCTGTCATTATGAAAGTATATAAATTATAATTCTTCAACACTTGTTCATTTTCTCTTTTCCTTTGCTAGTGGTAGGTTCATCGACCTTCTCAACCTTAGCTGCAATAATAATTATATATGCAAGGTGAGCAAAACAAATGCTCACTTGAAATAGCAATGAATAACAATAGTATAATAATTGTCAATGAATAAGCTCAACAGAACTGAATAATACTCTATCAATGATAATTAAAAATAGAGATCAAAGAATGAAATATATCCGAGGGTCACAAGACCACAAACTATGTCCAAGGTTACAAGTAATTTTTCAACTTAAACCTAAACAGTCATAAGACTGTAGGGACTCCCCGTACTTAGGGTGATCAGCCCTTCATACCATGTATTGTGCATAAACATCTAAACACATCACGTAAATAATTCCCCTATAATAGGGTTGTTCTTCTCAATTTTAGAGTACAAGTCCGCACCAAAGAAAGTTTGGTTTGGATATGCTTCAAGGGTAATTTAGAGTTTAACGATCATCAACTAAAGGATTAGTTGAATCAACTAAAGGATTAGTTGAATCAACAAAGTTCAATATCATTTCGAATAATCAATAACAACATAATATGGAACAATGAGGAATCATAGGTGACCCAACTATATATCAAGGTCAGGCTTAGAAATAAACTAGAAAGCATAAACATTGAATAATACAATAAACCTTGCTTGAAAAATATTAAGCTAAGGCTATAATCTTGTCGAATAAGAGAATTGAATTATTGAACATGCATTAATGAATAACAAGCTGAGAACGAAACTTGTTTAAAGCATATGAAATAGGACAACTAAAATTAGAGATTTGAGTTCAAGAACTTGCATTCATTCTAAAGAGAATAAAGCTAGGGAAACTTGCTTAACTATAAACAAGTTAGGATATATCAAACAAAGATTAGAGTTCAAAACTTGCTCAAATAAAATTAGGGTTAAAGAGCTTGCTCAAATAATGTGATGCCCCCAAATTCAGGTATCTTCCAACCTGACAGATGGTGCTACACGGTACTCATAATCATACATTTATTCCATTGAAACAACAACACAATGAGTGTATTAACTACATTATTATTACATTCATAATAAATCCTTTCTCAAGTTCATAAACTGAATACATTATGCATTGTTCATAAGTTTAATACATACAAACATACTAGACTATTATAGGATAACTAACTATCCATCTTAGCCTTGCCTTTATCACTCTTTGAACCCTTAGTTCATTCGGCCTTAGCTGGAATAATATAATTCAAGCAAGAAGTGAGCATAACTAGCTCAACAAGTCTAACAAAGGATAATATCAATACCACGTCGAGAATTATAAGATTATCTTCCATAACTGAACAAATAGTTATGAAGTACTATAAAACATTGACTAGCACTTCTCATTTCATAACAACAATTCCAAAGTATATATAGTAGCTTAGGAATTCTGAACCGGTCAAAAGACCATGAACATACTCTTTTTGTTTTCATACATGAAAAAGACATCTCGGCACTAAGGCCATACATCCGATATTTCTTATGAGCACTTCTAGGTGATCAGCCTATAGTACTCTATGTTGATCAACACTCATCCATTAAACGTATTTACATTTAAGTCTTGGCAACCTCACGTGCCCATCGAATAATCGATGGAAAAATACATTTTTTAGTTTATATACAAACTTACCTTGAATCCGTACCAAATACTTGGCATAGGATAACGTTAATAGTTCTATATCGAAAGACTTGTAAACAAATTAATCTATCTCTTAAGAATAGTCTAGCCGAGTTAAATATGGCATCGACCCTGTAAAACAATTCATGCATCTTAGAGCATGAATCACAGAAAACTTGGCTAACACGGAGGTTAGACAAGCGTTAAGAAAACTTGCCTTCAAGAGTCTTTGAATATAATATTCAACAGTTTTTAGTCTTTACATAATCTATATGATATATTCATATAGCACACTGTAATTAGCTACCAAACAATCTAATCACATTGTTATTTCCAACTTCTTTCTCTTCTATGTCTTAATTGAATTTATTTCATTAATAATGTCAATTCGACTTACTATCCTTCATCACGGCTTGTTAACGTTCTTACATTAATAATCAAGACTTGCTCTTCATCGGTTAAGTATACTTATCAAATACCGTTCACAGTTTACTTACTTACACTTTGCATTCTTCGTTTAATCACTATTAAACCCTACTTAATTTTCTAACGTTATCACTATATAAGTGATTTAAGATTGATCTTTACCATATATATTAAGTCCATACATGTTCTACTATTTGTTTCCAATCAATTAGGATTATAAACCTAACTTGTCTATCAAAATCCCATCACCGAGGTCGTGGCGCAGACACTAGCAAACCACTCAAGGCCATTTGCAAGTGCGAGTTAGCAATGACTAAAGTCTAGTCTCGGCATTGTACATGAGATCTAAGCATACCAAAGGCATCATGGCGCCCACTCTTCCATAACTAATTCCTCTGTACCCGACGTTACGGCGCGAAGTTTAGTATCCAAATCTTTTAACATAGAATTCATCAATTAATTCATTATTGAGCGTTCGTTTATCGTTCGTAAGCGTTCATAGCTCGTTTTCTTCGTTCTAAGTCGAAATTTGATGATTCTTGAGTCCACGACTCTTGACTACCTTATCTCACGTGATGACATTGAAAACCAAAGTTTCCAAGTTATATGACAACTTTTTAACTACTAATCCGAGATTTCTACATTTTCAACGTTTAACGCCGAATCTCGAAAATTTTGCCATAACTTCATTACTCGTGTTCTATACGCCAAATCAAATGGAATAACTCCATTGATTTATCATCTACATCCTAACCAAGCAATATGCACATACCCTAAAAATGATGGTTTTCAATTTGTCCATCAACAACCAAGTTAATGTTCAAAGGTTTCTTCGGTTTAAACATACGTAACTACTTATGATTTCTACTTAAACATGACTTATCAATGTTTTAGTCATTCATAGCCATCCTTATTCCTCTGGAAGAGACATGCTCCACCAATCTACGATTCTCTACGAAAAATAAATCGAAAAGGTCGAAGACTAATGATTTATGAATTATTACCTTTTTATTCTTCATGTCCTTGCTAAAAACTCTTATTCTTTGCTTCAAGGTAGCTTAATTACTTGTTTCTAGCTCTTTCTCTCTCTCAATATATGTTGGACAAAGTTTGTAAAATAACAAATGAATAACCTAAGCTTCTTTATATAGGCAAACCAAATAGAGGGCAAAATGGTCATCCTACCCAACCTCCTTCCTATTCATGGCTTAGCCACCAAGTAACCACTTTACTTGGGGGCCAAGTGGCCATCCCACATGGTCCATGGGTCTCCCACATGGGTTACCCCATGAGTTTTACCCATCTGGTGACCAATCGGTTCGATTCGCGGTTCTGTTTCTTGGATCGGGCTTTATTAAACCTAATATTGGGCCTTAAATTGGGCTTGATTACACCATTCATTAGGCTTGATATAATTCAAATCCAATTGGATTCTACAAAGTCCATTAAGACTAATTGTAACACCCCAAAATCCGGTCTATCTTCACACCAGGATTCTGTACGTCACAATCCCATCTTCTTCCAAACATACATCATTATATACTGAAATATAACAACATACACTCTCAAATCCCAGGTTCTAAAAACCATATAACCTTTTCCATTATAAATAATGATAAATACATTATTCTTTCCATCTTACAAGAGTGAATTTCATCCACCACTAAGGATACATAACAGTTCATTAAACTAATCTAAAGTTCATTTAACTTATTTTATATTAAAAGTCTTTACTTGATCTTCTCGCTCATCCACATTCTGAATGACACTTCATCTGGATACCGTCAGCTTGATCTTTACGGGATCCTTACGTTCTTCTAACCTCGTTCGCTGAAAATGTTTTTTATTTAAAGCAAGTGTGAGCATTCAATTGCCCAGCAAGTCATCACAGTTGAACAAACCTCTTCAAGAATTCAAACATTCTTTTAAGACTTCAATAACCAAACAAAGGTTATGAAGCAGCCTGAATAATAGGAATAATCTCAATTCCTATCATTTTAAAACAATATTCACTTTCATTTTAAAATACTTTCATTCTTCTACCTTTTTCATACACATTCTGTCTGGCTAGAATCATTAGCACAAACTTAACAATAACGGATCATGTATGAACAAAGCATTCTCTTATTGAATAGTTAAATCACGAAACAGTTCATCTTATAGAAACACCAAAGTGTTCACATTATGGCACAAGGCCTCATACGTTCTATCACTTTGTACAAATATCACACATCAGCACATAGACAAAACTTCTCAAGTTCAACATCTGAGAAGTTTAAGAAACTAGCATTCATTTAGAATATGAATGAAGTTAGGAAACTTACCTTACACACAGCTACAGCTTACGCTGAACTTCTCATTCCAGTTCCTATGTAGCACATAAGAAAAACAACACATACACCAATTAGTTATGTATATTTGACTTATGCATTAGTTTGCTTAACTTTACTTCTTAGGGTTCGCGTTCTTGCAACCTATGTTTACGCGACCACTTTCATTTATTTTCTACGGCTTCATGACATACGAATATGTCTTACTTATACGTTCATCATCTTTGATGTTTTACATTTTTATCTTCTTCTTATAACTTCTCTAGGACTCAGCACACATCGTTGCTCTGCTAGTAGTCCATATGGTACTCTGAGTGGTTTCCCACAAACAACCAACAAACAAGTTCTTGTCTCATTTACACTGCCCATAACAATGAGTTAGATCGGTTGCCAGTTTTGTATATACCTTCGCTCTCTAAAGGAATTGTTTAGCCCAGCTCCCATATGTCAACCATCAAAGGTTACGATTGCACCACAACCTAACTTATCTTAACTTATCCGAACTATTAAACTATAATCTTCGTTAAGTTAATTTCTCATTCCTTATGGCTTTCTGGCAACTAAATGTCATACCTCAGTATTCACTCTTTATCGTCTAAGTCATACAGTCTTTTGTATACTCAGAGCGATCATTCAAGTTAATCATTACTCAGCTTCATTACGTTAACGTCATTGTCTTTAATTCAGTCTTTTACCATTCATGGTTTAATCATTGATCTTCATCATCTTACGGTCAAACCATACACAGGGTGCAGGTTATATCCATTTAATATTTGCGTACCCTCAACCTTCACGTCGATTAAAGTGTTCAACGCTTACATTTTATTCTAACGTTCTCATCCGACTCACATTTGGCTTCCCTTAATCTTTTTACCGTTCATTTCAGCTTTCTTAATACCATTCGTTATTCTTCCTTAATGTCGAAGCCATACAGTTCGCTGTATGCTAAGACCGGTTATTCAACTCATCTGCATTGCGTTTACATTCATTACCTTTTTGGTCTTTTAATCTCTTTTGATCATTTCGTTCAACCTGTATTAAAGGTTTAAATTACTTGTTTAAGTGTTACATTAGTTGAACATTATGTTCTTTATCTTCCCTTACGTTTCCCCCAAGAGTTGAGCAGTTAAAAGCTCTTCTCTGGTTTTTTCCCTATACTGGCGCTGCGACGCCGGTTCCTTCTTTATGACTAGTGCTGCAGCGCCACTCTGCAGTGTCCAACTACCGAGTCTAGCGATGCGGTGGCACCTCCCAAGGCACAGCTCGCGCCGTGGCGTCGAGCCCTAGACTTTGAAAATTTTCTAAGTCTTTAATCAAGTTGAGACGCGTACTTTACGATCTCGTATCTTCTTTGTTATAACTCGGAAAGAGGTCATTCCAAATCCATTCTCTTCCTTATCTTATGTACTTCATACCCCTATGTAACTTCGCTTAATCAATAACGCGTGCCATTCGATTGGCTTGATCTTCACCCTTTATTAATTTTATGTTTTTAACGCTCTTTGTTTGTTCGTCCGTAATTCGGTCATCAGAACTTGGAATTCATTCATTCTTGAGTCCACGACTCACATTTTCTATGTTTTCTTACATTCTTATGAAACCCTACACGTTCGGGTTCATTTACTAAGTTTCTAATTCTCGTTTGTCTTTTATGAAATTTTTGCCCTAACTTCGTTTTAGCTAAGTTTTAATCCGTTCTTCATGAACGTTTCTACCGTTCCTAACCAAGCAAAATGCATCTAACTTATACGCGATGGTTTTAAACTTGTCCATCACCAACAAATATCCTACGATGGTTTTAAATTAGTCCATCAACAACGTTCTTCGTGTTCTTCGCATGTTCTTTGTGTTCATTTTAATCGATATTTTGGATTATGATTTCACTTTTTATTGGAATTTGATGTTATAAAATATCATTCCTTACTTATTACACCTACTTATTGATATAATCCACTCGGATCGTTCTAATTCATTACGAATCTTATACTTCCTTAAGAAATTTATAAACTAAACTTTTACTTCTTATTTCTTCATTTTCTTACGATTTCAATCATATGAAATCATCCCTAACATCATCTACTTCTTATTCTCATTAAGTTATGTTTTTAAACATATAAAACTTAAAGAAAATCTAACATAGAAGTTAGGTTTTAATACCTTTCCTCTTTATTTTTCTTCCGCTAGACAAAATCGACGATTCGCAAGCTTTTCTATTTCACGCTCACCTTCAATCCAATCATTCATGCTCACTCTCTTCCTTCTCCTCTCTTCATCCGAACTCTCTCTCTCTCTAAGGTGTAGGATTTTCAAAATCCCATTTAAATGAAATAAGCTTACTATTTATAAAATTTCCAAGCTAAGGGTATTTTAGTTATTTCACCCCCTAACCTCCTTACTATTCATGGCTTAAGGACTAAGTTAACTTACTCCTTAAGTTTACTTAACATTTAAGTCTACTTAGCCTTTAAGTTTTCTTAACTCTTAAGTTTACTTAACACTTAAGTTTACTTCTTCCACCTCCTTAGTTAACCTCCTTACTATTCACGAAGCTTAGCCTGTAAGTTTCGTGGTTCCGCTCTTCGGGTTTCATCTCAAGCAGCTTTTAAAATCTGCGATTCTCGGAATCCAAATATTTTTGGATATTTCGTCTTTCCTTTAACGATTAACTTTAACGTATTCTTCGAATTTCTGAAAAACTGAAAACACTTTTTGGTGTTAAGCGTTTTCCTTCACGTTTTCCCCTAACATAGCTAAACGAATGAAAACTACATAACAATACTTTTCGTCGTTTTTATTTCATCCGATTTCTGCACGTTTTTTGAGAAAAACTTTTATCGGCTTACTTAACTTTTCACGATATTTATCATCAAATCTTTCGACGGAATGTCATTTCGACATACCGAACTCTTAGAAAGGCTTAGGTTATTCAAACCCTAACACTTAGGGTTTTATCGGGTAAATAGTGCCTCTTTCGTCTTTTTCCCCGGAAATATTTTTGTTCCCAGAAAATTTTCATTTTTGTCTTGAAAATTCTTAATCGTTTAGCCTAGCTCGTAGCCAGAATCCTCCCTACTTATAATCATCCTAGGTTCTAGAACGATTAATAAACACATAGCACATAATATTATTAATAAAAATTCATTTTATTAATAACTAATTCTTTAAAGTTAAATTCTGGACGATCCAAATTTTCGGGTCGTTACACTAATCGTATTCTACGCGTTCAATTCTCATATTCTCTTCGTTTAGTATTCATACGATATTCGTATTATACATCGTAATATTCTTCATCCTATACTCGTATTCTAACTAGTATCATACTCGTATATCGTACGTATAATAACCCTAATCATTATACGCATTATATTTCCTTCTCAGAAATCACTTTCCCTAACCCTTAGGTTTTAAGTCCACAGGCGCAAACTTCATTTGCCATAACTAAAATATTATTAGATATTCCATCTCGTCTTAGAATTCTATCATTACACATTTCTCAGAATTTCAAACTTAATTCCCGAGCAGAAACAAATGAATAGTATTTTTACGGAAATTTCTCTGAAAACTTTTATTTTCTTCTTGGAAATTCAAAACAATTAATTCTAGCACATAACCAGAATCCTAACCACATCTGCATATTTTAGGTCATAGAACAACCTTTAAATAGCTTACTCACATAAATAATCAATTAAATTCATTTAATCCACATAATCAAATAAAAATTTAATTCATTTAAAAATTCGATTTTCTCGGGCATTACATTCTCCCTCCCTTATAAGGATTCTGTCCCCAGAATCTCGCTATAATTACATAAACAAATGAGGAAAATTTTCCTTCATTTTACTTTCGAGTTCCCACGTTGCTTCTTCGGCATTGTGGTTCCTCCAAATCACCTTCACCGAAGGTATTATCTTACTTCTTAAGACTTGTTCCTTCCTATCAACAATTTGAACTGGAAGTTCTTCATACGTTACGTCTTTCTCTATCTGAATAGATTCATACTCTATTACGTGTTTATAGTCCGATTTATAGGGACGCAACACTGACACGTGAAACATATTGTGTATATGTTCCATTTCTGGAGGTAAAGCTACTTCATAAGCTACCTCTCCTGTGACACCCCCAAATCTGGGTACTTCCATTTCTTCAGGATTTGGTGTTCACTATACAAATATCATCTATCTATCTACGCATAAATAAATGCAAACCATGCAATAGATAGAAATAAATAAATAAATCTTCCCCTTATGGGGTTAGACCATCTGCATAAAAATACAATCCCAGGTCACTCTAACCTTAAACATCTGTGCGGAATCATAAACAAATAACAAGTCTTAAACAACATTAAGTCGGAATATAAATACATAATAACAACAAGTCTTCTTCATTTGTTAACCTTTCCCTTGCCTTTACTAGTGGAAGGCTCGTCAGATCTTTCGTTCTTAACTATAATGTTATTATTACGCAAGAGTGAGCATGATTTGCCCACAAGTATAACAATATGACAAATGAATAATAACATGCGAATAAATCAAAGACTTCTGAAATAAGAAAACTCAGCTTTTGAATCAAGAATGAATAACAAGAAATAAAAGAACTTCTGAGGGTCATAAGACCTTGAACTATGTCCTAGGTTGTCAAGTGTTTATATTTAAAACCTTTAACAGTTATAAGACTATGGACTCTTCTTCTCGTACTTAGGGAGATCAGACCTTAGTACCATACTGTGCACAATATCTTAACGCTAACGCATAAGTAATCCCCTATACAGGGTTGTTCATCTCAGTTTGACATTAGAGTCAGCACCAAAGGAAGTTTGGTTTGGATAATTCAACAAGGGTTCTGAAATTTAGAACACTCATCAACTATGGACTAGTCGAATCATTAAGGGTTCGCTAATCTAACATGGTTCAACAGTAATTGATAATTTAAATTGAATAGCAATCTCAAAAGGTATACAATAGAATAATTATTGTATAACAGAATCATACTTTGAAAGATTAATACACTTTAATATAATAAAATGGACTTGATCAATAATAACGAGAATTTGCTCGATATAAAGAGACAACTTATAGGCTCATATAAAGATAACGAGTAAGGTTAGGAAACTTGCCTCGTGCGTAGATTACACGCTAATTATACTCGTTCCTTGATTTAAATCCTACATATCATTTACGTTCACAATACCAGTCAATTATAACATACTAGTCATCACAAGTTCATTAATTTTGTTTAACTCGAATTATGATTATAATTAGTCAAACTACTACACTCATTGTCACATAATTTAAACTTCATGAACAATAAGCTAAATATACATTCAATAATTCAATTCACACATAATTGTGTTATTAATATGTTAAGGATTTATTTTAACATCTCATTATACGTCTAACATGTTTTTATGTTCATTAGATTAAGTTACTAACACATTGCTAGACTTGAGCATTTAAAAAAATTATTTCGGACATTACGCTAAGTAAGGCACTGCTGCGTTACATCATTATACTTCTCTTGGAGTCATGGCTTAAGGCTCATGGCCATGGCGATGCGGCAACCATCAGGTGTGGGTCTTAGGCATGGAGTTGAGCCATGCATGCGAGACTCGAGCTTTCAGATTCTGCAATTAAAAATTGCAGAACATGGCCAAAAACCTCCAATTAACTTATTTTTACACGAATTTAGACATACCCAAACTTTATAATACACAAATAACTAATACTCAACCCCTCTAACATGATTTTAACAAGTTAAAACACATAATTTACAAAATCAAAACATGAAATTTCTCTGTTCTTGACGTTCTTGAAAGTTTTGAACACAAAACATAAAAATTAATACCACGGATTCGTTATAACACCAAATCCATCCATTCAAAGTTTGATTTCTTCGTTTTAACATGCATAATTATATACGAGTGTGAATTTTACGAAATAATAAATGTTTGACATATTAAATTTACGTATAAGGGCCATATGGCCATATTTCTATACTCTGTAAAAAACATACTTTATAATATTATGAAACTGATGATATGGGAATCTATAGTATATAGTAAAACATGTTATGCTAACATATCATCACATGTATCCACATAACAATAAAATTTCCAATTTATAGAGACTTTACAGAAAACTTGAAAGCCAATTATTTTACAAAAACTTAAACAACGTAATTTGAAATTTGGGGAAGAAGAGATTACCCTTGATTATTCTGCTTGGATTATACAAGGTGATAACAAGTTAATAACTCCCAAATTCCCACACTTCTTCTCCTTTAATCTCACTGATTCTCAAAACTCTCTCTCTCCCTCTCTGTTTTGCTTTTCCAGACTTAGCAAATAATAAAACGAAAGAA
Source organism: Panax ginseng (assembly GCA_020205605.1). Lineage (NCBI taxonomy): Eukaryota > Viridiplantae > Streptophyta > Magnoliopsida > Apiales > Araliaceae > Panax > Panax ginseng. The sequence continues at coordinate 123,139,036 of CM035132.1, read as the reverse complement.
AGACGTATATAATAAAGAACTGTCGCGTTGTGGAGGTCAGTTACCCATTATGGGTTAACTGCCCTCAGCTCTTACTTAGGCCATGTTTGGCTAGCTTTAAAAAGCTTATACCCATTTAATTTAATTAATCCTTTATAATATAGTTTAAATCATGTCACATCCAATTAGATAATAAATCAAACATCTAATTTAATTTAATTCAAATAACATATAATAATTTCTCATTAATTCACATAGTCACATAATTAAATTTCTCATTTATTAATTATGTCAGATTCATTAATTCTCTAATTAATTATTAAATTAATTAAAAAAACATTAGGCTTATTAAATATATCTTTTAATTCAATAAGCTCACATAAATACATACTTGAATAATAAAATTATTCACATTAATTTAATAGATATAACACATATAATTAAATTAATCTACCACAATTTCATCAATTAATTATTTAATCTAATAATTAATTCATCAAAAAATATTTATTTAATCCAATAAATATTAAAATTAAATTGCAAAATCTCGGTTGTCACATCTCCTACCCTTCTTAAAATTTCAAAAGGTCCTATAAACCTTGGACTTAACTTCCCTTTCTTCCCAAAATGTATCTTCCCTTTCCAAGGCGATAATTTCAGAAAGACATACGACCCTATTTCAAATTCCCTCTTCTCTTGGTGAGGATCTACATACTTCTTCTACCTATCTTGAGCTGCTACCAATCAAGTACGTATTAACTTTACCATGTCTGCCGTCTGTTGTACCATCTCAGGTCCCAACATCTGACGTTCACCTACTTCATCCCAACACAGTGGAGTTCTTCACTTCTTCCCATACAATGCTTCATAAGGCGGCATGCCTATACTAGCGTGAAAACTATTGTTGTACGCGAATCCCAACTCCCTTTGAAATCCATAATGCGAGATCTTAACATATCTTTTAGTGTTTGAATTGTGCGTTCACTCTGCCCATCCGTCTGAGGATGATACGTTGTACTCAATCTTAATTGCGTTCCCATTTGTTCTCGAAAACTCCTCCAAAAGTTTGATGTGAATCGCGGATCACGATCTAACACAATCGACACAGGTACTCCATGTCTTGAAATAATTTCTTTGACATACAGTTTAGCTAATTGTTCTAGGTTATACCTAACTCCTATTGGTAGAAAGTGAACCAATTTCGTCAACCGATCCACTATTACCCAAATAGCATTGTATCCTTTTCTTATTATTGGAAGTCCCACCACAAAAATCCATTGTGATATTATGACGCCCCAAATTCGTGTACTTGAAACCCCAAACTTCGGTGCTTCACGATACCATTTCTATGAGCGGAATAATACTAATAATAATAACAATAATGTAAATATCAAACTTAATTTACATATGCATCAGCCCAGGCACGTGACCTTTAAACATTCATTACATGATACTTAATAGTTATCATTATCTTAATAAAGTCTAGCTATTACATAAGATAACACAAACTTATTCTGACAGCTTTCCTTTCCCTTTGTTCCTGGCAGAGCCCTCTGGTTGGTCATACTTAACTGAAAACATTTAAATTAAGCAAGAATGAGCATTTGAGTTCCTAACAGGTAATAGCAAACAATAAACATTAGCTGAAAGGATTAAATATTTTCTTTGAGTGACACTTCTACAACGAAGCAATAGTTGTGAAGTAACTGAAAACATACATATATGATAATGAAACATACTATGATTATATATATATATATATATATATATATATATATATATATCAATATAAACACATAAGTCATTAAATTTTCAATTACAGAGACTTACAGTATATTTTCATAGAAAGTATAAACAACATAAATTTGGGTTTTGGGGAAGAAGAGATTACCCAAAGTGTAGATTAGTAGAAGATGAATTCCTTCTCAACTCTTTTTCAATCACACACTCACAATCTCCTCAAGAATTATCAATTTTCTCTCTGAATTCTCAAACACACTCTCTCTCTGCTTTTCTAGACTAAGAAAAATGAAGAAGAAGAAGAAGAAGAAGAAGAAGACGTATATAATAAAGGAAAAGACTCGACGTTGAGGAGGTCATTACCATCTCATCATGGGTAACTGCTAATAACTCCCACTAAGGCCATGTTTGGCTAGCCTTAAAAGGCTTATACCCATTTAATTTAATTAAACTTTTATAATATAGTTTAAATCATGTCACATCCAATTAGATAATAACTCAAACATCTAGTTTAATTTTAACTTAAATAAAATAAAATAATTCCTCATTAATTCACAGTCACATAATTAAATTTCTCATTTTTAATAATGTCAAAAATTATTAAATATCTAATTAATCACTAAATTAATTAAAATAACATTAGGCTTATTAAATATTTCTTTTAATTCAATAAGCTCACATAAATACATACTTTGAATAATAAAATTCTTCACATTAATTTAATAGATATAGCATATATAATTAAATTAATCTACCATAATTCATCAATTAATTATTTAATCTAATAATTAATTCATCGAAAAATATTTATTTAATCCAATAAATATTAAAATTAAATTGCAAAATCTCGGTTGTCACATTTTCCCCCCCTTAAAAGGATTCTGTCCTCAGAATCATGATTCAAACAATTCATCCCATTACATTCTCCCCCCCCCCCTTACAAAGATTCTGTCCCCAGAATCGATTATAATAATCTAAGTAAATAAATGAGGATAATTCTTCATCATATTCTCTTCGAGTTCCCACGTTGCTTCTTCAGCGTTGCGGTTCCTCCAAATTACCTTAACAGAAGGTATTACTTTATTTCTTAGAACTTGCTCTTTTTAGTCGACAATCTGAACAGGAATTTCTTCGTCATATAAGTCTTTGTCAAAATGTAGGGGTTCATATTCAATCATGTGCTTGTAATCGGGTTTGTAGGATCGTAGAACTGAGACATGGAAAACATTGTGGACATTCTCGAGAGATGGAGGTAAGACTACCTCATATGCAACCTCTCCGACCCTTCGCAGTACTTCAAAGGGTCCAATGAATCTTGGGCTCAATTTCCCTTTCTTTCCGAACCTGATCTTTCCCTTCCAGGGAGAGACCTTTAAGAACACATAACTACCCGATTCAAACTCAACATTTTTACGGTGTGGATCGGCGTATTTCTTCTGTCTGTCTTGAGCTGCTATCAATCTTGTTTGAATCACTTTGACTATTTCAGCTGTCTGCTGTACCAATTCTGGGCCTAGTAATTGTCTTTCGCCAACTTCATCCCAGTATAGCGGAGTTCTGCACTCTCTGCCGTATAACGCTTCATAAGGCGGCTTGCCAATACTAGCGTGATAACTATTGTTGTATCCAAACTCTACGAGCGGTAGATGATCAACCCAATTTCCTTTAAAGTCCATTATATAAGCTCTTAACATGTCTTCTAATGTCTGAATTGTTCTTTCACTCTGTCCATCTGTCTGAGGGTGATATGCCGTGCTCATTCACAACTGTGTACCCATACATTCCTGTAGATGTTTCCAAAAGTTCGTCGTAAAGCGCGGATCTCTATCTGAGACAATTGACACCGGGACTCCGTGCCTCGAAACAATCTCTTTCACATATAACCTTGCCAACTGATCTAAGTTGAATCTAATTTTGATCGGAAGGAAGTGTGCGGATTTCGTCAATCGGTTAACAATAACCCATACTGCATCATAGCCTTTCTGAGTTGTCGGTAGGCCAACCATGAAATCCATAGTAATATGTTCCCATTTCAATTCTGGAGTCTCTAAAGGTTGTAACAACCCACTCGACCTCTGATTTTCTGCTTTTATTTTCTGACATGTCAGACACTTGGCAACATATTCTGCAACCTCTCGTTTCAAATTCGGCCACCAGAAATGTTGTCGAAGATCTTGGTACATCTTGGTACTACCAGGGTGAATCGAATATCGTGAGTTATGAGCCTCTCTCAAAATTTCTTCCTTAATCTCTCGCATCAAGGCAGACTCCAAATTCTATTCTCAAATCTCGATTATTCCTTCCCTATCCATCTTGAATCTTGATTCGGTTCCTTCAGATATCTTCTTTTTAACCATTTTACATTCGTCATCCTAAAGGTGAGCCTCCTTAACTTTATCTAGTAAAGTTGTACCAGATTGCATCTGAAACAACTTCTCATCAATCTGCATAGGATACTTTACTTCCAATTCCATCTTTTCCATTGCTAAAATTAGCTCCTCCTGAGCGGTCAACATCATCAGTTTCTCCCGACCCTTTCTGCTTAAGGCGTCGGCAACTACGTTTGCCTTACCTCCAACCACCTTCTTTGCCGCATGTTCAAGTCTTTATGTGTAAAAATATATTTCAGACTCTTATGTTCTGTATATATTTCACACTTCTCCCCATAGAGATAGTGCCTCCAGATTTTCAAAGCGAAAACCACTGCAGCTAACTCCAAGTCGTGGGTCGGATACCCCTTCTCATAATCCTTCAATTGTCGTGACGCATACGCAATGACTCTACCATTCTGCATAAGCACACAACCAAGTTCTTTATGCGATGCATCACTATAAACCACAAAATTTCCTGTATCATCTGAAAGAGATAATACAGGTGTTGAACTCAACCTCTTCTTTAATTCATGGAAGCTTTCCTCACACTTCTCCGTCCAAACAAATTTCACAAATTTTCTAGTCAAATTCGTTAACGGAGTTGCAATCTTGAAAAAGTCCTGAATGAATCTTCTGTAATAACCTGCCAATCCAAGAAAACTTCTTACTTCTGACGGCGTCTTCGGCTGATCCCAGTTAATCACTGCTTCGACTTTGGAAGGATCCACCGAAATTTTGCCCCTATCGATCACATGTCCAAGAAATTGTACTCTTTCAATCCAGAATTCACATTTCAAAAACTTAGCATATAACTTCTCTCTTCTCAATGTCTCTAACGTCACCCTCAAATGCTCTTCATGTTCTTCCTTGGTTTTTGAATATACCAAAATATCATCTATAAATACCACTACGAATTTGTCCAAAAACGGCTTGAACACTCCATTCATTAAGCCCATAAATGGTGCAGGAGCATTCGTTAGACCAAATGACATTACCAAAAATTCTTAGTGACCATATCGTGTTCTAAACGCTGTCTTTGGTACGTCCTCTGGTCTCACCTTCAGTTGAGGATAACCACTCCTCAAGTCTATCTTTGAAAAGTATCTTGCTCCCTTTAACTGATCGAATAGGTCGTCAATTCGCGGTAATGAATATCTATTCTTTATCATGACCTTATTCAATTCTCTATAGTCGATGCAGAGCCGCATTGTCCCATCCTTCTTCTTCATGAACAAAATCGACGCTCCCCAAGGTGATACGATTGGTTAGATATATTTCTTATCCAGTAATTTTTGTAGTTGGACCATCAGTTCTTTTATCTCTACTGGTACCATTTGGTATGGTGCCTTCGATATTGGAGCCGTTCTTGGAGCCAAATCGATCACGAATTCAACTGCTCTATCTGGAGGAAGTCCTGGCAAATCATCCAGAAATACGTCTGCGAAATCTCTCACTACTGGTATCTCATCTATTTTTGGATTCTCTTTACGAATATCAACTATGTAAGCTAGATATCCTACACAGCCTTGCCTTAACAATCTCCTGGCCTGCATCATCGTCAAACAACTCGCTTGTCTAGGCGACTTGCTACCATGAAACATAACCTTTGACGGAGTCATAAGGTTAATACTCTTCTTCTAGCAGTCAATTACCGCCCCATAATTGGATAACCAGTCCATACCCAGGATAACGTCAAATTCTCCAAGTCGAATAGGGATAAGATCTACGTTCATGATATTACCCTTAATATCAACTCTACAGTTCTTATGCATGTACTTAACATGGATTATTTCTCTATTCGCAATTTCTATGTTCATGGGGTATTCTAACTCTTCCTTAAGCAATTCTAAGTTCTTAGCAAAGTCATCGGATATAAATGAACAAGTAGCACCCGAATCAAATAATACATAAGCATTAACTTTATTGATCAGAATGATACCTGACACCACCTCACGAGACTGCATTGCATCCTGTACCGTCATGTTGAATGTTTTGGCGGTCGGTCGGTTGGTTGCAGTTGGTCCTATGATAGTTAGAGTGCTTCCACCGCTGTTTCCTCTATTCCTTCCTGATCCTATTCCTCCAGATCCCTTCTTAGGACAATCCCTTGCAAGATGATCCTTTGAGCCACAAGTGAAGCAGACACCCTTCTTTGGGTTAGGACAGTTAGGTGCTATGTGGCCTTTTTGACCACAATTGTAAGACACTCGTTTTCCCTTCATGCAAACTCCCAGATGAGTTTTCCTGCAGGTTGGGCATTCTTCGATTTTCTTTTTCTGCCTTCCTTGTTAACTTCCAGCTGACGAGTTACCAGACCACTTTCTCTTCTGATTATGACTACCTTCTGTGCTACTTCCACTAGTCTTGTTAATTCCTTCATTTTCACTCTTTTTCTTCTTCTGATCTTGATTATATTTGGTTACCGCATCGCTTCCACCTTCAACGAGTATTACCTTCTCTAACACTCCAGCAAAAGTGTTCAATTGGAACATTGACACCTTGCTATACAACCAGGGCTTCAGTCCCTGCTCGAAACGTCTTGCCTTTCTCTTATCAGTATGCACTTGGTATGTGGCAAACCTAGCCAACTCATTGAATCTTACCGCATAATCTGCTATGGACATATTCCCCTATTTTAACTCCAGAAACTAAACTTCCATTTGGTTTTGCGAACTGGTCAGAAAATACATCTTGAAAAACATCTCCTTGAATCTCTCCCAGGTTATTACACCTTCTCCTCCTCGTACTTTATTTGCCTACCACCAATAACTGGCTTCAGACTTCAACATGAATGTTGCATATGCGGTTTTCTGGTCTTCTCCTACTCCAGCGACATCAAACACCTTCTCCATTTCCATAACCCAGGTTTGAGCGTCGATTGGGTTTATGGAACCCTTAAACTCTGGCGGTCCCACCGCCTTAAAATCCTTAAACGATGTGTTTGGTGGAGCTTGTGGTTGATTGTTAATTGCTCTGGCTAATAGGTTCACCAACTGCTGAACAGGGTTAGCATTTGCGTCGTTGTTATTATTCATCGGTTCTCCTTGAGCTTGTTGACTGTTTTATCTTCTTCTAGGCGGCATATTTCTGTTAAGAATATACGCTTATTAAGTCTTTATTCAATCCCTTAAACATTTAAGGCTTAACTAAAACATTTAATCATAATTCACTTAACACATTATTTCGAATAAACTCTGACATTTTATTCAAATCAAAAGTTTTAACATCATATGATAGCATCACTGCTATTTACATCAACTATCCTGAGATAAAGAATCTACAAGATTTAAAGCATTAAAATATTCCTTTGTTTATAAACACATCAGAATTTACATCTTAAACCACCAGGTAGGTTTCACATAAATAAACTAATCATATCACTGCCTGTTAAGGCGCTGAATAGCCTTGCCACATTCCTCTTCCATGATACGGGACATCATCCTGCAATCTAGCATATATGATGGTAGACCTTCAAACTGGATTGGATACCTCATAACTCGATCCTGGGCCGCATCCATTGCATTTTGAAGTGTAGAGTACGTCTCCCCAAACTTAGCCTTCTTCACACGACAGTCCTCTTCTGCAAGATCAGCACGACGTGACTCTCTTACCCAGCCCTCCTCTGCTATGGCCAGCCTTTCTGAGCTCCCTTTCAGATCGTTCTTTAACTTTTCTATTTCTTCGGACTTCTCCTCGGTTTGACCCTTCTCGTGAACCAAATCCCACTCCACGTTTCCTAAATGTGTGTGAAGAGTCACAATTTCCCTATCCTTCTGCTAGATGGTAATCTGCTAGATAACAATCCGCTCCTTCAGCTCTTGAACAGTGTCTTGTAACTCTATGTTATGATCATAAAGTGCATCATACATCTCAGCATCGATGGAGTTTGGTGGGAACTCCTCTTCCTCCTCTTCTTCATCAGAATCCTCCTCTGGATCAGTCTCAGGCCCATGCTCTCGACCAACAACAGTGATCAAAGGAGATGGCTCTCTCCGTACCAACTGCTCCCTAACGACATGAATGTCTCAGGGCTCCTCCTCTGTAGGTACTCGGGGTTCCTCCTCCCCAACTCGACTAGTTCCTCCAACATTTGACATCTTGACAACAAAATTTTAAGTTTTAGTTACTAATCCGTACTAGCGAGCACATAATTTAACACATAAGTACATAAAGTCTTTTACTATCTTCAATGAATTAAGAAATTCATTTCTTAGAACTCGATAAGAGTTTACCACCACTATATTCTCGATCTCCTACAAGGCTACTACCTAAGGTTGTTCCCCCACCTAAGGTTCATAACCTACAGCTCTGATACCAAACCTGTGACACCCCCAAATCCGGGTACTTCCATTTCTGCAGGATTTGGTGCTCACTATACAAATATCATCTATCTATCTACCCATAAATAAATGCAAACCATACAATAGATAGAAATAAATATATAAATCTTCCCCTTATGGGGTTACACCATCTGCATAAAAATACAATCCCAGGTCACTCTAACCTTAAACATCTGTGCGGAACCATAAACAAATAACAAGTCTTAAACAACATTAAGTCGGAATATAAATACATAATAACAACAAGTCTTCTTCATTTGTTAACCTTGCCCTTGCCTTTACTAGTGGAAGGCTCGTCAGATCTTTCGTTCTTAACTATAATGTTATTATTACGCAAGAATGAGCACGATTTGCCCACAAGTATAAAAATATGACAAATGAATAATAACATGCGAATAAATCAAAGACTTCTGAAATAGGAAAACTCAGCTTTTGAATCAAGAATGAATAACAAGAAACAAAAGAACTTCTAAGGGTCATAAGACCTTGAACTATGTCCTAGGTTGTCAAGTGTTTATACTTGAAACCTTTAACAGTCATAAGACTATGGATTCTTCTTCTCGTACTTAGGGGAATCAACCCTTAGTACCATACTGTGCACAATATCTTAACGCTAACGCAAAAGTAATCCCCTATATAGGGTTGTTCATCTCAGTTTGACATTAGAGTCCGCACCAAAAGAAGTTTGGTTCGGATAATTCAACAAGGGTTCTGAAATTTAGAATGCTCATCAACTATGGACTAGTCGAATCATTAAGGGTTCGTTAATCTAACAAGGTTCAACAGTAACTAATAATTTAAATTAAATAGCAATCTCAAAAGGTATACAATAGAATAATTATTGTATAATTGAATCATACTTTGAAAGATTAATACACTTTAATATAATAAAGTGGACTTGATCAATAATAACGAGAATTTGCTTGATGTAAAGAGACAACTTATAAGCTCATATAAAGATAAAGAGTAAGGTTAGGAAACTTGCCTCGTGCGTAGATTACACGCTAATTATACTCGTTCCTTGATTTAAATCCTACATATCATTTACGTTCACAATACCAGTCAATTATAAAATACTAATCATCACAAGTTCATTGATTTTGTCTTACTCGAATTATGACTATATTTAGTAAAACTACTACAGTCATTGTCACATAATTTACACTTCATGAATAATAAGCTAAATATACATTCAATAATTTAATTCACACATAATTGGGTTATTAATATGTTAAGGATTTATTTTAACATCTCATTATACGTCTAACGTGTTTTTATGTTCATTAGATTAAGTTACTAACACATTGCTAGACTTGAGCATTTTTAAAAAAAATTATTTCGGACGATACGCTTCGCTAAGTGGCAATCAAGGTACCAACTTTTATTATACTTCTCTTCTCAAGGCTGCGCTTTTAAGGCTCTGGCGCGCATGCATGCGGTCTTAGGCATGGAGTTGGCCATGTGGCCCGAGACTCCGATTTCAGCTCTGTAATTAAAAAAATTGCGTAACATGGCCAAAAGCCTCCAATTAACTTATTTTTACACGAATTTAGACATACCCAAACTTTATAATACACAAATAACTAATACTCAACCCCTCTAACATGATTTTAACAAGTTAAAACACATAATTTACAAAATCAAAACATGAAATTTCACAGTTCTTGATGTTATTGAATATTTTGAACACAAAACATAAAAATTAATACCACAGATTCGTTATAACACCAAATCCATCCATTCAAAGTTTGATTTCTTCGTTTTAACATGCATAATTATATACGAGTGTGAATTTTACGAAATAATAAATGTTTGACATATTAAATTTATGTATAAGGGCCATATGACCATATTTCTATACTCTGTAAATAACATACTTTATAATATTATGAAACTGATGATATGAGAATCTATAGTATATAGTAAAACATGCTATACTAACATATCATCACATGTATCCACATAACAATAAAATTTCCAATTTACAGAAAACTTGAAAGCCAATTATTTTACAAAAACTTAAACAACGTAATTTGAAATTTGGGGAAGAAGAGATTACCCTTGATTATTCTGCTTGGATTATACAAGGTGATAACAAGTTAATAATTCCCAAATTCCCACACTTCTTCTCCTTTAATCTCACTGATTCTCAAAACTCTCTATCTCCCTCTCTGTTTTGCTTTTCCAGACTTAGCAAATAATAAAACGAAAGGAAGACGTATATAATAAAGAACTGACGTGTTGTGGAGGTCAGTTACCCATCATGGGTTAACTGCCCTCAACTCCCACTTAGGCCATGTTTGGCTAGCTTTAAAAAGCTTATACCCATTTAATTTAATTAATCCTTTATAATATAGTTTAAATCATGTCACATCCAATTAGATAATAAATCAAACATCTAATTTAATTTAATTCAAATAACATATAATAATTTCTCATTAATTCACATAGTCACATAATTAAATTTCTCATTTATTAATTATGTCAGATTCATTAATTCTCTAATTAATTATTAAATTAATTAAAAAAACATTAGGCTTATTAAATATTTCTTTTAATTCAATAAGCTCACATAAATACATACTTCGAATAATAAAATTCTTCACATTAATTTAATAGATATAACACATATAATTAAATTAATCTACCACAATTTCATCAATTAATTTTTTAATCTAATAATTAATTCATCAAAAAATATTTATTTAATCCAATAAATATTAAAATTAAATTGTAAACTCTCGGTTGTCACATCTCCTACCCTTCTTAAAATTTCAAAAGGTCCTATAAACCTTGGACTTAACTTCCCTTTCTTCCCAAAATGTATCTTCCCTTTCCAAGGCGATAATTTCAGAAAGACATACGACCCTATTTCAAATTCCCTCTTCTCTTGGTGAGGATCTACATACTTCTTCTACCTATCTTGAGCCACTACCAATCAAGTACGTATTAACTTTACCATGTCCGCCGTTTGTTGTACCATCTCAGGTCCCAACATCTGACGTTCACGTACTTCATTCCAACACAGTGGAGTTCTGCACTTCCTCCCATACAATGCTTCATAAGGCGGCATGCCTATACTAGCGTGAAAACTATTATTGTACGCGAATTCCACCAAAGGTAGATGTTCGTCCCAACTCCCTTTGAAATCCATAATGCGAGATCTTAACATATCTTCTAGTGTTTGAATTGTGCGTTCACTCTGCCCATTCGTCTGAGGATGATACGTTGTACTCAATCTTAATTGCGTTCCCATTTGCTCTCGAAAACTCCTCCAAAAGTTTGATGTGAATCGCGAATCACGATCTAACATAATCGACACATGTACTCCATGTCTTGAAATAATTTTTTTGACATACAGTTTAGCTAATTGTTGTAGGATATACCTAACTCCTATTGGTAGAAAGTGAGCCAATTTCGTCAACCGATCCACTATTACCCAAATAGCATTGTATCCTTTTCTTATTATTGGAAGTCCCACCACAAAATCCATTGTGATATTATGACGCCCCCAAATTCAGGTACTTGAAACCCGAACTCGGTGCTTCACGATACCATTTCTATGAGCGGAATAATACTAATAATAATAACAATAATGTAAATATCAAACTTAATTTACATATGCATCAGCCCAGGCACGTGACCTTTAAACATTCATTACATGATACTTAATAGTTATCATTATCTTAATAAAGTCTAGCTATTACATAAGATAACACAAACTTATTCTGACAGCTTTCCTTTCCCTTTGTTCCTGGCAGAGCCCTCTGGTTGGTCATACTTAACTGAAAACATTTAAATTAAGCAAGAATGAGCATTTGAGTTCCCAACAAGTAATAGCAAACAATAAACATTAGCTGAAAGGATTAAATATTTTCTTTGAGTGACACTTCTACAACGAAGCAATAGTTGTGAAGTAACTGAATCAATTCTAATCAACATAACAATTCTATTTCAAAATTTTGAAACTACGTACTGACTATAAATAAAGAGCAGTCGACAGACTATGAACATTATTTTTAATTTTTGAAAAGGTTTAACAGAACTTCATTCGTGGCAACCGTCATAAACTTCTGAGAACACGAGGTGGTGATCACCGTTATGCCCTGTATTGATCAATACTACATACCAGAACAATATTCTCGTTCATCTCATCCGCCTTGGGTGCATAAAAGTTTCCCAGATTCGGGATGTTCATACTTAGCCTAAATCCGAACCAAAATAATTTGGCTGTATAACAATAGTGTTCTATCATGTTCAACGATATTCTTAAATCATGTTCAAATAAGTCAAATAGCTTAGACAATTTTTAATTAAGGTATACATACTGGAAATCAACAAGTATGTATCAATATGTACAATAATTATCCAAGTGAGGACACTTGTATAACCATACTTAGAATTAATGAACATGATATATATATCTGAATCTTATAGTAATACGGTACTGATAAACAATGAACGAATAAAGTTTGGGAACTTGTATGAGTAAAAATGATTGGATACATAATCAATAACAATAGAGTTTAATAATCTGGCATAATGATAATATAATTCTGAAACTTTCTTACTCATGTCCATTGCATAAAGGAAATGCAAAGGTTAGGATACTTGCACAATGTAAAAGATAATTCAGATACTTGCCTGGTCTGCTGATTACACAACTTAGTTCTATATTTAATTCAACGACCTATCATTTATAAGATTGTTCTATTGATTAGAATAACATATCATAACACATAGTACTGTTATTTATAATCAGCACATAACTTAATCACATTGTCACATAGTTATATCAGTCATTAAGACACAAACAAACACTTATACAGTCAAACTATATAGGTTTCAGATCAATTTCGGTAATATTTTGGTGTACCGATGGCTTTATCGGGTAATTATAGAGTTTAAAACTCTAATCTGTATCTTAAATATTATTCTGGATAATTTAAATATCAATCATATGACTTATAATAATTTTTAATTAATTATTATAATTTTCATAATTTTTCAAACTCTGAATCATTATTAAATGATTTAAATATTACATAATTATATTATCATTAATATTTAAATAATATCCAAATATTAATGAAACCATTAAAGTAATTTATAATAACTCAAAATATTTTCGAGTATTAATATTACCTTTAAATGATTTTTAAAACATTAAAATCATTTTAAACAATTATCATTAATATTTAAATATTAAAGTATTATTTATCAAAATATTAAAAGTCATTAATTATAACTTGAAATATTTTTAATTCATTTATATCCTTTTTAAATGATTTTTAAATCAATAAAACCATTTTTAATCTATTTATTTAATATTATTATTAAATAAATCTAATATCATTAATATTAAATAATAATGAAATTTACCTTAAAATATTAAAAGTTATATTTTATAACTTAGAATATCTTTAAACTCTTTATTTTCATTTAAAATGATTTTTATAATATTAAAATCATTTTTAAACTAATTTATTTAATATATTTATTAAATAAATCTAATATCATTAATATTAAATAATTAATGAAATTTGCTTTAAAATATTAAAAGTTACATTTTATAACTTAAAATATTTTTAAATACCTTATTATCATTTAAAATGATTTTTAATATAATAAAATCATTTTTAAATAATTTATTTAATACATTTATTAAATAAATTAAATATTAATAATATTCAAATAATTACTAATATTTATGAAAAATATGTCAAATTATTAAAAGTTAATTTTTATAACTTAAAATAATTTTTAAAACTGATTTTATAATTTTTAGAATTTATTTTCTATTTTTAAATGATTTTTAGATTTTAATATAATTAAATTTAATAAGTCTGTCGCTATAGCCTTTAGCGACAGTAAGTGTCGCCTTAGGTGGTCTTGAGGCTCAAGAACATTCAAACTCAGTTGTTAAGGTGCTTACTTTGACCGTTCATTAATCGTTGCTCATGATGTTTCTGGACAGGGTTTTATAATGATCATGTAGTATTGATGTAATACTACATGAATCATCAATTATCAGGGTCAAATTACAACATACTAGCAAGCTATAAAGACTAAAACTAACTGTCAGACATGTTCTGGGTTTTCTGGGTTACCCAGAAACCCAGACAGTCCTAAGGGGTCTCTTTGTGGTTTATTTAATCAAGGGTTCTGGCTACTGTTAATGTGTTATAATGGTTTAAGATTATAGTCCACATGACAAGGAAGAGATTCAATACAAACAAGCGATATAACTACAATAGAATCGTCTGATCTTGTCCGATCAAACCATGTCAGAAATCATGCTATTGTGTTTTCTGGGTTACCCAGAAAACGCAAATCGTGAGCTTTCTGCTTAGTTTGACCACCTCCCACATTCAATCTGTTTATTTATTAAGTGATATAAGAGCATAATCATGTAGTTTATATAGCAAACTATAAACCTATTACAATAGCATGACCAAATCATCAATAACCTGATAGATCAGAGCCCAAGAAAATCTTGTCAGACGTTTCTGGGCATGATCTGGTGTGACGCCCCCAAAATAGGTATACATCACCCATCTTGAGTCGCTAGAAAATACACTACTGATAACTTCATTTGTACAACTGTCGTGCAAAATACGACGACATGTATACTGTGAGTTTTAATACAAATGTATGTAACTCTCATGGTGCCTTGACCACAACCTTACAATGGTACTTTACATAAAAGTACAGTTAAAAACTGTTTTAGAAATTAAAATCTTTGGGAAGTGCTCAAGGAAACCTTCGTACATAGGAGACCATGAATCTAAGTTATGATAGATATCATATGTCCAGAGAATTATCCTTGGTTGACCCAATAGACCCCAAAGAAAAACGAGAAGATTACTAGCATGTTCCTTCCAATGGTGAGTCTTCTCTTGACATATAACTATCTCCACTGTCTGCAATTGAACATTATATTTCAAATAAACTCCAAGATCATATAGGTAGTGCTCGTAGATATACTCAGCAAGTGGATGTGCACAACCCTGTCTTATGATAACACGAGGTTGTATGTCATTAGACATCTTGTATGATAGTGGCAAAACACCCTTCCAAAGTTGGGTTCACCTCACCCTATTCAGTTCACCAAAATTAAATATCAAATGACGTATACAATACGACACACTTATCTAAAGTTCTCAATAAAATTATTTTCATACTATTTAGGGAGAACCTCAACAGCTATAGACCACCGTTTTATTTCCCTGTTATCCCCGCTCGACTCGGCAACACTCTTATTACCTGAAAGAGATTATGAAGTAAAAGGGTGAGCACAACTAGCCCAGTAAAGAATATCATAACTAAAGATAATTAAATTATTAATAGCTTTCGCCAATAATAAATCAGAGATTTAGAACATATGGTAGATGATAAAACTGTTTAACCATAGTTGCAGCGGAACGAGCAATTCATTGAATTTCATATTCCATTTTCACCTAAATCTGATTTTCAACCCTTTGTGATTTCTAAGAAACTTTTCACATAATAACCAACATAACTCATCATAATACTTACTAATACTACATATACCCATGATTTTCATCATTCCAATGCTTTTATTATGACTTTCATCATAATCCACGTAAACAGATCATTTCCACAATTTATTAAGGAATGAATACAAAGGATCATTCACCATGCATGTGGTAATCCACAAAGACAGGTTATTCCAACAGAATAATAAAGAATGGAATAACTGAAGAATTCACCATGCATGCGATAGATCGTACAGACAGGTTATTCTCAATAGAATAATAAAGAACGGAACCAGGTTAGGCGTAATTCGCACCGACAGGATATTCCAACAGAATAACAAATAATGGAACCAGGTCATGCGTAAACGCACAGACAGGATATTCCGACAGAATAATAAAGAATGGAATAATAGAAGAATTTCACCATGTATGCAGTACTTCGCATAGACAGATTATTCTAACATAATAATAAGGAATGGAATAATAGAAGAATTTCACCATGTATAGAGTAGTCCGCGTATTTATTCCAACAGAATAAAAAAAATAGAATAACAGAAGTTCTCTTCATGAATACGAAAGAAATAATACCCCTTACAAGTACAACAAATAATATCCCTTACCTTAGAACAAACTGGATATAGGAGTAGTGAAGTAGCAGAATACTTTTCTTCTTTCTCTCTATAGTTTCTCTCTCTAGAGTTTCAGTGAATTCGTAAGAAATAATGAAGGAATGAGCTTCTATTTATAGGAGAATGGACTGAATAGTAGCTAATTTCTGAACGGTCCAGATTGATTTACTTTTAAACGGACGGTCCAAATTGGTTTACTATAAAATATTATAATAAAACAAAATCTTTTAAATAAAATATAATATATTCTATTTATAATCTAATAAAACGAATAACTTTATAAAAGTATTTTGTTTTATATAAAAGATTTTACTATGCAAACACTATGCAGGCACTATGCAAATACTATGCATAATAAAATATAATATATTCTAATTATTGTCTAATAAAATAAATAACTTTATAAAAGTATTATGTTTTATATAAAAAGATTTTACTATGCAAAACACTATGCATAATAGAATATAATATATTCTATTTATAGTCTAATAAAACGAATAACTTTATAAAAGTATTCTATTTTATATAAAAAGTTTTTCTGTTTTATTACATTAATAATACTAATAAAACAAAACTTCATCATCATTATTATAATTCACACTATTAATCGACCGTGTCGCTCCCGTGAAAGAGGGGCTTTCAATAAGGATTTCTCCTATTAAGGCGCGCAATTAGGTGACCAAACCTCTCCTTGGTAGAACTTCTAGACATCGTTAATATTGCAAATAATAATATTAATAACTTTGTTATCTCAATTATTGATTTAATAATATATAAAATATCGACAATAATTGAATCAAACTGAGTGACTTCTCACGTAAGCATTAATAATCAATATCGTGTGCTACTATGCGACCACGCGTATTTTACCACCGATTATTTTATGACAACTTGCTTACTTTGAAATATTTTCAAATTTCACCCTTAACTTTAAACTTTTATCAATTTAACTATTCACCAAAATAGAAAAATTGAATACTTTTATTTCATATAATTTGGGGTCTCACATCTAGGTTACCAAGATTTCATACAGTCATGGCCGGTCAACGGTCTTTGAGCATTAATAACATGCAAACTGCTTATAATCTGACCTTGAATCAAGTTTTAGATCCAAGCCTACATTACATACCACCGATACAAACATTTAAACATACAAAACCAAAAACAGGATGAGATCTAGGAGGTCTGACATTTGTTGTCAGACAACAAAAACAAAAATTTCCAGATTCTTAAAAACTTCAAATTCGTGCACTTAGATGTTATGGATCTAACATGTACCAACCCAGATCACTTATAGACACTATAAACAACATATTTAAACATTTAAACATAACATCTAACATAACATACAAGATTGAAAATTTAGTTTAGGGTTATACCTTTCTATGATCAAATCAAGAATCTGAGCTTCTGATATGCTATGAATGTTAGTGGGGCTCGTTTGTGGGACTGATTTACTAAATGTTTTTATAGGTTTAGAGAGAAAAAAACTTTGGTTGAGGATATGAGCATAAATGAACTTGTAAAATGATTTCTCTCTCCAATTCTATTTATAATATGGTGAAATGCTTAGGGCTGATTATGTTTATCAGATTTGAATGATTAAAGTTCATCACTAGACCACATGACTAGCTAGAGTTGGTCACCAACCACTTACTAGGGCTAGATCTACACTCCACCTTAATAAAATATTCAAAAGGGCAATTATGTCATTTGACTTTTACTTTTAGTGGCAAAGTTGTCAATTCATTTCTAACCCTTAGGGTTTGACCATTAGGGTTTAACCCTAAGGTTTCATAAGCTTAATTTTTTTAGGATTTTGTGATTAGGGCTAAAATATAAATTTTAGTTTCTAAAAAGGTGAATTAAGGTTCCCTAATTAAATTAGGTTTCCTAATTACTTAGGACTTATACATTAGGCTTTATAATATACTAATTACCATTAAGCTTGTTAAATTAATAATTAGAGTTTATAACTTAGCAATTAAGGTTCTAATTTAATAATTAGGCTTTCTAAATATTAATTAGGGTTTACCTAATTAACATTAAACATAATAATGGTCATTAATTACATAACACATAACTTAACAAATCTTACAATCATAGTTGACTTCTGCACTATAGTTTATCAATAATGTTAGGGTTTGTACTATTTCACCATAACTATTCCATAAATTACATTACACACATATCATGCTTGTTTATAGCATTGAAGTATAAATAATATTATATTATTATTCTCATTCCTTATTCAAAATCCAGACTTAGGGTTTTGAATTCATATCTGACATATCCTTCATACATACCATTATTAATTAAGTTAAAATAATTAACTTAACTAATATAATAAAATAAATATTATGATAATCCTAATGATCATATCATATATACCATAATCATAATTTCATGGAAAATAAATAATAAATACTTTTATTACAAAATTAATTTATTATAAGAGTATAATATATAATGATCAATAATTCTTAAAAAGAATTTATTTATAATTATTCATCTAATAAATAATTTTATTTATCACATATATACATATACTTTACCTTGCACATATTCCCACCTTTATATATATATAAAAAAATTTATTCGCAAAATTTCTTATTGAAAATATTGTGTTATTACAGATATGCTCCCATTTCCACTCTAGAATTTCTAATGATTGCAACAACCCACTAGGTCGTTGGTGTTCAGCCTTAACTTTCTGACAAGTTAAGTACTTATTAACATATTCTCACTACTACAAAACAGTAAATAGATAACGCGGAAAAAATGTTGTGGTTTCAATCAGAAAAACGTCGTGGTTAAGGGTGTCATCTATTTGACACCCTTACACAACGTTTTTAAAACGTTGTAGTTAGACACATTATACAACATTTTTTAAGAAAAAAAGTTGTTGATTTGTTTTCTATAAATTAGTAGATGCTTGAAAACGTTGTAGAAAGTATGATTACACAACGTTTTTTGGTTAAAAATATTGTAGTTTAATATATCAGACAACGTTTAGGCACATTTACACAACGTTTATAATGTGTCATCTATTTAGACAAATTTATATAACATTTTTAAAACGTTGTAGTGTGACTTAAAAATGTTGTAATACATGCATACAACATTTATTTTTAAATATCGACCATAGAAAGCAACAACAGACAACGTTTATAAAATGTTGTAGATCGACTTGAAAATAAATAAATAAATAAAAATGTGTGATTCACCTATATTACCAGTACACTTGTGTTAGGTAAAATCTATATACGCACAACACGCAAGTATACGTGGTCAACAAGTAATAAAGTGATAAGTTGAGTATCGTTCCCACAGAGAATTAGTTAATAAAAATCACCAAGTACTAACCCGTAACCAACTCAATCTTATTTAAACAAATGAATTTCAAATTATATAAATTAAACTACTATTAAATTCCACTAATTAAATTAAGACTATGTAGATTTAAGATCACAACTTCACTTATTACTTCATTTAAGTTAACACACTTCTTATCAATTATTCTCTATCCCGAATTGTTAATCAAGAACACGAACGTAGTATTAACCACCTCTCGATGCACTAATACCGTATTAACGTCAATCCACAATCAAGATAGAAATCCGTTAAACACCTTAATCAACTAACCCACTATATCTCTATGTGAATTACAATTGAAGAAGGTTGAAGAATAAGTTCTCTATCCGATTACATGCGGCGTCAAGCATATCTCTACCTTAACACGAATCAAGTTTAAGCTACTAACAAAATCCTGAACACATGCTATATTAACTAGGTCTAGATTTGAATATCCTCTCGATTCCATCCAACTCCACGAGAATTGTTGATCAGGCAATTCATAGATTAAAGTTCAAATCAATATAGACAATCCTCACAATAGAACATAATAATTGATAGCGAAGCATATTAAAATAAACTACACAATAAGATCCATTGTAATCTCAAACAAAGAATTAGTTCATTGAATTAAAACTAAGAATCCACAATTGAAAACACATTAAAAGATAAGAATAAGAGTAAAGTAAAGAGTAAATCTGTTGTCAGCAAATCTTCATCTTCCTCAAGCTCATGCTCTTGATCTTCAATGGTCTCCAAGTTGCTTCAGTCTCCAAATCTAATTAGAACTAGTGTTTTGATCTAATTTACTTTAATCTAATCTAATGGAATGCTCTCTCTCCTCTAATCTCTCCAATCTCCTAATATATCCCTCTAATCCTTGTTATTCCCCTCTTTTTATAAGCCTTTTTACATGTCTTTAAGTCCTCTTGGAAGTCCTTGAGTCAATTGGATCGAAAACAATCCTTCCCGAACTTAAATTTGGCCAAAAAACGTCTTTTCTACGCGTACCCCGCCCCGGGAAGTCCTTCTTATCTAGTTAGTCTTGCTATGCCCGCCCGTTGGTTTTTTGTTAAGGGAAAGCCCGCCCCGGCGGGGGTACAATTTCTGTCACAGCATCCTCTGGTAAAATGGTCATAACATTTGATCCGGGAAGAGTTACGAGGCCTGCCACCTATCAAATCGAAGATATCGACGAGATCTACAACTTTCATTCTTTGAGGATTCAGAAATTCTGGCCGGATCAAGGTTGAAATTGAGCTGGAAGTGACTTCTATGCAAATGGCTAACCAAAACAGCGAAGTTCGACGTCCGTTGGTACAACGATTATAACTCTTGCATCCGAACTCCGATTGGAATGATTCAAAATATTCCGAAAAGCTAAGACGATGCTCTACAATGTAAGCTAAGTTCTAAACCAAGAACATGAAAGCTCAAACGATGTCCGATTTTCTTTTCTTTGCGTTTTTCCTTGCTTTTCCTTACCAATAGTCGCTCACACCGCTCCCAAACGTATAACCTACAAAATAAACACAAAATGCATGAAAAGTAACTAAGACACATAAATATAAGCAACTAATTCAAGTAAAAGATACCAGATAAGTGTATATAAAATCCACTTATCAACTTGCAATCTGCTAATGCCATAATATATAGCTAAAAAAGATCTAAATTCTCATTTAAATTTAAAGCCAAAATGTAACAACCATTCAAAATACATCCCAATAATACCATTCGTTTACAAAAATCCTTACAAATCTAATTCAATCTAAACAAAAACTAAACTTGATCAAAAGACTAATATAACCAAACCAGTAAATAATAAGACTCATTAGATCACTAATATTTGATGTGCTGATTAGTCCACCAAATCTCATTTCTATATCAGCTAAATATGCACAGTCAAACAAAAGTAATGAGATTTGAAAGTCAATTACAGAGCTACAGTTAAGTAGAGATGATTAAGTATCAGTGGTGTAACATCTAAAGCCAATCAATTGTTCTCCCATCCCCCATCTCTCTTCCAACAAATAAAATAAACCCCCCATCTCCTCAGAGTGGCAAAATGACACTTGATGGACAGGATGTGGCATGTTAAGTGTGCCATGCATTTGACTGATGACCATAATAATCACACCAATCGAAAGGATCTAACTTGGCTAAGGTCGGCCGACATCAAACATAAGAATTGTAAGATATTTTAACAAACACTTCATGAGGTTCCATTTGAGCACAGTGGTTGTAGTACTTCTAGTAGGTGTAACAATCAAAACGCAGAGTCCACAATGTGGGCCTTCAACAGAGTCTTTGGATATGGATCTCATGAAGGTGGAAACTTTGAAGAAGTTAAATAAGGTAATCTTCAGACAAAAGTATTATTCGCATTCTTTGAGAAATGACACATAACATTTATATTCCCAACCTCATGGTCAAACCTTCCACCAAGTGCTCTAGCGACAAGAATGCATAGCTGAACATTGAAATTAATAAATATAAATCAAAGCATTCACAATGCCAGTCTGCATATGTATGCACACTACTGGTTCCTTCTCTCAAAAATTTGGTGCATCCACATACAATCTTTTATAGTCTTTTTATAAATCCAAATCCAAATAAGAAACAAGGAGAAGAAAAAATATCAAAATAATAATTCTCCAAAAAGGGTTTAGCAAAGTTCATTTTACTTCTCCAAATCATGGGGAGGGATAATAGTTAATTACCTGAAGAAAAAAATATCAAACTAATATTTCTTAGGTGGATCGGATGAGCTAATTTCTAGCCAAAAAATTAGAAATAAAACTGTAGATATACCTCTTCCATTTCAATTGCAGACACTCCTAGGACCCACACATCCAACTGCAGAAGCATGTCAAAATTTATCAAACAGAGTTAGTCCAACCAGTAATTTTTTTGTAATAAAATAACTATTTGTTGACCTTACAAAATAAATAACCTAAATTTTAATGAATTATCACTCATATTATATAACTAGATGTAATTTATACCAGTATATTTGTACAGAGCATATAACAAATGTGACGCCCCCAAAACAAGTAAACATCACCCATCTTGAGTCGCCAAATATATGGTACAAAATTTAACTATAACTTAATTATACAACAGTCGTGTAAAATACGACAAAACATAATCTAAGAGTTTTAATAAGAATATTGTAATCTAGACAATATCCACACTCAATGGAGTCCTCATTATATTTATTGTCACACTATTTAACAGAATAGTGAGGACTACTAATGCTATCATCTGGACCGTCACTCCGTCTCCTGACTAGTCCCGGCTACGTTCTCATTTCCTGGAGAGAATAGTGAAAGAAAAGGTGAGCTCAACTAGCCTAGTAAGAAATATTATGACTAAGATAATGCAGAATAAATTATCATTAGCCTTCAACAATGTTAAACTAATAGAATATAATAGACAACAAGTTTAACTGTAGCGGAACAAGAAATCCATTAAAAGAGTCAAGTAGAGCATAAAATCTACTATCTTCTATGATTTAAAAAGTTTTTCATCAACTTTATCGCTGAGACTCGGCTTAATAAATAAAATCGAATCATCCCTGCATCACGGCCAAGGATATTCATGTAATCATCAATGGTCATGACTATACCGAATAATCCCTGGTTATAATCACACCAACAACTGTCTATCAATGAACTACAGGCCAATGAGGACTTTTACCACATCATTCGTCACATTACGGTCATGATTATACCGAATAATCCCTGGTCATAATCATACCAAGTCCATCTATGCACGTAAGCCAAAGATGACTTTCATCACAATATAAGCATGAGGATGATGACAAATGACATAATAATTCAATAAAATAGGTTCAAGGATAAATTTTAAAGATTTATAATTTTAATTTATCCAGATATCAATAACGTCCAAATTGTCAACATGATACTTCTTTGTGGAGTAAAATTCAAGAATGCTCAGAAGAATATTTCTATGAAAAGATACTGGATGAAATGCAAATATCAAGGATATTCCACTAATTTCATGGAGTATAAAAGCCAAAACTTTAACCAACTGAGTATAATAGAATATATGAAACCACAAATGAATTTTTGCCCGCCATGCGGTAAT
Source organism: Panax ginseng (assembly GCA_020205605.1). Classification (NCBI taxonomy): domain Eukaryota; kingdom Viridiplantae; phylum Streptophyta; class Magnoliopsida; order Apiales; family Araliaceae; genus Panax; species Panax ginseng. The sequence goes on along the minus strand of CM035132.1, from coordinate 123,115,013 downwards.
CCACGTAGACAGATCATTTTCCACAATTTAATAAGGAATGAATACGAAGGATCATGCATGCGGTAATTCACATAAACAGGTTATTCCAACAGAATAATAAAGAATGGAATAACAGAAGAATTCACCAGGCGTGCGTAATCCGCATAGATAGGTTATTCCAATAGAATAATAAAGAATGGAACCAGGTCATGCGTAACCCACACAGACAGGATATTCTAACAGAATAATAAAGAATGAAATAACAATAGAATTCACCAGGCATACGATAGACCGCACAGACAGGATATTCCAACACAATAATAAAGAATGGAACCAAGTCATGCGTAATCCGCACAGACATGATATTCCAACAGAATAATAAAGAATGGATAACAACAGAATTCACCAGGTATGCGATAGACCGCACAGACAGGTTATTCCAACAAAATAGTAAAGAATGGAATAACAGAAGAATTTCACCATGTATGCGGTACTTTGCATAGACAGGTTATTCCAACATAGTAATAAAGAATGAAATAACAACCCTTACGAGTATTAAAAGAAAATAACTCTCTTCATGAATACGAAAGAATAATACCCCTTACCTTAGAAGAAGACTGGATATTTGAATAGTGAGGTAGAAGACTTCTCTTCTTCTTTCTCTCTATAATTTCTCTCTATAATAATTGCTCTATAGCTTTAGTGAATTGGTGAGAAATGAAGGAAGAATGAGCTTCTATTTATAGGAAAATATAGTTTCGATAATTGCACGTTTTGGGGCTCAAAATATTACAATATAATACCCTCCTCTTTTTCTTCATTTTTAATTTAGTCCTGCAAGTATTATCAAACTTGCACCACCTCCCCTTATAGTAAATAATGTGAATCAATAGTTATAATCATGTGAAAATATGAATTACAGTATAGTACCTTCAACTATACATCCATTTTTAACTTAGTCATGCAAGTATTATCAATCTTGCACCACCTCCCCTAATAGTACAAGAATGTGAATCAATAGTACACATATGTGAAAAAATAGTTATAATCATGTGAATTAATAGCAATTAATTGCTCATTTATCCGGTTAATTACCCGATTGGTCAATATAACCTCCAGACATCAATTATTATCGAAATAAATGTCGAATTTCACTAACACTAATAATTCCAACAAAATGGAACTATCCAATTCATCTTTAATCAACACGAACTTATTCATCATTAATATTATAATTCATAATATTTAACAACCAGGTCGTTCCCAGGAAAGAGGGGGCTTTCAGATAAGGATTTCTCCTTATTATGCCATGATTAGGTGACCAAACCTCTCCTTGACGTAACTTCTAGACATTGTCAATAGTGCAAATAATAATATGAATAACTTTGCCATCTCAATTATTGATTTAATAATATATATTATGCAGATGATACTGTGACAATAATTGAATCAATTATATGAGAGATATGATGCAACAATTACTATAGCAATAATTAAGTATAATCGGTGACTTCTCACGTAAACATCAATAATCAATACCGTGTGTACTACTAACCACGCCAGACATCGCATTTTTACTCTTTGGGTAGTTCAACAGTTTTAACGGTAACACTTTCGCCGTTATTTTTATAAAAAGATAATTATGTCATTTTCTAACTACGACAATACTTCCTTTATGGGGTCCACCAATGATTGTGTCGTCGTACGAATATTCCCTGTTAAAACAAATATTCCCCGACCAATCGAGTATTATATAACCACTTGCTTACTTTGCAAAATTTATAAATATTACCTACAACTATAACATTATATCAAATCCACACCATAATATTAAAAAATATATTTCGAGAAAATTATTCTTTATTCATAAAAGTTGGGGTCTTACAACCTCCCCTTCTTATGAAATTTTGTCCTCGAAATTAGGGTACGTACCTGGTATATCGAAGTGGTGATGATATCTTGACTTCATCTCAGATTCTAACTCCCAGGTCATTTCTTCCACATCGTGGTTTCTCCACAAAACTTTGACTTGAGGTATAACCTTGGAGCGTAGAATATGATCCTTCTTATCCAAGATTTTAACAGGTAACTCTTTATACGTTAAATCTTCCTCTATCTCATCTGGTTCTAACTCAATAATGTGGTTCAGGTTTTTCATATATTTACGTAACATAGATATGTGAAAAACGTTATGAACACGAGACATACTTGGCGGTAAGGCGAGTCTATACGCCATAGTTCCTACTCGTTTGAGAATTATAAATGGGCCAATGAATCGAGGATTGAGCTTTTCTCTCTTTCCAAATCTCGTAACTCCTTTTCATGGAACAACACGTAACAACACATGATCTCCAATATTGAATTCCACGTCCTTTCGATGAAGATTATCCTAACTCTTTTGTCAATCTTGTGAGGTTTTTATACGTTGTCGGATTGTTTGAATCTTTTCCGTAGTCATACGTACCAACTCCAGTCCTAACAACTTTGCTTCACCCACCTTATCCCAGCATACTGGAGAATGACACTTTCTTCCATACAACGCCTTAAATGGAGCCATGCCAATACTTGCTTGATAACTATTGTTGTAGGAAAACTCCACCAATGGTAAGAACTTGTCCCAACTTCCCTTGAAGTCAAGGACACAGAATCTTAATAAATCTTCAAGAGTTTGAATAGTCCTTCCCGACTGCCCATCCATTTGAGGATGATATTCCGAACTAAATCGTAAATTCGTGCCCTTAGCTTTTGGAAAACTAACCCAAAATCTTGAAGTGAATCTTGGGTCTCGATCAGAAACTATGGATACTGTCATACCATGTAATCTTACAATCTCATTTATGTACATACTAGCAAGACGTTCAAGTGTATAAGTTTCTCGTATTGGTAAGAAATGAGCAGACTTGGTCAATCTATCAACAATGACCCAAATCGCATCTATGCCTTGAGAAACCTTGGGAAGACCAGTAACGAAATCCATGGTAATGTGCTCCCACTTCCATTCTAGAATTTCAAGTGGTTGCAATGGACCTTTTAGCATTTGATGCTCCGCCTTGACTCGTTGACAAGTTAGACACCTTGAGATAAACCCCGCTATCTCTCTCTTCATATTGCTCCACCGAAATGTATGTCGAAGATCACGAAACATTTTGGTACTCCCAGGATGGATTACAAACGGTGTGATGTGCGCCTCCATCATGATTTTATACTTCAAGTCAGAATCGTTAGGAACACAAAGTCTGGAGTTGACTCGAAGTATTCATTCTTCATCGATACTTGCTTTTGAAATAGCACCTTCTTGCACTTTCTTCCTCATACGCATCAGCTCCAGGTCTGTAGCTTAAGCAGCTTTAACTTTATTGATTAAAGTCGGTTCCACTCGTATATTCGCCATCATCACATGGGTCTCTGGAGTCTTTAACTCTATTTTCATCCTTTCCAAGTCATACAAAATGGGCCTTTGCGTTGACAATATTGCACTCGTGCCCGCATATGATCTTCTACTCAATGCGTTAGCTACTATGTTCGCTTTTTCAGGATTGTATTGGATGGTATGATCATAATCTTTCAACAACTCAAGCCATCATCATTGCCGCATATTGAGTTCCTTTTGAGTGAAGAAATATTTGAGGCTTTTATGATTCGTATAGATCTCCACCTTCTCTCCATACAGGTAATGCCTCCAAATCTTAAGCGCAAAAACGACTGCTGCCAACTCTAGATCATGAGTAAGATAATTCCTCTCATATTCTTTGAGTTGTCGCGAGGCATAGGCTATGAATTTTCCATGTTGCATGAGAACACATCCTAACCCTTTGCCTGAAGCATCATTGTAGATGACAAATCCCTTCGAGCCAGATAGTATTGTCGAACAAAATTTGAAATGAGTCTTCTCTTGAGTTCTTGAAAACTCTTCTCACATTCCTCGCTCCAACCAAACTTTGTATCTTTTTGAGTCAGCTGAGTTAATGGAGTAGCGATTCGAGAAAATCCTTCCACGAATCTCCGATAATAACCAGCTAAGCCGAGAAAGCTACGTACTTCAGTTACTGACTTTGGTTGCTCCCAGCTTTGAATTGCTTCAATCTTCATTAGGTCAACAGATATTTCATGATTTGATATCACGTGCCCAAGGAATGCAACTTCCTCAAACCAGAACTCACATTTCTTCAACTTGGCATATAGCTTGTTTTCACGAAGCTTTTGGAGTATCAGCCTCAAGTGTTGCTCATGGTCTTCACGGGTTTTGGAGTATATGAGGATGTCATCAATAAAGACGACCACAAAGTGATCCAAATATTCCTTGAATACTCGGTTCATCATGTCCATGAAGGCAGCAGTAGCATTAGTCAATCCAAAAGACATGACTAGGAATTCATAATGCCTGCATCTGAGTTAAAAGCGCTTTGGAATGTCATCAGTTTTAATCTTCAACTAATGATATCCTAACGAAAGATCAATCTTTGAAAAGAATTTGGCTCCTTGCAACCGGTCAAACATGTCATCAATGCGAGGCAACGGTACCTATTTTTATGGTGACATGATTCAACTCCCGATAATCAATACAAAGTCGCATACTTCCATCTTTCTTCTTCACGAATAGAACAGAGAACCCCAAGGAGACATACTAGGGCCGAATGAAATCGATGTCTAACAATTCCTCAGGTTGGATTTTTAACTCCCAAGTTCAATAGGAGCCATTCGATATGGGGCTTTGAAATGGGTTTTGTCTGGGATTCAAGGTCGATACAAAATTCAATTTCACGCCCTGGGTAGGCCAGAAGTTCTTCGAGGAATACATCAGGAAATTTATTAACAATAGAAATATTATTCAAATCTGACGTATTTTTATTTAAGTCCGTGACATGGGCTAAGAAAGCTTGACATCCGTTTTTCAATAAACGAATAGCTTTATGACTTGATATGACAGTGATTGATTTTAGTGGTTTGGTTGCTTGAATTAGCATAATAGGTTGGTTAGGAATATGAAAGCTAACAACCTTACAAAAATAATCGATTTTAGCATGATGAGTAGTTAACCAATCAATCCCTAAAATCATATCAAATGCAAGTATTTTCAAGGAAATAAGATCGACAGGTAACGTGCGGTTACCGATTTGAATCAAATAAGACTTATAAACAGTGGATGTAATGAAGGTTTCTCCCAACGGAGTTTCAACAGATAAGTCAAAGTCTAATTTCTCCGGAGTCAAATTTAAACGTTGAGCGCAAGTAGGAGAAATAAAAGAATGGGTAGAACCGGTATCAAATAAAGTATAAACTTCACTAGAGTTTATGATTAGCTTACCCGTGATCACCTCGTTCGGATTCCTCGCTTTTTGGGACGTTATGACAAATGCT